>JAPDEL010000012.1:0-495399 GCA_027569095.1 Aspergillus conjunctus | reverse complement strand
CCCCCCCCCCCCCCCCCCCCCCCCCCCCCCCCCCCCCCCCCCCCCCCCCCCCCCCCCCCCCCCCCCCCCCCCCCCCGATTACCACCACTCCCCCCAAACCGCTATCTCAAAACACTTCGGGGGGGCGCGGCTTTGTTTAAAATCGCCCGTTTTTTTGTTTGACTTAAACCCCCCCCCCCCCCCCCCCCCATTTTTTTTTCTGACTGGGTGAGATACAGGGACTGATGTTCACAGGGCGAATGGGATCATCATTCTCATGGTGACGATTCTGCTGGTGTATTTCACGAGGAAGAATCGCCAGGCTGAACGGGGACTGGCCGTGATTGAAGGGCTTCCGAGTTTCCGTTACGTGCTGTAGGCTTACCCGGAGTCAAGGTAGACGTAGTGGTAGCCCTAATGCGGGCTTACAGCATACGGGGTGGTGTTGGTGAGATATAAACTTCTTGGGCGTCAGCCAGAATAACTGGATTCCTGGTTATCGATGAGAAAGTACCGCTAGATGACAAAAAGTTGCCATACTCAGTGTAGAAGTAAGAGGTCATACATCCTTACTATCTCAGATGGACGACAAGTTCCTTTCTGCTACTACTACCACGATCACTACTACTGCTACTCCTCACCTATGTGCTGCAGATATCTACCCCTGCAGTGCCGCCAGCTTGGTCACAACCGGATACTCCCACCCCCCGTCCAACATACTCTCCTCCGCCCCATAGAACCGAAAGCTCGTCATAAACGTTCCCCCTCCCCCCGGCGCCGGCAGCCAATTCGCCACCCACGGCTCCGGCGGCCGCACGTCCGCCGCCTGGATCAGAATCCGAAACTCCCTGCCCCGACTCCCAGCCACGGGGCTCCCGTCCTCGCATCTCAGCCCGCTCCGATCCCCCAGGTTATACCGCCCCATCGCATTCGGAATCAGATACTGGTTCTCGCCGTAGATGGTCAAGCTCCAGAACCCCGTGCGCTTCAGCCGCGGCGCCCCGGACTGGAACCGTACCATGTACGCTTCCCCCTTGGTGATGGTGAACCGGTCAGAGCCGCTCGCGGCGCCAGGGACAGTGTAGCCCGGGTACGCGGCCTGGTCGCGCGTGAGGATCAGGTACCCGCGCTGCGCCGAGAACATGCGCGCCGCGTAGAAGGAGTGAAAGTCGCCCGAGATGGCGGCCACGGGCTGCGTCCAGTTGTTGCCTAGGGTTTCGGAGAGGCCCGGTCCGGAGCGGGAGGTGGCGGCGGAGGTTGTCACGGCGAGGGGGAGCGACGTGCTGGGGGGTTGGGTGAATGTTCCGTCGACAGAGATGCCGGCGTTTTCGAGGGCGGTTGCGATCCAGGCGCGGTCGTCGAGGACTTCGGGCGGGTTGTAGCGGGTGAGTAAGGCGGTTAGGTGGAGGACCGTCTGGCCGAGGTGCTCTGGGGAGTTGCTGGCGGTGGCAGCGACGATATCGCAGAGGAGTTGGAGATCCAGCCGGGGGATGCCCTGGTGGGGGCCGGCTGAACGGGCGCGGGGCGTGAAGAGCATCCGGTCCTGCTGGCTGTGAACAATTTCGAGGTCTGCTGGGGCGCGGTGCTTCACCAGGATGCGGTTGAGGAGTATTCCTATACCAGTCAGTGCCAATTGGCCTTTATGAGTGATCTTTTTCGGGTATGCGATAGAGTAGGCAAGGTGAGGGGACGTACCGTATGGCGTGGGCGAATTCACGTATGCTCGATACCCGTCCTCACCACCCACAGAACACACGCCAAAGTCGCGGTCAGTGTATCGAAGCAAGTACTTCCCGGGCTGGAACCCCTGTAGACTTCCGACATTGGCGAAATTGTTCCCATACATGTCGTACCACGGCCAGAGCCAGTATCGGTCGGCGAATTCGGGAATCTCGAATTCCAGGTCCTCGTGGGAGAGGTCATAGAATAACGGGGTGTACAGGGTGTCGACATTTGGCCGCACGACAGCATGGTCTTCTGGCCTGGACAGGCTCCTGAACGGGTACGGCACGTTGACCTGGGGGTTTGGCACGGCCTGGACGTAGAGGGCGTAGGAGTAGAGCGGGAAGCCATAGAGGTATGCAAAGGTCAAGCTGTGCTGGGGGTCGCCACTGGCCGGTGGTGAAGTATGCCCTGTGGTCACTGTTAGCTTATATAGTCCGGGGGGGGGTTGAGGCAGGGCTGTTCCATAAACACAATGGTGGACCCGTCTTTCGCAGATACACGAGACTTTGAGGACGCCGGCCGCGGCTTCATCGCCGCGCTCGACACTGGCCGCATCACACACGCTTCTGGCCGCGTGATATGGGACATCGGGAGCTGGGACTTTATGCAAGGGGAGTGTCCCAGCTCCGCGCACCCTCACCTCTGGCGCCAGGGCCAACTGAACTCCAAACACGGGCTCTACGAGATCTGCCCCGGGATCTACCAGATCCGCGGCTACGACCTGTCCAACATGACCATCGTCGAGGGCCAGGAAGGGATCATCGTCATCGATCCACTCGTCTCATGTGAATGCGCCGCCGCCGGGCTCGCCCTCTACCAAAGCCACCGCGGCAAGGGGAGGAAAGTCACGGGGATGATCTACTCGCATTCCCACGGAGACCATTACATGGGTGCCGCGGGGGTCATCGACGCCGACACCACCGGGCCCATCATCGCGCCGGAGGGGTTCATGGAGGCCATTCTCAGCGAGAGCATCCTGGCCGGGCCCGCGATGCGGCGACGAGGTGCATTCATGTACGGGAATGCGCTGCCGCGGGCAGCGACGGGCCAGATCGGCACGGGCCTGGGCATGGGATCGAGTGTGGGCACGACGAGCCTCATCCCGCCCACTGTCCTGATCCGGGAGACGGGCGAGGAGCACGTTGTCGACGGCGTGCGGATCGTCTTCCAGGTGGTGCCGGGCACGGAGGCCCCCGCGGAGATCAACTTCCATTTCCCGGATTTCCGGGCGCTGTGTATCCCCGAGACGGCGACGAATTGCATGCACAACATTGTCACGCTGCGGGGCGCGCAGGTGCGCGATGCGCAGGCGTGGTCGGGGTATCTGGACGAGGCGATCGTGCTGTTTGCGGGCGGCTCGGACGTGCTCTTCGGCAGCCATAATTGGCCGACGTGGGGGGTGCAGGAGCTGACGACACGACTCGAGGAGCAGCGCGATCTGTATGGGTACATGTATGATCAGACGGTGCGGATGATGAATCAGGGCATGACGGGGACCGAGATCGCGGAGGAGATGCAGCTGCGCTGGAGCGGGCGTGGCATTGCCGCGGGTTCTACGGCTCTCTGAATCACAACGTCAAGGTATGGCAATGGGTGTGCTCGCAATCTAGATAAATTGACGGGGCGTGCTAACTGGTGCAGGGAATCTAGCAGAAATATCTCACCTGGTTCGATGGGCGGCCCGAGCACCTCTGGCAGTACCCACCGCAGGCCGAGGGCTAGCGGTATGTGGAGTGCTTCGGGGGCGTCGAGGGGCTTTGCGACAAAGCCGAGACGTTTCTACAGCGAGGGGACTATCGATTTGCCACTACCCTCCTTACCCATGCCGTCTCAGCCGACCCGGAGAACGTCAACCCCCGCGCAGCGGACCTGCTCGCGACGGCATACGAGCGGTTGGGATTCGGCGCGGAGAATGCAACGTGGCGCAACTTCTACCTCACTGCAGCACAGGAGCTCCGGACGGGCAAGAAGGCCGGCATGGTGGCCGGCGGTCGTACCCCGCTAGGCGAGAAGTTGAGTGTCCAGCAGTGCTTTGAGATTCTATCCGTGCAGTTGGACAGTAGGCAGGCCCTCGAGACCTCCTTCCGTATTGACCTGGACGTGGTTGATATTGAAGAGCGCTGGCGGTTGATTCTGAACCATGGAGTGCTCACCCGCCGACGCCTTGAATCCGAGGCGTATGTCAAGGAGGCACGAGAAAACACTGCGGACCTGGAGCTGGTCTTGACGAAACAGCAACTGCTGGAAATCATGCGGGGAAATCGGGTCCCCGTCGTGCGAGAGACGGGCAAGACGGAGGTATTGGATCAGTTGATCAAGTTGATTTTGGTGGACGAGAACTCGGCCAGGGGGCCGAGTCAGATATGACCTTGCCACAATTGGGATATCGCACCTGAATTCATATTTTAGTCACGGGGCTCTCTATATCCACTGTTCTAGCAAGCTATTTATCAATCATGATGAATGTCATATCATAGCCCTGTAGCATCATTCTATAGTTTCTATACATCTAGAAAGTATGCACCCACCGATCAATTTTATGAATATCTAATCATGTCCTTCTCTAATTTCTTGGATGTATTCTACTTTCATATTTTTATTCAACTCTTCAAACTCTCTATTCCCAGTACTCATACATGTTTACTGTAAGTGTGTACCAGTACCAAAAGGAAGCCAGGCCGTCAACCATTCTAGGTAGAGGGGCATTTTGCCGTCTGTCCATCACCAGAAGCTTCACAACATTAAAAAAATTATTACGTATAATTAATCACGTATTATTATAATTACTTCTCATGACATTGGCAATTTTTTAATCCTTTTAACATAACAGCGGCTGTCCAAATACTCTAGCCCAAAGCATAGATACTCCCAGTCTAGAGCGTCACAAGACATGCCTTAAACTTTGTAAACCAGATCTAGGGTTCTCAAGCGCCAATATACATCACCCGGATGGGCTCCCAGGGTCCGCTGGACTGTTTTTGAGTGGTCTTGGTTTGTTCGATCTCACTGGACGCAGCTCTGATCCCGGATGAAGCAGTTGATCCAAATCCGTCATATTTCTCCCATCCACACCATGCAGTTTCGCCTGAAGCGTCGCGAAGAACTCCGCGTCGATATACTTTCCAAAGAATCCCAGCATCATTTTGATTTCCGCCCCGCTCAGTTGCTTATAATCCACCCCCTCGCCGCTCGAGCTAAAACGCCGGAGCACCCCATCGCTAGCAAGGTGGGAGATGGCCTTTGAGCGATGGTGAGTGTTTGAGGGACGGCCACTGCGATGTCCTTTCTTCGTCCTTTTGGTCCGGCTGCTGCTATTAATGGTGTTAGTATTCTGTAGATGCAAGCTGTCAGAAATACCCACTGTAGAGGACATGGTTGAAGGGACCTCTTGGTGTGATATGATGAAACCCTAGATTCTCTAGAGAGTAGCTGAAAGTGAGTGAAGGAGGTGAGATGCGGTGAGGAGCAGCCTATTATGCCGACGATTACAGACATCATGACTGCGAGAAGTTCTTTGCCAGGGACCCCCCTGCCTACTGGTGGCATGTCGTCCACCCCACTCGAGGACTCTGCGAGTCGGGGAACACGGATCCTTGCCAGTTGACTTCGGCATGACTGCAGCTGAGCCACGCGGGAATTGCTTGGAGGAGGGACTGTTGGTTGTCTCCGCAATACATTGGTTCGACCCGGTAAGCAGGGATAGTTCTGCGGGAGTGGGAAATGGAGGCGGATGAGGACTCTTGGGAGCGGGTCGCTGTCCAAGGGAATGCAGCGCTGGACTACGTGGATAATTTGGACGAGACTCGCGGGATTGAATACAGATTCAATCGGATGGTGCACCATCAGCCGCCGTGGCCGCGTTGGGAGGAGACGCGGGCTTCAATCAAAGGTCGACACAGGGCAGATAAAAGGCAAATAAATGAAGCGAATATCTATACTGCTAGGGGACGTGACCTGTGAATAAAGAAAGATAAGAAATTATTACTCTTAGTATTCGACTTTCGCAACCAAACTAGTTTCGTTCCTGATTACCGACTTCGACCCACCTCACCGTCTCCCTCGGAACTTTCATCGTCCTTGGGTGCGTCCACCGGATGCTCAGGAACCATAAAGACCACCCAGGACGTCGTCGGAATGCACACCGCAAACATCACAAACGCAACAATCAGATTGATCATGGGCGAGACCTTGGCAGCCCCAATTCCAAACGAGAGACATGAGCCCACGCTCTCAAAGCTCCGCACAATCCCCACCGTCAAAGTGATTGTCTCGAGATTATCATCAAACACCCCCAGCAGCCAATAGACAAACATATAATGCGACTCATTCATAAATCGGAAAAGCACATTGACCGCAAACCCGCGCCCAAACCCGGGGTTCCCCCAGTCGATCGTAGGCTGGGTATCCTCATACAGCTTCTCATTGGCGACCTGCCACCCGAAGAGCGCCAGCATCACCGCCGCAAACGTGAACCAGGTAATCCGCGCCAGCTTCGGGCGACTGAAGAACTTGGTGTCCAGGAACCAGCCCCAGAAGATGTTCGCGGCCGTGGCGGCGATCCCGGACGTGAGGGCGCCCAGGGTGCGAGCGCGGACGCTAAAGTACTTGGTGAGGTAAATACCCTGGTACGTCCCGTTCCAGGCGAATCCGATCAGAATGGGGATGACGAGCAGAATATGCTTCTTTTTCAGTTGCTGCCAGAACTTGCGGAATTCGCCCAGGACGGCCTTTTGGCGGCTGGGGTCGCCCACGCGGGTCCCGTCGGAGCGGATCACCTGGGATGGGTGCGAGACGAGCAGCGCGAGCGGAAGACCCAGGCACTGCAGGCCGATCAGGATGAGATAGGTCGAGTATCCGACTTTGCCGCGCGAGCCGTCTCGGACGTTGAGGGAGAGCTGGATGGAAGAGCCGATAAGCTGGCCGAGCTCGCGCAGACCGAGCCAGATTCCAGCTAAGATGTTGTTAGTTTCTGTTTCTTTCTTTCTTTTTTTTTTTTTTTTTTTTTTTTGTTTTGTTTAGTAGGAAAGGGCGTACTGTATTTCCCTCGGTCACGGACACCTGCGTATCCAAGCGCGATCGCGCCCTCGGAGGACCACAATGCGGAAGCTGCAATTCCGCAGGTGACGCCTCCGAAGAGAACGAACCACTCTACCCCGTAGCGGTTGTTTGTGTATAGTGATGCAGAGTAGGGGGCATAGCCCAGGGTTCCCAGGATGAGGATACGCCGGATGCCGAACCGGTTGGCGAGAATAGCGAAGAGTGGGCATCCAAACACCATGATTCCGAACGTCAGGCTGTTGGCCCCGTTCACCAAGTATGGTTGCTGCTGGCCGCCAGCTCCGGTGTCTGTGTATGGTTATGAGCCGTGTATATTGATTGTGTGGACATTTTTAAGACTCACTGTTAAGAGCGTTCCAGATTCCGGGTTGCGTGAAGGAAATCAACCCAACAATGATCACATTAAACAGAGCACTGTGATACCATCTTGAGAAGCGTGAGACGGGCTTCTGCACCGGCTCATCCGTGTTCTGCTCCGGATCGGCCGTGACGACTGCATCTGAGTGACCCATTTTGAGGTTGCGAATCTGAGAGATATCCGGAAATTTGGAGATCGTGTCCAGACTCGGGAACTGCGTCCTTTATATTTACCAGGATGAGCTTCATGAATAAAGTTTTGGCAGCGTTGGAGCTGTCGGTCCCCACTTGCGAGCCTTCTGGAGCTGCCCGCCCTATGGTGATAGTCTTTAAAATTGCGACATACAGCCCTTGATTGGCGATTGTGGAGATATTGCAGGTACATATACCCCCGAAAAGCCGCTAAACGTGAGCTAGGCATCGAAGAGGATATTCTGGCCCGACCAAAAGTCCTCTGGTGTCTCTTGGCGTTCAGAGGGTGGCTCTGGTTCTTACGGAGATTTTCCGCACAGAATGGCGTGATAAAAGACGTGCTCGCTTGGACCCGTCGCGCCATGGGCAGGCAGGGTTCACTGTAGATACTCCCACTGTCGGTCCCGTACATGATAACCTCATGCACCGTCCGGATGGTGGCATATCGCAGGAAGATATAAAGAGTCTATTGTTTGCCCATCATGTATGCGCCCGCAGTAACCGTCTTTTATCTGTCGGGCGAGAAGAATCGCCATCATCATGGCCACCGTCCACGTGCAGCCCGTGCATCCACAAGCCCTAACTTTGTCTCCCGCCGACAGTAACCATAGCGAGCGTCTCGCCTTTGAGCCGACTCCCCACCCTCCCTCAGTCACCTTGTCCGAGCCATTCCCCCCAGAAACAGTCTTCCCATTAGCCCTTAGCCCTTCCCTCCCCCGTAGCTCTGTATCGGACAAGGTTGCAGCGATCAAATCCCTCTCTCACCAGGGGATCATCCAGACGCTTCTCAACACCCACGGCGCCATCTACTTTAAAGATCTGCAACTCGCTGGCGCAGAGGACTTCTCGGCCTTTGCGGCGGCCTTTGGCTGGACTCCCCACGAGGATATCGGGAACCCCGTTCGCCGCACCATCCATGCATTCAACGTGGCTACCGCCAATGAAGGACCGAACACCCAGCCCGTCTACCCGCACAATGAATTCGGCCTCAGTCCGCACTATCCCGCCTACGTATTTTTCTATTGTGCCTCTGCGCCCGAAACCGGTATGCATCCAGACCCTAATCCGAGACGAACGAATACAATACTGAGTAGAATACAAAGGCGGTGAGACTCCGATCAATAACTCCATTATCCTCTACCATCGCCTGAAGCAGAAGCACCCGGAGTTTATCGAGCGGTTAGAAGAAAAGGTACCCGCGAAACCCCCCCCCCCCCCCGGCGGGCAGTCCGAGTATGTACCCACGACTAACTTTCATGATCTCCCACCCCCAGGGCGTAAAATACCAACTTTTCTACCCCAACGCACCCAAAGACCAGACCGAGTCTCCGGGAACATCCGTCCTTCAATCCTACGGCAAACACGTTCTAGAAACCGACACCGTCGAGCAAGCAAGAGCCAAGATTGAGGACGAGATCCGTCGTCTACCCACCGCGACATGGGCCTGGGAGAACCAGTCCGAGGAAAACCGGTTAGGCGACCTACGAGTCTGGCAGGTTCTACCTGGTACGTACCAGACGGACCCTAGGTCTTAATCAACAGGGGGGATTTCGAATGCTAACACTGACCCCATAACCTCAGCCATCCGAATCCACGAACAAAGCGGCCGTGCGGCGTTTTTCAATAACGTCGTCTCGCGCTTCCTGAACGCTTTGAGCGCGAACACCTTATCTCCGCCGCATTTGAATGCCGATGGGAGATATCAGCCGCCTGCTTTTGTAGGGTTCCTTTTTCTCTTAGGTCTGGGTAGGGGAGGCCATGGGCTCACGAATCAACTCTCTAGTACGGTGATGGATCCCTGATCCCGGAAGAATACCTCCACTCTGCGGTGGAGATTGTCCAGTGGGTCATATTTCCGAGATACTATTTGTCGCGCGCTAATTTGGGTTAGCCAAACACGGTCGCTCGTGAGCTGGACGAGAGGAGATGTGGTTCTGTTGGATGTGAGTTGTGGGGAACCGTTCTTGGTATTGAGAGGAGAGGTACTGATGCGTCGTATAGAACCACGCCGTACAGCATGCTCGAGAGCCTTGGACTGGGTAGGTTTCTTTTCTTGTTGGATTTGTTTGTCCCCTGGATACTGACTGGTTTGATTCAAGGCCACGGAAGTTGTTGGCGAGCCTCTGGGACAAGCCACAGTAGGACTGGAGTCGATTGGCATTTTCTCGAAGATGTTCCATCCTGCTACTCATTAACGAATATTTACGATCGATTTTCATTGGCAGATTATGCTGGAATGGAGTTTGATGTATTTCAACCTAGCGGACAATCTTTATTTCCAAATCGGTGTTTGTCCATTTTTCTAACCGTGCAAGCGTAGTGTTACTCTACCATATTACTTTAGATAATGACGTCGAGTCCACTGGCCACAGGCCCTACGTAGTGCTATCAAAGGACTAATAGCATAAAAAGCGAAAAGAAGTGGGATGCGTACTTCTAAAAATTCTACCATTGATGCCAACCAAGAATAAACGCCGATCCGACAAGGCCAATCGAGAACAAATCAACGCCATAACTTTCCAAACCACCACCCATGACAATATATCACCCCCCGGAACAGTCACCTCACGACATGCGTACAGTCACAGCAGGCCGAATGACCGCACAGGACACACTGCGTCTGGTTGTGATAAACCTTTGGTCCATCTCCACACTCGCACTTTATCCGCGCGTCAGCATGAGATTCATCTGGGTGTATTTCGACCGTACTCACGCAGATCCACATATCGGTCCGAGAAGCGACGGGCCCCGGGGGTTGCCTACCAGCGAGGCTGTTATTATATGGCAAATCGGCGTATTGTGAGCCGGGACGTCCTCCGGCGGCGGGGTTAGGGGTGTCTGGAATCCTTTCCACAGTATGTATCTATTAGCATTAGAGTTAAACAGGCGGACAACTAGGGAAGTGTATCTTACGCCGATGGAGTGTGGTAGAGCCTCGTGCACCCTGTACGAGTGGCGCTGCGCTTGACTGGGATCGTATGCCGGTGGGGGGCCGGACGAGGTCATGACCAACCACCAGGTTATAAAGCTTATATTGTGCCAGGCAGGCAATGCGTTGGAGGCCTTTCGCTTCGTAGACGTAAGAGAAATAAGATAAATCAAAAATAGAACAGAAACAAACTTTCACCGTCCGTCCTTGTCCCGAGCCCCAACTTAAATATCCACGTCCACGCAGGCCAGGAGACGATTGCCTACGACAAGAATGAACGAAACCCACCCGCGACTCCACCGACTTTTCCCCCCTGCCTTAGAGTCATGCCCTTCAGGATCATAGCCGGGGCGCGAATAGGAGCTCTCTTCTCCCGGCTCCTGGGAATGGGTGAAGGTAGGCTGCATTCAGCCCTTGGAGCCTCAGCCGCCTATACGAGGCAGCTATGCGGCTCAAAGGGGCATGGCACGCTAGGCGTCAACGGTCTGGGGCATACCTGGGGCACTTGATTCGCTTGCTGGCATGTCAAGCAGTCGGATGACTCGAGCGGGTCGCGATTCCAGAGGCTGGCTTGCGCCCAGTGCCCAAGATGGTGTATCAGGGGAAGGCGGGCCCCGGTGAGTAACTGCACTCTTTGTGCAGACCCTGGACTCTGATCTTCTCTCTATTCTATCCTAGTCGAGATGACGCAGGTGATGGGCTTTGGTACTTTTGCTGGGTAACGTGATTTACAATGGTGGAGCTTTATTCGTTGCAGGATGCCTGTCACAGGGAGGAGATTGCATCGATTGCATACAAGGGGCGCCTTCTCTATGGGTTTGTTTCTTGATTTACGAATGCAGAGAGAAGGGCGTGACGGCTGTGCCTTGAGTCATCCTTTCAATCTTTTTGATGGGAGTCTTGGAGCTGGGCTTCACACTCTCGCTCGCTATGAGGCACAATACACCGGGATCCTTGGCGTAGTGACTGTCGCTAGATCACCAGGAAAGCAAATTCGGAGAAAATATTCCCAGAAGAAGGCCAGAGTCAGGGCCACCCGCTCTACTCAGGTGTTTCAACAGGACTCAATAGATCCCAGAGTGATAACGATTTTTCTTCTTCGACCAATTTGGGCGGCGAGCTCATCGTCCACACCGATAAGCGAGGTTGCAAAGAGTCAAGCACATGGAGAGCTCTCGCAGGTGGCTTATTCTGCTCCGGGCGGCTCAATTACGTGGCTGCAGGACCAGCAGAGAGCGTCAGTGGCTAAATGCTTATGATGTCCATGCGGTTGGGTGGATGCTGAACAACAGATCGGGGAAAGATTGACGCGCATCCCTTGGAAGAACACTCTGTTTCCGAGCTATTGGATTTGAACAAAACTGACTGGAAGTGCTCTATTTTCCGCCAGGGCAGCACCCCCAAATAAGCAAAAGACCAATCGCATCGCTGCCTCAGGATTCAGGCAACGAGCTAGGCAGCAGTCGGGCGCCTGAAGCTGAGCCTCCGTTTTAATTTTTTTTAATTGCGGCTGAGGCACACCGGCATCTCGACTCTGTGTTCTCCCACCTCACAAATCCCGGCCAAGATGGAGTCCAATATCCAGAAGCTAGCCTATTTCTCCTCGTTTGCGGTGGGCTCCTTCTTTGTCAAAGCCCTGATAGACCGATACGGGACCGTGCCGTTGGATTTCTTCTACTCCAGCATCGAGGTGTACTCGCACGACGAAGCGTACAACTATCTCCTGTACTGGCTCATCAGCCAGCGGTTTGACCAGAACAAGAACCGGCTCATCGCAAGTACATCTCTTTCGAGCGGGAAACCGGACTGGTACAGCAGCGGGGATGACGACGAGAAGACGGTTGATTTCGAGGATGACGACGACCAGATGGAGAAGCAAACAGGCGATGCGTTTGCAAATACTCGCCCCTTAATCTGGGCCCCATCCACGGGGACGCATTACTTTCGGTACCAGGGTCGCTATCTCTCCTTGACGCGCGACGTGGAAGAGCACAACACGCGGGGGTACGTGCGCACCGAGAAGCTGCGGATTTCCTGCCTGGGCTGGGGCCCGTCCATCCTCAAGGAGCTGATGACCGAGGCCCGGGTGCGCTTCTCGCAAAAGGAGAAGGGAAAAACGGTCATTTACAGCGCGTCCAAGGGACCCTATGGCGACGAGATCCAATGGTCGCGGACCATGTCCCGACCGGCCAGGCCGCTCTCGACGGTGTTTCTCGGCGAGGAACAAAAGGAGTCGTTCCTGCGCGATGTCCAGCAGTATCTGCACCCGCATACCAGAAGATGGTATAGTGATCGAGGCATCCCCTACCGTCGCGGATACCTTTTCCATGGCCCCCCGGGTACCGGCAAATCCAGTCTGGCGTTCGCAGCTGCGGGCTTTCTCGGCCTGAATATTTACATCATAAACCTGAATTCCAAGCACATCAACGAGGACCATCTTTCGATTTTATTCCAGAGTTTGCCCCGCAAATGCCTCGTGCTGCTGGAAGATATCGACTCGAACGGCGTAACCATCCAGCGCACGTCCGAGGCCGAGAAGAAAAAGAAGGGAAAGGAGGCGCTGTCACTGTCCGGACTGCTCAACATCATCGACGGAGTCGCCGCCCAGGAAGGCCGCGTGCTGATCATGACCACGAATCATTTCGATCAGCTCGATCCAGCCCTGGTACGCCCCGGGCGCGTGGATTACCACATCGAGTTCCCGCTCGCAGACCGGGATTTGACGATCAAAATGTTCCAGAATTTCTTCGCCGGTACTAGCCCCGCCCCGGGCAAAGAGGCGGGGGCTTCTGATTCTGCGCTGTCGGAAGTGGCCGATTTGTTTGCAGGCAAGATTCCGGAGGATACGTTCTCCCCTGCGGAGATACAGGGGTTCCTGCTCGAGAATAAAACATGCCCGGATGATGCGATGTCTAATGTGGAATCGTGGGTCGAGAGGCGACTAGAAGCTATTCGATTACAGAGCCTCGAAAAGATAGAGTCGAATAAGGATGAAGACAAAGGAGACAAGGAGGACAAGGAACAGAAGAAACAAAAGGACGAAAAGAAGGGTCAAGAAAGTTCTGACGATGAGGATGAGGAGGATGAATCGTGAGGTAATTGTAGAGATTTTAGATGCAAGTAGAGTGTCCAGAAAAGCCCGACTAATAGTGTTGACTTGGTTAAATTAATAAACAATACAGCTACGAGATTTTAGGAACTGGATTAGTCCAGACTATCCTTACTAAAAAGGCCATAGGATGGGTCGTTACTGGCGTTTCTTATTGACGGGGTAGACAGGATATATTTTCAGCTTAGCGGAAGCATACCTCTCTCAGTCGGCTTCATTTCCTACTTTTCGTCATTAATTTCCCTTGTTTGCCCCCTTTCTTCATGTCACCGCCCCTGTTCCTATCCTACTATGTATAGGTTCTATGCGATATCCTGGGCGTGGCTTGGTATTTTCGCCTCGGGCACCGATGAGTTCCTTGGCGTGGAGATTTATTTAACGATTTCGGCATTGCGAATGTTTACGCCTCCTTTGCAGTGTCGTCATTGCCCGCTGATTGAAATCCCTTCCATAGTTGTTCTGTTAGCCTCTCATGCAATCGGGATGACATGACGTCGTTCGCGTAGGGATGCTTGTTTGTTATTGAGAAAGCATTACTCCATCATGGGATTTAAGCTAGCGACAACACTTTATTCGAGTAGCAGAACCAAATCGAACTCCTTCCCACCCACATCCACCGATACCTCGATTGTGTCCTCAGAGCGACGGATGTCGTGTGTCTGTTCCAGGTTTCCGTCGTGATACACTCCGTACCGACCAACGGGGAGATTGCAGGCATTCAACGACACCCTATGAAAGCAAAAAAAAAAATAATCAGTATACCCATTACCAAGTCAAGCACATCAGAGCGACAAACCTCTTCACCGTCCCGTCCCACGACCTCATTGTAACGACCATCGCCCTAACAGACTCGTCCCAGGATCCTCTTAGAAAGTCCACACCACTCGCAAGATCCACCCCCTCAATATAAGGCGCCACAGAAACATACGCCGGAGGCCACGGATCAGTCCACATCTTCCTCTGGCCATCGAAGACGTTCAATCGCGCGTAGCCAGCCGCCGCATTCCCCGTGAACGGCTCAACCTCCGTCCAGTTCCCTTCTTCATCAGCCTGCTGCAGATTAACCAGGTAATACAATCCCCCGTCTCGCCAGGTCGGCGCCATGAACCGGTCTGCGTGGGTCAGCAGACCATCAAGTGTCGCCTGGTCTCCGACCTCAGAAACCCATTTCAGGATGTACCCGAACATAGGACGGGCAAACGGTGGTTGCGGCTGACCGGTCGGGTTTTCTTGCACGTATTGAAGAGCTTTCTTGAGTGTAGCGGGCGAGTAGGCGTCGTCTCCTTTATCCTGTACAAACCCACGGATCACAGACGCTACCCGACCGGAGTTGACATTGATTCTGTCTGGCTCGGCCTGCGTAAAGAAGCCGACTCGCTGAGTTTCGAAGATTCCGTGGGCGACGGTTGGATTCCAGGAGTTCATGAAGGCAGCGGCCCTAGACCTGTCAGCACACGGCGAATGGAGGGTTGTTAGGTTGGTATCACGTACCAGGCTGTAAATCCGATATCACCGGCCGGCCGTTTACTGTCTTGCTTGGGTGAGTACCAGTTGATGAAGAGTCCATCGTTTTGTGCCATCCCCTTGGCTTTCCAGGCGGCGGTATACTTCTCGAGAACTTCCGAGGCGATGTCTGTTCCGTCGCGGATGTCGTTGTATCGCATGGCGATAATCTGTAGTGGTTAGAAACCTTCGCCCAGCTGAACTCGGGGAAAGCAAGACGTACTGGGAACTGATTACAGACGATAAAGATGCTATTAGGCTCGCAGCAGACACCGAGCCATTTCTCGCGCTCCATCTCGGCGAGAATCACCTTCTGGAGAGACTTGCGCGTGTAGGAGAACTTTTCCGGCCCCATGCCCCAGAAGATAGGGCCCCAGTTGAACGTCAAGGCTCCGTCGTCGTTGTATTTGTCATCGTTGAAGAGCATGGTGTAGAGCGATACCATGAGTAGCAAGTGCCCGGAGTACTAGAGCGTGTTAGCTACTTCGATCCTCCCTAACTAGTCCTTCGACAGCACCATACCATGATATTCTCCCTTACGACCGGATCCGCCCAAGGCTTCCTCAGCTCCTTTAGATCAGGATCCACGAATTTCCCGCTCTGGCTCGTTAAGAACCAGTATCCCCATACTTCTCGCCGAAGCATTTTCTGGATGAGGTTTTCTAGGAGCGCCTTGAACGTCGATCGCAGCGCAGGCATGCGGTGGTAATGCGCTGCCCCGGCAGCGTATGCCATGGTTGCGAGCTGATATCGGTATCCGTCTAGCCACTCCTGGCCGGGGTCCTGGCTCCCCATGACGCCCCATTCCCCGTCCCTAAGAGTGGAAAGATTGTGAAAATGCCGTATGTGTCCGCACTGCTCCCTGGAGAGTTTCGGGAACTTGTCGAGGAAGTCGGAGGGGAGTTTCTGGGGGAGAGTTCTGCTGCTCGTGGACATCGTGAGGGTTGGCGTTGGCATCTGTATCGTTTTATGAATTGATGAGAATGCTCTTAAGGAAGTGGGTAGTCAGGAACTAAGATACAGTAAAGAAATAAAAAATTGCCCGCGGCCTCCAACTAAATGAGGGAAACCTTTGTATTCATTGGCTGGATTTATCTACTGAGGTGTGGTGGACGTCGGGCCTGCCAAGTGCTTAGTTTTGGTCTAATCCGCTAGACCGACAAGCTGGAACATCGACTCAGCTTCATTTCACACTAAACAGAAATCTTGAGGACCAGTCTGCAAGTGACGCTTCGATGGTGCCCAAGACACGAGAGTCGGTTACTTACGAGGCGACCAATCCTGGAATGGTCCAGGGTCGAGGGAGTAGATATTCGACCAGGATGCATAAAGCGAAATCTAATAGCTACACAGTTATGCTGATTTAATTTTCATAACGTGGTCAAATTCACTTAGCCGAACGTAAGCATCAACACTCCACGGTCTGCTCTGCTCCATCCAGTCCACGCCGTCTTCCACAGGTTTTATCTCATTCAAAATGCAGAAATGTGCAAGGACATTGTACCATCTAATACCCAAGCGTGGCCTGACCAACAACATAGCACGAAGTATACTGCGAATGCGTGGCAAGAGTCGACTCCCGTTCCCGTCGCTGGGTAATCTGCTAACGCCGTAGCTTGACCACGAGCTCGGAATGCAAGAGAAGACAGATTAAGCTGAATCATGGTGACACCGTCTAGGTTGCACTGCGTTATTGTTCGCCTGTGCAGCGGAGAACAGCCCTGTCTTGGCTGCACACCCGGTAGACTGGGCAATAGGTTTATGACCCACCGCTGGATCGGATAAGTGCCAATCGGTCGATAGAGTAAGATGATTTTCCTACCATCATTTCCCGCCGGCCTCGCGTCATCCCGGGGATTAGAATCCAATTGTCATCTCGTAGCCCAGAACGTATCACGACCTGTTATTCAATCAGATGATTCATTCAAAGCCATTAATTTCCATTATCAAGTAGTTCACATTAGTGCTGGCGATCGAACCAATCAAACCGCCGCTGGACTTGCTTGGCTTTTGCTTGTGCCGTAGAAGAGTTGACCCTTGGCGATCTCATCCAATCGCTTCAGTACACTTTTTCCAGATTGTGCAGCTTCGACGGATGCCTAATAGCAGGGTCACTACTGGCGCGGCTCTCCTTTCCTTTCGTCTTCCAAACTGTCAATACCACATTTCCTAGCTTCTCTCTGTCACCTCCACTGGTCCAGTTCTTTTTCACTTTCTTCACACAATCATAAATAAAACCCGCTACCCACAATATACAATGCAAACGCATTCCCTGACACAAAAATCCATTTTATTATCACATATTTTACAAGTGGAATCATGGTATGCCTTGAGTACATTGAATTATGTCTGCTGTTTAGGTGGCGAGAGCGACTACTCAATGGGATTCTCGCCATCCGGGTGTCTATCATAACCATTGTAGCCAGTCTCGGCATTACCTTTTACCTCACATCCCATGATACCATTCAAAAGGACTCTTGTGTTCTCATTGAATGGGTCATGTGGCCTTGTTCTAAACCCTCTCCCGAAACCTTTGCAAGAAAGATATTACTGACATCGAAATAGCTATTGCCTTTGCCTTCACCGGATACATTGCCTCCTTTGCACTCGACCTGATGCCGTCAACGCGCGCCTTGGGCAGAGACAGTGCAAACTTGGTCCGGCCAGTCTGAATCTAGTAAAAAATATTCCTTTCCGCCCTTTACATTGCGGTTTATATCGATTCAGTTGGTTATTTATAGGGTCAATTTCACTTGCAGTGATTTACCTAGCCGAATTAAATGGCTGGAAGGAGTGTTGCTGTGTATGGTAGGAGCTAGGATGATATTTTACTTGCTTGCTTATTGTATTTTATTCTTTATACCTTTATGTTTACACAATTACTGAATAGTGCTTGGACTGACATTAATCCCAAATCATATTTAATAACATGTCCAAGCTTCAACCGGCAAATATTGAAATTTGGGTTTCTGGTTATCACAGTAAACCCCTGCTCGCTAATTTTCAAGCACTATGCGAGTTGTCCGTGCCGGACGAAGAAAAAAAGAAGCCCAAAAAAAAATAACAAGAAGAAAGAAAGTTGTGAATACAATGAATGACCTCACAATGCCCCCTGAGTGCAGATTCCTTTCCTGGTAATTCCTTGTTTAAGAATGAACCTTGTTAGTTGTGATATCACAGACCTATTAATAGTAGATACTGCGAGAAGTGGGGTTCAGTGATTAATTACAATCCCTTTCCACAAGGTATGACTTCCACGAGTCATGTCTGACTGGGAAGATCTGGAAATTAACAGGTCCAGTTACTTAATAATCTTCATTTCACCAGGAGATCTGCAGAGATGGGTACCTGCGTCCAACCCATTCTCTCCCGAATGTCGTGTGATCCCTGACTTGGCAGGTCTTAAATAAGGTTTGTGGGCCCCACCCACCCACCATCAACTTCAGATCTAGCCGATCTGCGGACCGTCTCCGAACCAGAGTTTGGGATTGCCCTGCCGAGCGCGGATTGAAAATTACTTATGTTGGGGTTGGTCGGTTTCTATAGTGGTTATTCTCGAAGGAGCTGATCTTTTGGGAAATGGGTACAGAATACGTGGACAACGATGCGCCTCCCATTCAATAGTAGCTGACGGATGATCGGACCTTGCCAGGTGGAACTATCCGCCTATTGCTCCTCCCGCCTCGACTCCGGTTCAGAGATGGTCCTGATGTTTCAATGACTATTTGTCAACCGCGCAGGGCGTGCCGGTCAAGGTAATGTGGAAATGAGATTATAATGTTAGGGGAAGGTACAGAGCCGTGCGGAGGGAGGTTAACTCTACACAGTATCGCAGGTGAAGTCATGTGCCAACACTAGACTTGCTACTGTAGCCTTGAAGCAGACTCTTGTGTGGGTGTTTATCTTGTGGGTGTATACTAGATTTGAAAATAATCACAAAACCGAAGTAGAGATATAAACCAAGACATTCTTCCGCGGTTCAACGAGTGTTGTGTCCGCGCTTCGTGCTTTGCACTCTGCCCATATCGTATGATGCTATAAAAAGGGTAGAAAGCAAAGCCAGGCCCGCAAGTCCAAGGAAGAAGGCCCAGACGTTCGACAACGCTTTGGAAAGCACCACTCTCAGGGCCTCTCTGGCAGGTGAATCTCCCAAGCCTTTGATCAGCTGGGGAATGTTAGACAGATCGGTAGTGTATTGTTGCGCCTTGCTTGCCAGCAACGGCTCTCTCTGCAAATGGTCCTTCAGTCGATTCTGTAGCACCACACCCCCGACTGCAACTCCCATGCTCCGGCCCAGATTCCTAAAGCAGCTAATCATGGTGACAGCCATCGCCATGACCTTGTCAGGAGCACTGGCTTGTATACCCAGCTGTATCGCTGGGTACACCATCCCAGTCCCTAACCCAACAACAAGGTTCGGCCACACCCACCCCGCGACACTGGTATCAACTTTGAGGGACATCAGGAGGCCAAGTCCAAGTGTTGAGAAAATCCACCCCGGCCACAAGGCCCAACGGTATCGGCCCACAACAGAGATTAACACGGAAACAGCGACCCCGACAGGAACGACAGTTAATGTTTCGGGGAGCAGTGCGACGCCGCTATGGATCATGCTGAATTGTTTAACCCCCTCATAGTACAAGGTAAGATAATATAATAGCGCCCACAGGATAGCACCGAATGCAAATATCCCGAAGAAGTTGATGCAGGTTGAATGGTTCGCGAATATCAGCGGGGGTATGAACGGCCTCTTTGCGCCGTAGATCTCATGAATCATAAAGGTTACAAGACCTATTAGCCCAATAACTAAGGGCAGCACCGTGCGCCATGAATTCCAATCATAAAGCACGCCACCCCATGAGATACCGATCATTAATGCCGTCAGCGATGAGGCAAAGAGAATAATACCTAGGTAGTCTGCCTCACGTAGCTTGGCCCACACGGGTTCACCACTGAAGTTCCATTCCAAGAGCGCCAAAACGACAAAAATCCCAATACCCGTGAGGGGCAAATTGATCCAAAAGATCCATCGCCATGAAGCTGAGGATTGACTGAATGCCGCGGAAAGGATGGGGCCAGACACAAGGCCCAATGTATGTGCCGTGTTCACGATACCTGTCCATTTACCCCTTCCGCGGAGATCAATTTGGTCTGCGAGTAGTACGGACGTGAGGGCTGTGAGAGTCCCTGCCCCAGTGCCTTGGATGGATCTCGCTGCCAACATGAGAGTGAAATCATGCGAGATTGCCGCCAGAACCGATCCAAAGAGGAAGAGAACGAGACACACGGTGAGGGCTAGCTTGAGACCAAAGATTTCTGACAACAGGCAGGAGACCGGTTGGGCCACGGTTGAGGCCACAAGAAAGGTTGTTCCGGACCAGAAGGCCTGATATGCCGTACCTCCAAGATCCTGTGTAATCACCTAGCATAAAATGTAAGTCAACGAGGTAACACGCGATCCTTCAGGTTGAAGCGGAACACCAACATACCGGAAGGGCGACTGGGAGAGCGGTAGAGTCAAATGCGGCGGCGAAGTTTGGAAGCGAGAGCCCCAGTACAATTATACGCAGCTCCCATGGACCGTAAATGGGGTTTGGCTCGGCGCTCTCATCGCTGGCCTCTGGTTTGGCCATCTTGCAGTCAGGTAAATAGACGAGAACCAGCGTAGCGGCTTAGGACTTTGCCTTCCAGGTGCGGAATGTGAGGGGAATGGGGGCTGACATGTATAGAATCAAGCCGCGACATGTGTTCCCAAGTCTCCCTTTCTTTAATGACCCACAATTGAAATAATAAAGCCTGGGCCTTCAATCCCAATCCGGCTGAGATAGGTTCAATAGTTGGTCAATGGGGCTCTTCTGCAGGAAGCAAGGGGACATTAGAATGATCTCATCGTGTAACCAACTATTGAAAAATATGCCCTTCGGAGTAGTATTGTTAATTGTCGAAAAGTTACCACTAGACCACAAAAAGGTGCCATGACAGTCTCCATGCAGAGTAATGGGAATACATGCTAGATCTCGAGCTGACAATTGTGTATTACTAGTTTCGCCAAGACACTGTATCTTTCACTCCCTCTGGTTCTCCTCTTAAAGGACCAGTAGCACCAGCAGCACAACAAAGCAATTCCACTCCCACACACGGCCACGGATCAGAGGGAGAGCCATGGATCGACTGTACAACCTCGGGTGTAGAGGCAACCTTATACCGCACAAGGCCTACAGAGACTGCATGGTTCTGTCTAAAGTATCCACCTCTGCCACCCTGAGGCTCTCTATATGTATTATTTTTTGTGTTCTATTGTATCGACTCGCTCTAAGACCTTCCATCTTGAAAACTCTTTACGGACAGCCATATTCCTACTTGGGCGATCGTGAACAGGAACGCCTTAGGTTTCTTCACGTGGGCCTGATCGTGAAGATCATGTGTCTAATTCTTATTTCTCCATCAATCCTCCATAACCTCGTCCTCGGCGGTACGGAATGGTCCCAGCCCGTCAGCATCGGGTTCTCTGCAATCCCAGTCACTCCCTTGGACCAGGCCTTTACGGCTGGTTTCCTTCTTTCCGCCCTATACATATTTGAACTCATCTTCAATGGGGGTATGAAGAGTCCCGGAATTTTACACCACCTCGGGGCTCTCTTCATTATGCAGACCACATTAGTCTGGGCCATGGCGGCAAATGGTCTAGAGGAGCACAGGTTTGAAGCTCTCCATACAATGTTGAGCATTGGCAGCATCTGGAGTAAGTGCATACCAGATCCTTCCGTTGAAAAGACAAGAGAACAGAACAAAAAGAGCCCTTGTCTGACTTGTCTCTGAGTATGCAGTATTCTTCGCCGATATCACCGGCCTACCGTCTCGAATCACCGCCATCACATCCCGATTCCCCTCGCGTGAAGGCTCAACCAAGTTCAACAAAACACTCTATATCACTTTCTGGGCCTATATGGCACTCACATGGCTTGAGCCAGTCACAATTGGTTATGCGCTTTGGAGAGACAGGAGAAGCCTATCGGTGTCTGGTTGCGTACTTATACTACTTCTGCAAGCCGTGTTCCTGCGGACCAAAATCAAAGTCGGATACCGAATTCACTCAATGTCTCAGGGTCAGTTGAGAGATCAACCTCCTTCGTCATCGACCCAGGAGAAGGGTGGCAACTAGGGCCGGTATTGATATACTGTGCTTGTTTTTACGTTTACCATGTCTCACTCCCGACATGTCCAGGGGCATAACCAGTACCAGCTTTCATTAAATGTCGCCTTAGTAGTTCTTCGTGTACTTAGGATACCTATTTCATCTACTTCCTTCCCTTTTCGAACTGGTCAATCTTTGTATGAGTAAGTTCCGTCTACAGGATTTTAGAAGAATAGGGTTTTCCTTAAAACGTACTGAATATCAAATGGAATTCCAGCCCAGGGTACCTTTTTATTCACCCATGGATGCTCATCGTAGGAATTATTTCTTCACAGACTATTAGAATTCGTGAATTATATTTGTGTCGTATCCTCCCAGTTTGTACAAGACTATGGCCCCCGTATTAGATTATATCAGTACGCGTGATTATGGATGAAAAAACTTTACAACAAGCGTACTCCAGATTTGACATAATGGGCACCGCTAGTTCTTAACATCCCCCATAGCCTACCACGACCGCAAGATAAAACCGGAAACGAGATCCGCGCCTCAATACGTCCTTACTTCCTATTCGGCTAAGGCTCTAATTATACCCCAGGGATTGTGTAGGGCAGGATCCTCCTCAATATTCCCACGAGAGAATTAGGAAGGAAGGCCACCGCATCGAGGTCCATCGCCGTCGGACGTGTAGAGCGCTGACAGCGCTCAGGCATCGGAACACCATCGAATCTCTGCTTAGCCCATACCAGTTCTGGGAACGGGATGTCCGCTCCCAGCACCCCATGACTCTCGATCTGCACCCGTCTGTAGTCGACGCGGACACCGGCGTCGCAGTACCGATTGACGACCGCGTCTATATCTTCAGCGGTTGTGATATAGTCGTGTGTGCTCTCATAGATAAGGACGGGCGCTTTAGGGGTACCCTGCCCCAAACTATTGTCGGCGAGGATCTGCCTGGTCGTGGAGCTGTTGATGAAATCCAGACTCTTGAAGTAGCACGCGATCGGCTCTTTTGTGAACTTCTCTGGGATGGCCCCGAAGCACGTGTTGCGTAGATTCTGGAATTCGGTTCTGTTTTGGGGGTCGTCGGTCAGATTCTCTGTGATCATGTGGTCAATCTCCGGGTATTCGTTCGCCAGACCCCACAGGGCCATGGGGATTAGGCCTGACACGGGGAATAGACGCCAGATAGTCACCCAAAGATCAGGGAATAGACCCCCCGTAGCGATTCCGACGACGTTAAGCTCCGGCGCGTAGGCCTCCTGCAGTTCCCCCGCTAGAACCACCGGCACGCTTCCACCGGAATAGCCCACGATGACGGCCGCTGCATCCGTAGAGGCATTGGTGAAGACCTTTGTGGCACGGATGCTATCAAGCGCGGCATAAGCAGCGCGGCGGTTGGCCAGGTATGCTGCGTTGAGGCCTTCATAGTCAGGAAGTGCCACGATCCATCCCTGGTTGAGCCCCGCCGACCAAAGAGCATAGTGAGCGATATTCATTCTATCGTCGAACTCGTTGCTTTTGGCTCCTTCCGCGGAGGTGTATGAAGGGCAGCAATCGAGGCATGGTGAGTTTGATACCGGAGTATTGACCATGATCTTGTCGAAGTCAGGGTTTGGGGGGATGAGGAGTGTCATGACCGCTGCAGTTGGCCGGCCCAGGCTGTCCGAGGTACGGAAGAGAATTTGGTATCCCTCTCCAACGAACATTGGGAGCGGCATTTTGAGTGGATATGGGGATCGGCGATAGTCGAGGATGGCGCCCAGCGGCTTCGTTTCGTACCCTTCGGGCAGTCGATAGAAGGGGTCCTGGCTTGGGAGCGTGGGCGTCCCATGGGCGAACCCCAGTGCCAAGAGGGAGACGAGAATTGAGTAAGAGATATTCATTTCGCCGGCGAACTGAACTGACCGTGTCCAGATAGTAGAGTACTCGGTACAACTCGGATTTACATACTCTCCTCTTGGGGTTGGATGCTTATATGTTGAAATGAATTAACTCCTTTTTCCGCTTGGTATACTGCGTCACCGTGACCAGACGGGAAGCCCCAATACACAGGTACGGTTTGGGAAACCATGCAACCTAAAATAGGAACTCTGTGGTTTTTTTTTTTTTTTTTGTCTTGATTTTTTCTCTTGAAGTTACGTGGGTCTGCTGCTTTGGCCTTTCGTAACGGTACCACTTTTCGGGTCTGTATTTGCAATACCGCATTTACTCGGGAAGGAGATGAATCTGGGAGATCTTTGCGGATCTGAGGGACGCGGTCTTCATCATGAGTCAAGTAGTAGGACAGCGTTCTGTATATCCACCAGCCATTTGCAAATCTTGCACCTTTTTGTGAGCCCAGGCATGGATCTCGGTTTTCTAAATTGCTGCCCACGAGGCTGTCATTGAACCAGATTGTTGTCTCCAGATCCCAAGCAGGCCCGTTAGTGTCGTGGGAGAAAAAAGTTACCTCTCGCTCGGTTTCTCGAACCCGCAATCAAGCTTCATTCTCCCTTTCGTTGCCAAAATGGCTCACCTTGGACGTTCCATCGCGATTTTGTTATCTAACATTTTGATCTTGGCTTCCATCTTTGTGTTTTGCAATGGCCTTTTCGGCCCCAAGCAATTACTAGCCGACCCCGAGCACGAGGATAATACATACTCTCAGCAGATGCAAGAGCCAGTGCCCTATGACAAGATCGTATTTATGGTACTTGATGTGCCGAGAAGGTACATGCTCTCGTCCGAAAGCTGACAGTGTCCCATTGACTGTGTTCCAGTGACTTTGTTTATGCAACAAACTCGAGTTTTACATTCACACAGCGGTACAGCTCCTCCCTTCCGGACAGGAAAAAGTTGTTCTACCATCTAAATATCCCATAGGCTTATCCGCTCTGGTGCTGCGAGTCCGTACACGGCTCATACGAGCACTCCTAGTCTCACACGTTCCTGTGTAAAAGCCATGACCCTGGGTGCCAGTCCGTCGCTCGCAGATCTGGTACTGAATGGTGCAGTGAACTCCGAGGTTGCCGACACTGATGGTTGGCTCAAGCGCCTGAAAAGGGAGAACCGTGGGGAACTGCTTTTCTACGGTGATGATATTTGGCCTTCTCTGTTTCCCGGCGTGTTTACCCGAAGCCAGAGCGTTGTTACCTGCTGGGGCCCGGTGAGATTCAATTTCCTGCTTGAATTACGTATAAATGCCCCTAATGACAGTTCTCCGGGTAGGAGTTCGAAGCCTATGACAGGATGGTGAGGGGAAATGCTCTGGAGGAGATCCACCGTTTGGACTGGAGTGCAATGGTTCTTCATTTCGCCGGAATCGATCATATCGGTCATATGGGAGGGGCCAGAAGTCCTCAAATGGTCCCGAAACACGGGCAGCTAGATGGGGTTATTCGGGAAATCTACAATGCCATGGAACAGGAAGCGCATCTAAACTCCACCCTGTTTGTCGTCGGTGGGGACCATGGTATGAACGAGGAGGGTAATCACGGTGGAAAGAGTGAGCCTGAGACTTCCGCAGCGCTGCATTTTATTTCGCTACATTTACAACAAATCAGTCCCGGTAATAAGTCACCCATACCCCCTAGCAAGGGACACTATGGGTATTATAACACCGTTGAGCAATAGTTTAAAGAGAAACGAGGCGAGAGGCAGGAAAAGGGCGGCTAGACGGATTAGCCGAGCCCCCGAACGGCCCCAGGGCTGAACCTGAGTCAAGTGGCCCATCAAAGAGAGGCCAGATACTGAGTATGTCAAGGATAAAAGGCCCCAAAGGAGGAGCGGATTGCCAAAGAGGTACTCCTGCATTACGCCTGTCATGAACGAGTGCCTGTGGGGATCCTGGTTCCACTATGGTGTAAAACAGTGTAAAACCCAGGGGAGAGCGTTGAAGAGGATGGTTCTGGTTTGAAAAAATTGTGTTTGGGTAGAGGCTGGATATTCTAACCAGATTCAGGAGGCCCAGAACCAGAATTGTCCTTCGTTTTCGACCGCACGACAGGAGAACATCAACAGGCCACGGATGATGGTAATTGTCCCGTGTGATGCCCCGTCAGGACTACGAAGCCCTTTGAATTGTGGGTAGGCGAACACGGCGAGAAGTAGAGAGGCTGTGGCAGCGACATTTGCGGTGTAGAGTACTGGTCGCACGATATTGCGAAATGGGTGCCGTGTTAATACTGAGTTAAATGTCCCTACAGGCTGGATTTAACAAGTTAAATCCAGCTTTATGCGAAGAGATAGAATGGGGTTTACCTTGGAAAGAGATTCCAGTATTGTAGGGCGCAGTTTCTTCCCGGTCCATTGCTTGACATTCTCCTAGGGAGATTCGAGGCCCAGCGAGGCACTACCGGAGTAGCCTTTAATGCTAAAGCTGGAAATGTACTGCTGAACAACGCTCATGGGGCGTTGAAGACTTTGAGAGAGAAGCCAGAACCGACTTTCCACCCGATGCCACAAGGGTAAAAACTCTGGGATAAACACTCCTTGGCTATTCAGCGGAATAGGGATCCCCATGAGACCAGATATGGTGGAGACAATATCATAGGCTGCATGGCCGAGTTCTTCCCAAATACCCTGTCTGGAACACCTCAATGGTTACTACGAGCGCTCCAAGGAATTGATCGTATCCTCTCAGCGCAGTACGTATTCCTGGGCGTGGGTGTCGGCTTCCTGTATGTGCTTATAGCGAGCATACATCGAAAACCGGTGCAGTGCAAAGAGATGGACGAGCCCGTCTGGTCCCGTGTCCACACTCTCACAACTGCACTTGAGCTGCTCGGTATTTACCTCATGACTCAATCAGACCCGAGAAATATCCCGCTATATCTCCTGTTTCGGATACACCTGAATATTCTCAGTATGCTTCCTCTACCGAGCTCAGCCCCCAATTGCTTCCCCATGTGTACTAACCTGATTGCAGTTTCCTAGCCAACTCCTCTCACTCCTCGCCGCGTCTCGATCACAACCATCCTATTAGCCAATAATGCATACTTCGCCTTTGGAGGTGGCAATGAAGTGAGCTCTCTCAAGTACCTCAAAGGATTCAACGGCCTTCGCGAATATAACAGTGTCGCTTTCCACATCAATACGAGCTGCAGTACATGGGCTGGCTCCATCTGGTGGATTTCCAACGGTCTCCGTTTTTTACTCGTCTACCGAATCAAGCTGAAAAAGAAAGATAGAATGGGAAGCCAGTCCCAAGATTTCCTCGAGCTCTTTGTGCTTCAGACCGTGTTCGTGGCGAGCCACGTTCTGGCTTCAATGCTGGCTTGTTTTGGCAGACACAAGAAATCGTCATCCGGGAAATCATGTTGCCGCAATTCATTTTTGTGAGCGTGATGACTGGTTGGATTCATCTTCCATTTAGTGAGGTTATTGCGTTTGTTATCTGGCGGGCATCGATGCGGCCCGCAAGGCATCTAGATGGCTAGGTGGATAGGGATACTACTTGCTTCGGTGGGGAAGCAAAGAATAAAAAACCTCAGATATCACCTCCCCCTGAATAGAACCAGTCTATTGCGGAATAATAGAGCTCCTTTCTATAACGAGAAGCGAAAACACGCCAGATATCACTTTCTTCAGGTAGGCCATACCTACATACACACCAATGAATATTCATAGCCTGTCTTGCACAAAAGTAAACTTTGCAATCTACCATTGGAATGTGTTGACAGGCTATATAATCCAATGCCTGAATCCCATTATTTCATCATAGGAGTCAATCACGCATCCTCAGTGGCACTGTCTGTTGTCAGCTGGCGATATGCGTATTCCTTGTTTGTCTCATCGGGAGGTGAATAATAAACTGCGAGTCGACGGATGAGAGCAGCAACATCTAGGCACAGAGCCGGTCAGGCCCATACGTCCAATGATAACCAAGTAGAATCTTACATATGAAGACAAGGGCGGCACATGTCTCAACCATAAGCACATATGCACCTGGCCCAGCACCGAGCGTTTCAAATGCATTGACTATGGCGTGCGCGCTTGCGAGAAACATAAGCCCTGTAGCAAGAGCGAACTAGTATACGGTTAAAGATATGGAGCCAAAGGCGGAGACTGGAACTTGGGCATACCAGTGGTGGCAAATAGCGAAGGTGATCGTACTCCGTGGGGGTGGGATTTGGTCGGCCGGTGCGTGAAAAGCCGGGTACAACCAGTATTTCCAAAGCCCTTGTGCTCCCCATGGCGACAAGGAAGGCTCCAAACGTGCGATGGGCGGCAGTACCCAGAACGCTGGGTTGATGGTGGGAAATGGTGAGTTGGTGGGCTAGAAAGAATGTGATCGGCACGATAATGAGGCTTCTCCTGGGTTGATTGCATTGATCTCTGCTCAGCCAGATACCCACCTGTGCTAGAGCGATCATCATGGCCAGGAAGAATACATGCAGAGGGTCAGAAAGGAAATGTTCTCTTGTCCACAAAGTATCCCCGACTATAGCAATAGGCAATAATAAAATGGACGTCGCCCGAAGGCTCACACACTCGTAGTACTCTGGCGTTCGGCCATCTTGACAGCGAAAAAGGCCCGTGGCTAACGAAAGCCAAAGTACTCCATTTCCCATAAAGTATAGTCCTAGAATGGCGTGTCCAAGAACGCTGGGCAGGAGGTTCACCGTGGCCGAATTTTCCAGGCTTGCATGGATTATTTGGAAATATCCCAGCAAAGAAACGGAGGCTGTTGCTATCTTGTATGCAGTTTCAATTGAGGTAGTGGCTTTGGATGGTAGGGTGAGCTGTCGAAGTAGATACCAGTACACAACGGATTGAACGATAACGAGGAGAGTCACGAGGATTTTAAGAATAAAGTAGGCCACATATCTATTTCCACCACAGATCCAGAGACCTAGGAGGGCGAAAAGCGCCGCGGTGGCTTGCACGAGACTCGCTGCTCGGGACCCGGTGACCTGGGTCCAAGATAAGTGTCTGAAAGTTAAGAGCGAGGACGAAGGAAGAGTCTTACACGAAGAACAAATGAATACGGGAACAAGAATATGTAAGAGGCTGTCTGTAAAAGTACAGTCGAGACCTGCAAAATGCCCTGTGTATATTGTTAGTTCTTCCTGCGAGATGCAGTAGGTGGATCCCACCATCCTAAAGTCAATTTCTCTTGATAAGAAAATTCAAAAAGTTGCCTTTAATATTGGTACTAATAGTCTTGGAGGTGATAGACAAAGATCGAGAGGATGTCACGTAGTTGCGCGCGTTGTGGAAAGCCATAAGAGGGGGATCAGTGTCTGGAGTTGTTATGTAGGAAATTGTTAATGCCAATTAATAGTCTTTGGGGATTTTTATGAGGGTGAATGGTGGAAAGAGATCCATGTCATATCAGAAGTAAAAAGAAAATATCTAACTTACTACCTACACGTAGTTTAACTATAATTAACCAGTGCCTGGCAGTTACTAGAAAGCATACATTCATCACTTGCTTCTGGGTCACACCAAAGTTACTATATTTTAGTAAGAATCTTCACCATTCATGTGAACTGGCTGGTTATTAACTAAAATATGCAGTCAAGAATGTAGTGATCCAGAACAATGTATTCTTCAATGTATATTTCATCAGCGGGACCATGATGTGCATTAAATACGTAACCCACGCCATTCCTGAACATTAAAATAGCATTACAAAAAATTTTATGGAATAAAATTCTATCATCCATAATTATCTAAAACCAAAGATAATCATGCATTGGTAATTTTTTCAAGATCAACCATAATATGGACCCTCCACACAGACCTGATTTGCAATGCACTCCTGAAGAAGATCTTCATACCATTCAAATTCTGTGTAATACTATAAAGTTTATTTTCACCTTGCTTGACAGCGCAAGGGGGTCCGATGTAAGTGGTGGTTACACAAGGCGTGAAACTCCATCAAGATCTCCAACATAGACAGGATATGTCAGTTTCTCTGAAACTGAGGCGCCTGTTCTTGGGGAAAGTAACCATTTCCCGGACCAAATATTAACTGGCTCTCCCATGGATGATTGATACTACTGAAATGGGAAATGGTCTTGACTGAGCTCAAGCTGTCCCTAGCCAGAGATTAGTACAAGTGTAAACTGAAACTGCTTTTCTGGTACTACTACCTGTTCTACGAGTCTAAAATCAGCTAGTCTGGGCCCAAGAAATACTACAATCTATTAAAAGCATCAGAAGGTTATAATAACTCTGACCAGGGATAATACTCTCCAGCAGCTGTGGAGCGGTAATTACGTCATAAGTTAAGAAGATCTTTCACCTGAGCAGGCTTCTGGACAGAGGGAGACCCAATGAAAGGTCCAGGGGGGCGCAAATGGGGCCACAGAAGTGAAAGCCCACCCATTTTTCCATAGTCTGAAGTGGACTGAATGCCGTCAGCAAGAATGCCCCTTTCAATGGGAATGTATAACCCCCTTTTAGCGGGAATGTGCAGCCCCTTTCAAGCTTCATGATGCCCCAACAGTCTTTTGGCGGGGTCCTGGGGCCATCATGTGCAAGTACGAGGACGTTACTTGGTGGCCTCCTGTATTTGGCTACCCAGAAGATTGGACCCAGCGGTGCAGGCAAATATGGACTGTGAAAAGGGAGACTTTGCTGCGCTGTGAGAGGATGATAGGTGAGATTTAGTGTGGGAGCCAATAGTTCAAGAATTCCATTCCAGGAATCGCTTCACTGATGACAGGGAATTAGCTAAGCCTAAAAGTTTCCCGGGGGGGACGAGGCTACTACATCCACCAGTGGTAGAATATCCTAGCGAGCGCCCAAAAGAGAACGAGCTTGGGGCTATATTAGAAGCTAGATGCACTAGGTGTGTGATCTTACACGTCCTCAGATATTACACAAATATGAATCAATCAATCATCTTCTATTAACCTAATGTAGCCTAACCAACACAAATATGAATGCAGCTGTTATCAACTATAAGTGTACATCCATCAACAGAGAGATTTTACCAGACTATTACACCACTTGAATGGGCCGTGGAGTGCAAAATACCAGGTCATGTCACTCTATTCTTGGACCACGGCGCTGATCTAGACTTGACACGGACATCAAACCCACCATCATGGCCTACAAGTACCTCTCCCACACGAATGTCTGGTCGATATGGCTGCAGCAGGCGGCGAGAGTCCAGCAAACCTTCAAGGACATAGAAGACGCGCTAGTCACGAAGCATGGCGCGGATTATGTGCGCATGAATCTCGATTCGTCGTGGGCGACCTGGATCAAGAACAGGGCCAGGCAAGCAGAGCACAAGATGTTGCTGTTCATGGACACGTGGAGTAATGCGTTGGAGGTGTGGTTGCCGGATGATGAGGCGATGGATGTCGACGACGATCCGAACAGCGCCCTGTATACAAAGATCAGGAATATTCAGGCCGAGGTCCGGCGCCTGGAGGGTCTCGACTAGATATATAATCTTTTGTTTAGAAATTCCGATAGGAACGGGATAGGCCTTCATCAACTCCATGATATCCCCGGGGACATCCCACTGCACACCAGGATCAAGAGTCACAATCCACCGATGTTTTTGCTACTGCTGCTCAGTCTGCACATACGGAAAGCCCAACGTCTGCGCTTGCAAGCCGGGGCCGAGAGTCTCAAAGTTGATCTTCGGTTCCTGCACTTGATCCATTTCAAGACGCAAAGAACGTAGCCGCGGCATCTTGAACACTGCCCTTGCCAATCCCCGGATGAGGGGACCGAACAATTCCGGATCAGGACCTGTCCTCCATTGGTGGACGGGGACATCTCCGCTGCGAACAGCCTCACGATGGGACTCTCTGTATTTCCAGTAGAATGATGTGTCTGATTCTGATTCCAGCTCTGACTCTTCCTCTTCCTCTTCCTCCGAGCTGGTATCCGCGCCGTCGTCATCCGGCTCAACCGCCTCGGGGTCTCCAGTGTAATACCATCGACCGTCGTATGTAAACGGTGCCATCTCGATGTTCACATTTTTAAGAAATGGAAAGGATATCTGGCTTGCCCCTTCTTCTTTTTCTTCACCGTCTGGGCCAGCCCAAAGGGCCGGCGAGAGAAGCCACGAACCCGTAAGATTCAACTCTCGTAGACTAGACCGTGCCAGTTTGCGCACCGCGTTGTTCAACTCGTCTCCCGCCGGGAAATCCGGATCGCAGTTCAAGGCCGTCTCAAAGCTTTGATCTTGCGGGACTGACCGCTCCGTATAGATTGATAGTGATTCAAGATTCTTTAATGTGGGGGACTCCAGTGCCCCTGCCAATGCGATCCTGTATTCAGCCTGAAGCGCTTTATGCTGTGCCTTGGGGGTTAAAACCCCCAGCTTGAGGCGTGTCAGACTCGGCAGAGACCGGAGAATACCACCGATTGCTGCGGGGTGTAGACGGCGGCCCTCAATGGGGATATCCAAGTGTGCGATACCGGCCACGTCTGGAAGTCTCGTGTCCTCGTTGAGTGTAAGGCTGTGCTCCGGGATCCACCACCGCTGGCCACCGATTCCACCAGTGATCCCCTCGCCATCTGGCCCTCGAACGCGGTCAATAGGCACCATAGACCTTAGCACTAGGCGGAAACTGGTCGCATTGTCGTTCCATGACGCGAGCTCGGTCCACAGCGCGGTGAGCTCTTTCTGGAATGTTTCCGTGTTGGCGCGATGTTCTTTTGGCCGCTCAAGACACGAAGCGCGGTGGGCCGTGTACAGCGGTAGATCGATGTCGTACCAGAGTTCCTTGACGAGTCTCTGTCGAGGAGCTGTGAGGGCTCCTTTTAATGTGGGCAGATCTCTGCTAGACGTTTTGATTGTGGAAAAGGTGTATCTCTCGACTGCAGCCTGCCACCTGAGCGAAACACAGGCGTAGCCGGCCAGTCCTGGCGAGGGCGCATTTTGCCACGAGTGTCGGCGGGCGTCGGGGGGGAGTCTTGCAGAGATGGAGGACTATGCGGTCGAGGAGCTCCGAACTCAGTGAGTCCATTGGTTCTGGCGTTTCACTTGTTGCTCCCCGCGCGCTTCTGGCCAGAGAGTGAGAAGCAGAAACAGAAACCCAAAGGCGGGAAGATGGGGAGATAAATTAGTTAAGACGGGGATGACGGGCCTAGAAATAGCCCGACTCCAATGGGCGGCGGGCCATCGATCCAGTATTGCCCCAGGCTGCTTATTTTCACCGATAACACTCGATTGTACAGGGGGTTAGACTCCGTTTGTCGTTCTGGTCTTCACCAACAAGGCATGGCGTGGCAAATACAGAGTAGCTTCCCCGAGATACGAGCACGTCAAAACCCTTGACAGGGTGGGGATGATTGTCCACCCTCAGAGCCCCTCATCAGCTCATCAGACCGAAGCCGACCCAGAACCCAAAAGTCCAGCATGGCAGACATTGCGCTTTTTGTAATCGATATCCAGGCAGAACTCGTCTCGATCCCAGAAACTGCCATCCCGCATGCTGGTCGCTTTCGCGAGGTGGCTGCCACTATTCTGAGCCGCGCACGCAATGAGGCCGCCACAAGGCCCCTGATTGTTACCGTGCAGCACTCTGAAAGTGCAGATGACCCCAACGCAACCATGATACCTGGGAGCAAAGCGTGGGAACTGGTCTTTCCACCCGAGGAGAATAAAGCGGGCGAGCTACTGGTGCACAAAACAACCCGTCAGTCAGAGAGGTCTTGCGTGAATGTGAATGGTGGCGATAGGCTGACAGTTAGTAGAGGACACCTTTCAGTCAAACCCCCAGTTGGCAGACGAACTCAAGTCTCGGGGCGTGCGCAAGGTCGTGGCCTTTGGATTGCAAAGCGACTTTTGCGTGCGTGCTACTTGTCGGGGAGCAGTCAACGCTGGCTTTGATGTAGCCTTGCTCCGAGGTGCACACTCCACTTATGATAACCGCGAGACAGGCAGAAGTGCTGCAGATATTGAGCGCGAGATTGAAAGAGAGCTTGAGACAATCGGAGTCAGCATAGTACCGTGGGAAACGTATAGATTTTAGCTCTTGCGAGTTCATTCACCACAGTCATACCAGCTCCCAGCGAAAGTTTATATAGTACATCACCATCATGCAAGCCAGGGCTATAATCTTGAATGTTGAAAAACAATCCTATTACCAAATATAGACGCCATGATGGTTGGCAAAAGTAGAAGGAATCCACGCTGTTGCCTGGTTGCGTTTTCACCACGTTCGGTCATTTCTGCGATGGAACCTTACTAGTGGACTGGCATATGTCTAGTGGCTCTCACTTGCTTGCCTTGCTAGCTAGGTAGTGTACATGGTTGGCTGAACTGCTCCGAAGTGACCCATGAACTGTTATTCACAGGTCGAGGGGAAAAAAGGCTGGCGCAAGTAAACTGAACATACGATATTCAAGATTTGAGGAACGATTTGATCAATCGCTAAACTACTCTATCTATAGCCCTCCACTTACTGACAGGCGAAAACCAAATCCCAATTTCTGCATTCTCTGTCCTCCAAATTCACTCCAACTCAGGCCCCTCGGCGCCCGTCATATGCCGTTGTGCCAATCAATAGTTACTGTCCCAGTCGATCTTCTCGTTGCATGGGTAGTAGAACTCTTTGTCCTTAGGAGGCGCAAAGTAGTTGTTAAGCGCCTCATTCACCCGGCAAATGGGGAGATTGATGAAGTACGGAGACCTGATTTCGCCCTCCGTCAATTGTTCAAGCATGTCCTCCCAATCGTCCGACGTGTTCCAACTGTCTGTCTCAGTGTCACTGCCGACGTTTTTGTTGCCATTGGCCTTGAAGGTTGCGAGGGAGCTGGCGAGTGGGTTAGAAGATCCAGTCAGTCCCGGCCGGGGGGAGTGCAAAGGGGGCACCGAGAGAGCGAGAGAGAGAGAGAGCTCACCCAAATACAATGTCCTTCACGGAGACCATAGCCCACCAGTTATTAGAGTCCTCCTCGACTTTACCGGTCAATTCATCCGCGCCCGGCAGATCCGCAAAGTGTTCGCAGCCATAACCGCCACCGTTGCTGTTGTGCCAGCAGTTCTTGTCAGGATCGACAGCACCGACGAGATAGTACCCACGGTCCGCCTTTGTATCGCAAATAATTTTGTCGTTGAGTGTTTCTTTGTCCAGGCGCCGCTTATGATCCTCGTCATTGGGGGCATCCTTGCAGCTTAGCCCCGTGTCAATGATGCTGTGTGACGATGATGATATATATCATTAGCATACCGCTCATCTTTTTTTTTTTTTTGGTTGGGGGGGGGGGGCTCTCAGGGTAAGCGATCTCACGTACAACGGATGCAGTTTGGACTCGGATATCCTCCACGCCGATGGAATCAGGAGGGCGTACAGGGCCTTCTTGAACCCCTGTTCCACAATACTCGGGGCCGGGGGGCTCTCGGGCCCAATCACCTTGCCATCGGCGATGATATTTCCCAACCGCTTGATGCTGGGGTTGGAGCCGTTGAAGAGCTGCTCGGCGTATCGACGATTCGCCTCCTTCCAGGTGGACACGATCCACCCGAGCTGTTCCTCGAGCAAATTCTGGGTATCCAGCGGGTCATTACTCCCCAGGAGGTCCTTGGCCAAGGTGATTCCCTGATACGTCATATCGTTGGTGAAGTCCTTGGATGTCTGGTAACCGTCCGGGTGGTCCTTGGAGAACTTCCAGTCCTTTGCCCATTTGTTCCAGAAGGGCGCCATCACGGCCCCGTATCCGAGGGCGACAATGTCGAGAATCACCAATGTGCTTAAGCCATCCTTCTTCAGCACCGGCGCAAAGGTCTTGGCGAACCGCCCGATGCTTGCCCGGACGTCACCTGCCGCGCCCTCCATCTGATTGAAGAGGTTCCACAGCGTCTGGCACCGGGTATTAGATGGAGGCGTCGACCGCACGGGCTCGGAGGGGAATGAATCATGGAAGGGAGACGTACCGAGGAAATCATCCTGAAAGAATTCATAATCAGGAAGGTGGCTGCGGCGCGGTGTTCCGTGTGGCATATGCCTGTGCCGTAACAGTTATTCACCTCCACCATATTGCCACACTCCATCTGCTCTGGTCCGTACAAGAAACCGCTGATTTCCCGCGAGAAGTTCATGGCCCGGGGTTTGGTCTTGTTCACGTGCCAGTTCGAGATAGCCGCAGACCACGCCTCGGGGCAAAGAAGTTCATTCCACCGCCACATGGGATCGCGGCTTGGATCATTGACCGCGGGGGCACTGCAGTCGAGCGCGTCCCAGTCCGCCACTTCCACCGGGTCCGGAGAGATGCCGCCGCCATCATCATCACCACCGCCGGTGTCATCGTCGTCATCCTCATCCCCGATCGGCCAGCAGCGATTGTGCCAGAGAGTGAGCCTCCCATTGTCCGGATTGATGGTAACGTAGTCGGCACGTTGGTCACCCGTCATCTACGTACGCAATCAAGGTTGTCAGAGCCGCGCAGCAATCGAGGGGGGACAGGGGGGAACTGCATAAGCTTACCTCGGTGATCCTGATGGTTCGCCCCGGGGTGCCAACCCCATCTGCGAAACTCAGCGGTGTGTTCCATCGAATAGACCCATCCTCGCGGAATCCGAGATTATGCCAGGAGCGAGAGCGGCCAGTCGTGCGACCGACCACCACGTAATCGAGGCGCCCATCCCCGTTTGTATCCGCAAACTGGATATCCTGAGGGGCCACCCCGACGCCATCCGCGACCAGATGTGGGAGACCCCAGGTTGGCGGGTTGGTGCCCAAGTGCCGCCACATCACCACCGCCCCTCGTTCATTCACGTACAGATAGTCCTCGAGACCGTCCCCATCCAAACTGTGAGAAGAGCTGGTTAGGGGACCCCTCCAAGAGGCGCTTCAAGAAAGGCACGGACAGGAAAGCCAGGGGCCGAGTTTGACTCACTCTGCGAATCGCACGTTCTTCCCCTTCAATGTCCACCCGAACTTGTCCTTCAGGGTGTTGACAGGCCCCTCCGCGAAGACCCCACGAGGCTTCCAGCCCCAGGCCCCGTCCTCGCCCAGGTTCTCATACCATTCGGCCCTTCCGGTGTCGTCGTCGACGACCACGTAGTCCGCGCGGCCACTCTTGGTCAAGACCGCCATGCGAACCTGGTCGCGGCGGTGAGGTCCATACGCAATCTGGCCCAAGGCATACCAAAGGTTCTTCCCTCTTCCTACATTCAGGTAGGCCCAGCCATTGCCGTTCTCATCAACCCAGAAGTAGTCACTGGTGCCATCCCCATCCACTAGATTGAAGATTCATCAGCACACACACACACACACACACAGAGAGAGAGAGAGAGAGAGAGAGCCCTTCGTCCCTCCCCCAGGCGCGCTGGCAGATAGATAGATAGATGGGCGACAAACTTACAGTCACAGAGAAATACCCCCTCCCCTGCCTGATACTTCCCACCCGTCCCCATGTTTTCGTAGAGATTGGTCTTTCCATCCTTCCCGATAAGCAAGTAATCCACCTTGCCGTCGCCGGTCATGTCTACCAAGCGGACCTGCGCTTGCTCCGCGCCGTCCGGTCCGTCGGCCAAGTCCAGGGGTCCCAGCCAACGGGGCACCAGTGGATGTTCCTCATCCAGACCTTCCTTCAGGCGATTCACAAACGCCTTGGCCTTGCCCTCTTGCCCGACCAGCACATAGTCAGCTCGTCCGTTGCCAGTAATGTCGCCCAGGAGGATCTTGTCGTTCTTGGTCGCTGTGGCTCCCGTCGCAATAATGCCAATCTCGTGGTAATCAGGAATCACCTCCACACCCGTGTTCAGCCAGCCTTTCACCTCGCCAGTCTCCTGGTTGACCAGAGTGAAATCGGCTCTTCCATCACCTGTTGTGTTTGCGCAACGTTATCAAGAGCCTGGAGAAGAAGAAGAAGAAAATCACCCCCAGAGCGGGCCCAACGGCGTGGTCTGCGGTGGGTCAAGAACCGGCCTGTGTTGGACTTACCATCAAGGTCGACCATCTGAAGGGTCTCATTGGTGGCGCCCACGCCCTCGGAGATATGCCCGAGTTCTTGCCACTGCCATAGCCCCGTCTCCTCGTTCCGCAGTCGATTGATCCAGGCCGACACCCAGCCCGTTTCCGGGTTGACATAGATGTAATCATCCCGGCCGTCACCATTCAGGCTACATGCCGCCATGACCCTCAGCATTACTTCTGCCACAACGGTGAAACTTAGTGGGTAGAAATTCGGACGAACTTACTCGGCGAACATTACTCCATAGGGGTCTCGACCCTCTTTCCCGGTCGCGATCTCGCCCAGCTTGTTCCACTTGTTCTGAGACTTGCCCTCCCCATCCGGGATATTGAGCCAGACATCCGTGGCTCCGTTCTTGCCCACGCAGGCGTAATCCTTCAGCCCGTCCCCGTCAAGATCCATAAAGTGAAGGCGATCCCGGGGGCAAGCCCCGTCGGCGATAACGCGCTTGACAGACCATGAGGCCGTGAAACCCCCGTCGCCCTTGGCTCTGGAAGCACCCACGGTGTCAGTCTGAGAGTAGGTACATGAAAAGAGACCGCAAGGGAAGGGGAGGGGGACGTACACTTTAGCACCTTCTGCGACCATGCCCTCCTTGTACCAGGAGGGCGTCGGTTTACAGTTCTCGGGGGAGGTTGCGTCTGCCGGCGGGTCCTTTGGGTCCCCAGCCTTCGAGATCAACCCCAAGGAGTCCACCTCCTCAATTGCGGAAAAATAGGCCTCGGCCATCTTGATGTACCCCCCATCGTTGGGATGGAGGTTATCCGCGAGGTCAGATGTCGTCAGCGCATTATTCATTGCAACCACTCGCACCTTCTTCCCATATTGGGCGACAAGGTCCGGGATGCGCGCATTGAAGTCCTCCACCCGCGCCTGATAACTCGCGGTTGTTGACGGGATAATCTGGCAGACCAGGACCACGGGGTCCTCGGCATGATCCAAGATCAAATCAATCAATTTCTTCAGCCGGCTAATCGCGGCCGTACCGCTCACCCCGGCTTTCATGTCGTTTGTCCCAGCGTGCAGGAGGACGATGTTGGGTGATGCGTAGATTCCCACTCCGCTGGAACTGGTAATGCCGCCGATCTCAAAGCCTCGGTGCCCTTCATGATCCGGGTCCGACATGTCACCACTTTGCGTTCCGCCGACAAAGTCGACCTTGTTTCCCCGGCCCACGAGACGGTTGAACAGCTGTTTGCGGTAGCCATTGGAGTCGGAGCTCTGGGCACCCCAGGTGATGGAGCTGTATATATCGACTGTCAGTTCCGGGAACTGTTTCCGAAAGGAGGGGAGAGAAGAAGGGGGGGGGTTATAAGAAATAGTAACGCACTCTCCGATTGGAAGCACTCTCAAATCAAGGCCACCGGCAAGTGGTGCTCGCCCGTTCACGATACCTGTAGCGGCACCAGCCACGGGGGCCGCGAAGAAGTAGGAGGCCAGTAAAAGGAGTCTCATAACAACAATTCTCCATGAATGCCCCTGTCGATCGACAGGGGACAGGGGCGATTTACCAACCGCAACCATTTCCATAGTCGTTGTCGCAATCTGTCTTTTTTTTTTTTTTTCCCCTCTTCAGACTGAGAAGATATACAAGGCGGAAAAAACCTGTGAGCAACCCAACTTTTTGTCCCAACGACCGCGCATTATATAGTGCTCTCTCCCGGCCAGCTTTTCCCAAAATTCCAAGCAGAGGGCTTGCTCACCTTGTGCAACGCCCCCACTACTGTCAAGTCCAAACCCTGAAGCACAGCCCCCCCCCCCAAAAAAAGGCACACAGTTCTGGCCCAACCAGACCTTGTTTCCAAGGCTTCACATTAGCCAGGTTTGAGGTCGGAGAACAGACTAGAGATATTCAGGAACATGCTCCGCGCTGCTGCCAAGTATCGGCCCAAAACTGCAGTTCGTGCCAAGAACCCTAGAGGGATCCGGGACTCGGGGCCAGAGCTACGGGGAGCTCAGCGCGCGAAATGCCTCCGATTAGGGTTTAGCTTTCTGTTTAGCTTAGGGGCGGAATGCTGCACAACGAATGTCCGATACGATCCCATTGTCATGAGGCGGTGGGATGGAAAAGCCCCCCGGAATGGAGCTCGCCCGATAGGGCGACCGTCAGAAAGTAAAATGTAACCCTCGTCGGGGAACATGCTCCAGAGAATCCGTAACCATCTCGAGCGTTCATTACCGATTGGGCCATCGATCGCGAACCTGTTCCAAGTTCTTGGCGGAACTGGACACAGTACGGCGTAGGACAAACCAACCTCGGTGCAGCTCATTGGGTCCGCGGATTCCAATAGATAAGTTCACCACGAGGATCATTCTTCCAGGCATCTGACGGATAGTGGAGATGAAGCGCTTCTCTTTCGACTGCAGGGCACTCGACTCACCAAGGCCAGAAATGCAGAGCTCAGTTCAATCGGTAAAGCGGGGTAGCAATCCACTCGTCTTCTCTTCTAGTTATTGCTCATATCCTTTCCCTTGGAGCTGATTTGTGATAGCTGTAATTATATAAGATGTCCCCAGCTCCAACCAAGCGAGGGGATACAACTACCTCGTAGCTATTTGAATTCCGTTGTCGGTCGGGATTGGGCGAATCAGGCACTTGCATTTGGCTTGGGCACACTCCGCGCAGGCCCAGCCGTAGTTAAAGACTTCACAATCGTGTAGATCTGTGCCTTGCCTCTGGAGGCGGCAGCGGCCCGCGTCATGCGAGATCGGGTCCACCACCCCTTCCCTCAAGGATTCTTGGATCCAAACGCCTATGAATTTGGCAGGATACTCTGCTTGAAAATAAAAGCAGTGGATCTCATGAACATGCTTCCAGCCCTTGTTCTCTGAGGTATAAATAACTTTTACAATTCCCATAAGCAAAAGCAGTGGCAAGGATATGCAGCGTTGACAAGCAGCTGGCTTTGCCAAAGTATTATTGTCTGTGCTACCTGTTTAAGTTGCCACAACTACATTAATTAAGACATGATGGGTCAAAGATAAGACCCCTCACTCATAAAAAGTGCGCCAACTTGCCTCAAGAGTTTACTGCTGAACACAAACGCTGCTTGCAGGAGTTACTGCTGAGCCATCCGAGACCACAAGGGGCGGTTTACCTGGGTGACTCCTTTTAATGGGGTCTTGGGTAACGCTGAATTCCGGAAATGGCATAGCAACCCTCAAAGCCAGTTGCTTTGGATCAAGGGGGAATCCTGGCAAGGGCAAGACCATGCCTATGATTGGGATAATTAATGAGATGTTATGGCAAGCCCAGCAATCGCAGTCAATAGCCTACTTCTTGCGCCAAGCAACCGATCGAAAATTGAAGAATACCACCAGTATCCTTCGGGGTGTGATCTATATGTTGATTCAACAGCAGTCACACTTGATCTCACATTTACGAAAAAGATATGACACCAACCCAAAGCTGTTTAAAAGTAGAAAGATGTTTTACCGTTTGTCTGCTATTTTTAAAAACAGGATCCCAGATTCCACACAAACCATGACCTATCTACTTGTTGGTGTTCTTGATAAATGTGACACTGGTCTATCTACACTGCTTAACCTTATTGCAAGAACTAAGTTTATGTTAACTGCCCAAGTAAAGCGGATTGTTTCCAGCTAAAATTTGGCACTGATGAAATCATGCTCTGCCTGGAGCTAAATGCGAGTCATGTATCTGATGCTGTGGTAATATATATTGATAATAAAGCATCTTGGCTAAAGGTACTCTAATATAATCGAGCCCTCTTAAAGGAAGTCAAGGAACAACCACTCTGGAAGTTAGATGCATTTTTATGGGTGACCTTGGTGATTAAGATATGCAGAAATAACTAACTAACCACTGGTGTCTCCCTGAGGGTACTCGAGTTGACCCCACTTTATGATTAAATGCTTTAACAGATCCAGTTTTTGAACAACCTGGATCGCGAGTCATGTATATTAATTCTTTTCATTTTTGTGCTTAGATACCAACCACTTCACTTGCAGGAATTATCTTGTTTAGCTGGCTTGCATAATTAATAATATAGCCGTAATGATTGGGAGAACATTATGGGCATCTGTGGATTATCCCTAGTAATTTAGGATAACTACATTTATCATAATGATGTAAAGGTATCTGCTGCCATTTTTCCATCTGGATCCTCTGGTGATACATGACAGAATATTCTGCCGGGCTCTGCAGAGCCTCTCAACCAAATCATGACGCAATATTTATAATCCTGCTAATCCAGGTGTTTCCGCCTCCAAGATAGCAGTCCCCCCTTCCCGAGCATGACCCAGTGTCGGACCTGCGATCCAGTTGCACATATTACGTGGATTATTTTATTAATTTAACGATTTTAGAGAGGTCTGAAGCATTAGATAATCAAATATTTAATTTCTTCACACAACATCTCCTGCACTGCTTAGAAAGCCTTAGCGAGCTCTGGCACGGGGTCGTAAGTCTCAAAAATCTTTCAGCTCGTCAGGGCCAACAGCAGGCTGTCTTTAAGGAGGCCGAAAGATTTGCAAGTGCCAATGCTGCGATAATACAAGAGGCACCTCTACAAACATATAGTGCTGCACTTGTCTTCTGTCCTCAGAAGAGTATAGGCTTTCAGGTAATTCACTCACCTGCTAGGGTGAGCTGCTTATTTAAATTTATCTATACTTACTTTAAAACTTAGCAGCTATTAATAATAAAATAGCAAATTACCAAGGGCTTATTTTACTTCTAGTCATAGTTACTATGTATGGCTGAAGGACAGCTAAGCAGACAGGAAGCCCTGTTCTCCACACCCTGCGGTCGTATGTACCAGATAAGACAAAATAAGGATACATATATAGCGGGTGTGGGCTGCAGTGTGTCCCGTGACCGGATCAGTGAAACAGGTTGAATCTCCGTCCCCACTGGCACAATTGAACATACCTTGTCAAGTATCTTGACTTTTCAGACTCTCCCAACACAAATTTTGCTCAAGAAGCTCACCATAATTAGCACTGTACGGCATTGATAGCCTTGCTGGGCACAGATATTCTTAGCGGGCCCGTTTTCAAAGATATTTTTTCTTCCATTGGTCACTCGCCGCCCTCGGGATTTAGCCCATGTCCTCCCCCCAGCCTTCGCCCTATGGACGATGGAGGAGTCCGCTGAGCGCAGAGCAATTATCAACTAGCAGCATATCGCTCCATGAAGTGGTTGCGAATGTCCGTCATCAGCCCTCGCTTAAACTCACTCCCGTATGAACTAATTTGAGAATAGGAGTCAAATGGCGCCATCTACGCCGTGGAATCCCGACCCACCGAAAACGGTCGGTTCGCGATTGTGCAATATCTTGACGGCCAGCGCCAGGACGTCCTACCCAAACACCTGAGTGCACACGCAACTGTGCAGGAACTTGGCGGTGGTTCAATCTCCATGAGGCCCGACGGCCAGATCGTGTTTACGGATGAAGATTCCTGTGGCGTTTATCTGTTGCATCCGACAACCTCCGAAGCCATTAGCATCCGCCAGGCATCGAAAGGAATTCGGTACGCCGATTTCTGCACTCATCCAACAGATATCCATTGGATAATCGCAATCAAAGAGGATCATCGAGATGCAACGCCGGAGACCCAGGCAACTCATGTCCATAACACTCTGGTCGCCGTCAATGTTGAGTCTGGAGAAGAAACGACAATTGCCCAAGGAGATGACTTTTACTCGCATCCTAAATTCGATCCATCTGGCAAATATGTCTCCTGGATTCAATGGTCTCATCCAGATATGCCATGGACCGGAACTGTACTTTACGTTGCCGAGTGGGACTGCGGATCTTTGAAGAATGTCACCCGCATAGCAGGTAAAGCACAGGAGGAAAGTATAGCTCAGCCTAAATGGGGCTTCGATGGACTATTGTACTTTGCAAGCGACCGCACAGGACACTGGCAGCTTTACTCATTCGATGTCAGTAATTGTTTTACAAGGTCCCTTTCCTTTAAGGGGTGGGAAAATTCAGACTTTGCAATTGCCGAATGGAAACTTGGAAGGTATTCCCCTCTCCAGGGTTCGAATGCGAGATTATCTATATGCTAACCCTCAGTTAGTTCCACCTACATATTGCTGGACGCAACAACTATTATCGCAGCAGTTATCACCCATGCTACTAGCAAGATTATGCTCCTTGATACTTCAACTTTATCGTTTCGGGACCTAGAACTCCCCTATGTCGACTTCGCCAGCACCGCCAGCAGGGTTTGTCGGGTTTCAGCTACTACTTTTGCAGTTGTTGGTGCTTCCACGACTGCACCCCAGGAACTGGCAGTAGTCTCAATCGAATCCAACAAAGCACGCAGAGCTATCCTCGCGTCCACGGCCTCTTTCACCCTGGCCCCCGACTATATTTCCTCTGCAACGCATCTGACTGCCCCACAGAGACACGGCCCACAGAACGATGGAAGCATACATTTCTTTTATTTCCCCCCTCACAACCCCGAGTCACAGCCAGACAAGGATACGCTCCCCCCTCTTTTGGTCTACGTCCATGGTGGACCCAACGGATGTGTTACCCCAGCCCTAAATCTCGAGATTCAATTTTATACGACTCGCGGCTTCGCAGTTTGCGCAGTCAACTATACAGGATCCGTCGGCTTTGGGCGTCAATACCGGGAGCGACTTTCCGGTTATTGGGGCCTTGTTGATACAGGCGACGCCGTCAGCGTAGTTGACTTCCTCGTGGAAAAGGGAATGGTTCATAAAGACCGGGTCGGTATCTACGGAGGCAGTGCGGGCGGATATCTGACCCTCCAGGCTCTCCATGTGTATCCTGATGTCTGGGCCGCTGGGGTTAGCTCCTATGGGATCAGCGACGTCCGAGCGTTGCAGGCTGATTCATACAAGTTCGAAAGTCAGGATGTGGACCGGTTGCTATTGAGTAAAACTGCACCTGAACATCGGGAGCTGGAACTCACGAAGCGGAGCCCATGCAATTATGCTGAGAGGATGAAGGCGCCGTTACTCCTGCTGCAGGGGACTGTCGATATGGTGGTCCCTGTTGCACAGGCACGGATCATGGCCGATGCCATGCATGCCCGGGGAAGAGTTGCCGAGGTGGTCGAGTTCGAGGGCGAAGGCCATGGATGGGTTGGGCAAAAAGCCATTTATGAATCCCTCGAGCGAAAGGAGCAGTGGTGGGTGCGTTATTTAACTTGATGGGTTTGACGTTTTGGAAAAGCTGGGATCATGAACCCAGGGGACATTTCTCGAATGGACCGGGAACGAAGCTCCAATCCACGTAACCATTGTATCACCTAGTAAAATTTATGGTGCAATACGCAATAAATAAGTCTAAATTTTGAATCCGCTACTGGTATTATAAAATACCAGCCTAAAAAAACGAGGAAAATACATACAACAGCAGGGATTCGCATGTGGTCACCCACCATACTACTAACCTGCCGGCGTGTGGCTTAAGTACGGCTGAGCGGACGGGAAGCCCTGTTCTCCACACCCTGTGGTCGTATGTACCATGCTGGTACCACTCCAGAACTTATATACCAGGACTTTGAACTTCACCACCTCAAATCCCAGTCGCGTTCCTGTCTTGTTTATCGGGTCGAGATTCTCCCTCCCATCCCAGTCGCATCGATTCCTCGACGATTTATCAACCCACCGGCTTGATGGAATCATTTCTTTTTCAATACAACATTTAATGACCAAGATTCCTACTGACGCGTCGCTGGGCACGAATCCGGCCGGGACAACGCCGTTGGACATTTATCCCACGGAACTTTTCAGGATAGCATTAGTCCGAGAACCAGAGAATTCGAATGGAACGTATAGCTCGATTCCATCATGAGCCGCTACCTCACTCCGTCTAAGATTGCCCTGTTGTGTTTGGTTTCCATCTACACCGAAGGAACCGTCCCCAACACTTCCGCCATCCATGTGCTCTCATTGCTGGTTTCGTACCTGAGCCCCCTGGACCCGGAGGACCAAAACACCCCTCTGGATGATTGGAAGAAACAGCACTCCGTGCCCATAACGGACCTGGAAGCAGCGCTGCTCCCCCACTCGTCTTCCATCCCGGGCCGCTCCATCTGGGATCTCTTCCTCAACAAGCTATGGTCGCTTGATTCCTGCGACGCACTGGAGGTGTTCTTCGCTGACATCTCCGACACCCTCGTCAAGTCCCGCGAGGAGCAGATTCACGACAGGGATGCAGGGTTGGCCCCCGAGACCGGCTCGATGCGCCTGGCTCGATGTTCCCCCTTGGGTGCCTTTGTGAGGAAAGCTCAACTCGAGTTTTCGCGGCTGCAATTCCATGATTCCGTGAAGCTGTGGAAGGGCTTCGTCAAGTATCGCTTGCCGACGTACCACGTCTGGGCCCGGCGTAACCCGTCAGATGAGCAGAATCCTGTGGATGTCAATTTGCTTTGGCTCGATTTGGATGCAAAGAGCCATCTGTCGCAGGTGGCGTATGGGAATATCGAGGACGATTCCGAAGATGAAAGTTGCATCAGCACAAAGGAGGTCGAGAGGCTCTTGGAGTTTCAGATCGGCGAGTTACAAAGTATGCTAGCCTGCTTGCGGCGTTTGTCGTATGTCGTTGCTAACAATGTCAGGACTCGGAGGGCGAGTCCCAGAGGGCATGAAAGTGCAATTAGAGCGCATCTTCGTATCGGGGGTCACACTCCCCAATCTAGTGTACTACCTCAGGTAAGTCATCTGCAGCTTTCCTGGCTATATAATAAGTGAGAGCCTAACTGTTGTCAGATTTCTTGACGCCTGGAGAGCAGGAGACTACCCATCGTCCTTTGATAATCTTCACCGTTACTTCGACTACACAATGCACAACCGTGACATAAGCTCCTATCAGTACGCCCTGCTGAATCTTGCCATCCTTCAGGCCGACTTTGGGTGCTATGGAGAGGCGGTGTCTGCAATGCAGGAAGCCGTCTCCATTGCCCGCGAGTCTCACGACATGAGCTGCCTTAATTTCTGTATGAGCTGGCTCTATCATTTCGGCAAAGCCTTTCCAGAGCAGATGAAGGATGTGCAGAATACAGGGATGCTGGGGAATGAAAAAGAAGGGCTCTCTTTCCTGAAAGCAAAGGCAAAGGAGACCGAAATGTGGAGTCTTTTGAGTACAACGCTTCTAAGCGAAGCCAAACTGGAGCTACAAAATGTGAGTCTCTATTTTCTTCCCAGTGGACCACTTCTGACGTCTCCAAGGGGGAGAGCCTTGCCTCTTCAATTGAAAATATTGTCCGAGCATCGCATCTCAACGTCTCCAAACATCTCACAAACTCCATAGGCCCGCAGCTCTTGCTTCAGACAGCTCTATATTCGAGAATAGGTATGTATCAGGACCGAAGTGGTTTTCTTTAGCTAACACATTCTTCTGTTTATAGGAGTAACACATCTTTCATGGCTGAGCAGTGAAATCTTTCGACACTGCTATGCCAACAAGGCACCATTCGAGGACTCTCTTAAAAGCACATTCCGAAGCTGTCAGCTGGTAAGCCAACAATATCCACCGTGAATGTTATAGCCCTTACTAACGAGCGTACAGTTGGCACAGCAGGGCCGGTATAGAGACATGACCGATCGAATGAACCAGATAACCCCTGAGAAACTCCATTCCCTAAAGACAAGTCAATACTGGGCCTTCTTCTCCGGAACCCTCCAACTCCGGCGCAAGATATACAGGTACACTACTCCTTCCTGCCCTCCCCCCCCCCCCCTCCTCTCCTCGTTTTCGACATAGTCACTCACCTCATCCCAGTGACGACCGAGTCGGGGCCGACTACCTCCTCTCCCAACTCCAAGCAATCGATCTCCCGGATCAAGATCTCGCCCTCCTCCTCTCATTTCTCTCCATAGAATACTTGATCCGCCAAGGCCACTACGCCCGCGCCCTCGAAGCCGTCGAAAACACCGCCAAAGCCATCCACCACGATAACTTCGACATCCAATCCCAAGTGAAACTCCTCTGTCTCAAGGCCCGCATCTTCGAAAAGATCGCCCAGCCCCAGCGCGGCTTCTCCCTCGCAATGCGGGCCGCCAGCATCGCGCACCGCTCCCGGCTCCTCCCGGGCCTCTGGGAAGCCGTCTGCGTCCTCGCAGGGACCCTCCTCAGCCTGGAAGAATTCGACGCGGTCGCCGAAATGATCGAGAGCATCATGCCCCAGATTCTCGAGTCGAGTGACTGCGACCTAGCGGCGTCTGCGTATTCGCTTCTCGTTGATGCGAACATGGGGATTGCGGGGAAACTGTGGAGCAGTGCTGCTGGCAGTGGCACCAGCAACAGCCAGAACGTGAATGCGGTGAAAAAGGAGTACATGAACCGCGCCCTGGGGTACTTGGACTGTGCGTACGAGCAGTACGAGGAAATCGAGGATATCCGGGGACAGTGCGAGACGATGGCGAAAAAGGCTACGATGATGCATCTCACGGGGGATTTGGTCCTGGCGAATGATTACGCGGCGAAGTATCTGGATTTGAAGAAACAGGGGGCAGGACAAAGTTAATGTTAATGAATTGCATTCTTGTCGCTGGTTTCAGCCTCAAGGTGCGAAGTCGCTTCAGGGGGTTAGAATATTGTTTTAGCGAAATCCAGTGAATGACTCGGCATCTCCGAAAGACATGAGAATCACTTCTAGCTACGAAGCTACATTCCCAATGGTTAATTAAACACTTGAACAAGTCAGCTGCAGGTAAGAATCACAAAATACGTTAAAAATTAAAGTCCATAATTGTGAACCTTGACTTTTGTCTATGGTCGACTGTGCGAAAAATTTTATATAGATGACTGTCTCAACTATCAAACCACGCCAAAAAAAAAAAAAAAAAAAAAAAAAGACCCCATAAACCCCAAACCCAGCCATCTACATATCTATAAAGCAAGTAACCCAAATTCAACCGCACTATCGAACACCCGACCAGAAATCGAATCACAACCACCTCTTCTCATCCGACCCCAGCTCCTTCGGCATAATATCCCACCCAACCTCCACCCCCTCAATCGCCGCCGAATGCCTCACGCCCTTCATCTCCCCGAATCCGGTCATACTAGTCTCCATAAACCTCTCGGGAACACCCTCGGCATTGGCCCTCTCTTCCTCAAATCCGCTCCGGCCCTCATACTGGCCTAGTGACCGGAGATACTTCATCGTGCCCGCCAACGACACATCAACCTGCCACGACCCCCCCTCGGTAGCCTGCTTGTACAGCGCCGCCATGATCCCCGCGGCGAGGAAGTAGCCGCTCGCGTGGTCGAGCGCCTGGCACGGCATGGGGCGCGCGGCGGCGGCGGCGGTATCTGTGTTCGTGGCATCAAAGTGCTGGGCCTCGGAGACGTTCATGCCCGAGCAGGTCTGCACGAGGGAGTCGAAGCCGCGACGGGTGGACCAGGGCCCCGAGGACCCGTAGGCGGAGAGGTTTGCGTAGATGAGGCCGTGGGACCGGTGTGGGCGTGCGGCGAAGTGTTTGGCGAGGGAGGCTGGGGAGAGACGGTTGCTGTTGCGGGCGGCGATACTCCCCGGTCGGTACCCCTGGATGAAGACGTCTGCGTCATCGAGAAGGGAGAGGAGGGAGTCGTGGTCAGCCGGGGTCTGGAGATCGAGTTGGATGGTGCGTTTGCCGCGGCTGAATTCGCGGTCGATGTTGGGGGCGTTGGGGAGGTTGGGGTTTGTGACCCAGAGGACGTCGGCGCCGTGAGCGGCGAGGGTCTTCCCGGCTACGGGGGCGGCGATGACGCGCGAGAGTTCGAGGACGCGCAGACCGCGGAGGCATTTATCCGCGTTGGGGCCGAGATGCGCGGGCAGGTTAGGTGTGGTTGAAGCTGAAGCTGGTGGTGCGGGGGAGTCGCTGAGTTTGCGGAGGAGGATGGGAAAGTCGGCGATGGCTTTGGATTGAGGGTGGACGTCCCATTGTTCGTAGCTGCGGAGGGCGGCGATGACGAGTTTGGCCTCGACGCCGGTGGACTCGAGGTCGACGGCGCACCAGGGGAGGATCTTGGAGGCGACAGCTTCGCGGGATGCGTCGGGGCCACAGCCGAGCAGGGCTTTGGTGCCTTCGCGATGATGGGGGTAGCCGTCGTGCACCCGGACGTGGCCGTCAGAGGCCTCGTGCAGGCCGCCGATGGGACCCCAGAGGGATGGAGGCGGTTGGCCGTTGATGGTGTAGAGTTGTTCGGCTTGGAATTCGGCGACTGCGTGCTGGAGGGGCACGTCGACTGTCGGGGGTGGGATGCTGTTTCGGAGGGCGTGGATCTGGGATGCAAGCAGCCCAGAAAGCGCGATTGAAGCCTGTGCGAGGTGCCCGATTCTGAACGAGGAGGGCAGACAGGGTGTTTCGTCGCTGGATACAGACAGAGACTGTAATGATTCTTCGGGAAGTCCGAGCTGTCTCCAGAGATACTGGATGGACTCGAGGGTGGTGAACGTGGAGCGATCCTGGAAGGAGGATGCGGGCGAGGATGTGGTGTGGACTGGTGTCATGGTGTGATTCTACGCCAGTTCTGAGGATATGGAAGCAGTTGGAACACTTGAGTCAAGATGAACGATGACTCCAAGCGGGGGTGGGTGGGGGCAGCTTTATAGTCCGACAAAATGCTTGCTTGCGGCATTTTTCTTCCGGCGCCTCTGGTTCGCTCACAAAACCTCTACGAGTGGGGATTTCTCACAGCAAGAATCCGGGTATCAATGTATTCTTATCAACTGAGGTGGCTAATAGACCGAAATGAACTCCCCAGGTACTACATCACCAACGGATCCCAATCGTTGGCCCAGATAAACGTCGGACAGCGCCATGCAGTTCCTTTTTCTTTGTTGCCGCTGGGCCCCAGAGGTCGAGGGCAGATCCAAAAAGACTTTCCAAAGTTAATCCCGGGCTTCTTGGTTTTCAGGCTGATACACGGCTCCTGGTGACCCTCACACCTGGGCGGAGGTTTCTTCGTAAACAGTTTCGACCAGTCCTCTTTGCTGACGATGGGATCGATGACTGCGGTGTCCTCTAGAGAAGCGGGCACACCACCACCACCACCACGAACGACATATTCAGTTTGGTTGTCTGTCAGTGGCCGAGGGGTTGATTCGTTGGGAGTGTCCAATTCGCTGAGTTGTCCACCTGGGTCTAAAGCTGCCGGCTTGGATTGATCATTTTTCTGTTCACTGGCTGGCGTGGATTTCGGCTTGAAGAATCCTTTGAGAGTGCTCTGCCCGCCTGTGGCTGTCGATGTTGGAGTATTCATGGATTTCGATCGCTTAATGGAAGTAGTCTCGGGCCTTTCCGACCGTTTGCGAACTAGGCCTTTGGGTGCGCTATTGTTGGGTGCGGGGACGGCGGTGTTACTAGGAGTCTTGCTGGTGATACTTTCTTTTGCCTCCCCCGAGGCAATCTCAGGTTGCGGGTCCGTGAGAGGTGATGTATGGGAAGGGCCCGATGGTTTACGCATAAACATATCCTTGATACTCCTTCGCTTATCGAACTCGGGAAGCAACCGTCCCGACAGGGGCAAAAGAAGCTTGGGGGTATAATCTTGCTGGCGCTTGCCGTCTTTAAATACTCCGGGTGGGTTCATGAGATCAAGGATGTGAGTTTGGCTTTCACCAATAGGTATGGAGTCTTTGAACACAGCATATACAGGGCAATGATCCGATCCCTAGAAAGTTTGATTTAGCCCAAGTCGCACCGCTGGGATGAACAGACGTACCATTAATCCTTCCTGGATATTGGAGTCGGAGAACCAATCCTGCATATCCAAGCTACACAAAACATAGTCTATCCTGGCCCCATAATTCCCAGGCCGAGCATTGATCCTTTGCTCCCAACAAGTGTACATGCCGCGTCGGTCGGGATGGAAGGATCGGCAAATATCATGAAGCACCGGTTGCTCCCTTCCGCCATCTCGCTCGCCTAAAACTTGCCCTCCAGATAACAACTGGTTAAACAAACGCCGGGCTGGGGCAGAAAGATACTGGTCCTCAGTGAGGGTCCCCTTTCGGATGTTTTCACCAGCATGTGCTGAATCAATCTCGCGCGGCGAAATGTTCAGGTCACCAGTAACAAAAACCCTTTTTCCAATAGCGATTAGATTGCGAATCCGAGTATCTAGTAAGTCAAGAAATTCTTGGCGAAAGGAGTCGCGGCTTTCGTCCCGATTTGCAGGGCAGTATACTCCAATGAGAACTAAAGCAGGGAACTCAAGGATGACGCAGCGCCCTTCCGAGTCGAGGGTTGCTGCATCAAGCTCGAGCTCTGAGAGCTGCTCCAAGGAAGGATATCCCCCAATTTGTTGGTCCTCGGGGAGATCTCGAAAGGAAGTTGATGAACCGGGCGCGCAATGGATCCCAGTAATCCCTTCCTCGGCACGAATTGGGGTACATGTTGCATTCCGCGTATATATTACAACGCCAGAGTATCCTGGGGATTTGTTAAGAAAAGAAGCAGAGCCAATGCAGACGAAACTACACTCACCCTTTTTGACTCTGGGTAAACTGAAATAACAATCCCATCCAGGGACGAGGACCATGTCATCTCGCAGGTCTTTCCGTTGGATTTTCGTTTCTTGAAAAACAACGATATCGGCCTCCAGGATGTCGAACATAGACTAAAATATCCCCTCTGGTAAGCATGCGGTATACACCCTCCCAACGGGGAGCGATTTACCTCGAAGGTCCGCGTGCTCCTCCATGGCTCATAGGAAAATGGATTCCTGGGGGAAATTAGCAGTTGGCGCGTGGGAAATAATCGTGGACTGCCACGCTACACACCGAATTCCATTTACTATTTTAAACCCTTAGCAAACGTATTCCCTGTTTTTTTATCATTGAAATAGCCTACCTACCGTTCCATGTTGTGATGCGAAAACCCATCGCGGCTCCCTATGGACCTCGATTGCCCATATCCAGCCTAGGCGGGGGTTTCAGATTACCCTGACGCGAAAACAGCCAAGCCAAGCACCACGCGGTCTGTGTCAAAACATGAGAAGGTGCACAAAATAGTGAAGTCAGTCCCTTAGATATGGCATGACCTGATCCACCACCCCCCTGTGGGTTGTTCTCGGAGGTGATTACACGTGACCTCTCAGCGGCGTGACATCACGCGATGGCGGTGCTGACATAATGACGCACGATGTGTGGCCGGAGACGAGCAAATCACGTGAGAGGCCATTCACCCGGAACGCCCGACGTCTGGCGATATTAATCCCACCTCTTGCTTCCAAAACCACGAACGCTGTAGCTGATCCCACCTCCCTCCCCCCCTCTCGCTACAATGCTCTCTCAACGCAATATCCTTCGTCTTACCCAGCAGCTGCGCCGCGCGGGCGTCCAGCGCCGCTTCAACAGCACCCAGCAGCCCAGCTGGGTTGCCGACAATGCCTTCAACCGTGAGCGTGAAGCCGTCAAGCACCATGCTGCTTCCACTAGCAGTGCGTAACAAGTCCCCAATTGACTTTGTTTGGGTTTTTTTTTGTTCTGAGGTATGGGGTATACGGTACTGACTCAATTGGCCTTTTTCTAGACCTCTGGCTCAAGCTCTCCGTCTTGTACGTTCGACCCTCGATATGACCTCCCCCCCCCCCTCTGGGTGACCTTCGCCGGTCCTTACCATACTTACAACTATGCAGTGCCGTCATCCCCTGCCTGATCGCTGGAGGCGTCAACGCTTACAGCCTCTGGGACGAGCATTGGGAGCACTGGAGCCACATGCCCCCTCTCGAGGAGCGTGTCGAGTACCCTTACCAGAACATCCGTTCTAAGAACTTCCCCTGGGGAGACGGTGATAAGGTGAGTTTCTTTTCTTCTTGTTTCCCACTTATCTCAGTAGCTTCTGAACTAACTCAAATGTGTTTCCCTACAGACCATCTTGTAAGTCTTCCGATATCCGATGTCATACGATAGACGCTTTTCTTCCCCCCGTTCACGTTTAATTGAGCGTTTCTACTCCACTCTATTCTCGCATATGCATGGACTAACACTATCACAGCTGGAACAAAGATGTCAACTACCACAACAAGGACAAGGCTACCTAAGTGGCCTCTGGGTGATTTGGACTACAGCTGCTCTTGACCGTTCGCAAGAACCGGGGACAATGTATATTTAAGACAGAAAAAGAAAATCCAGAAGATAACTGTCAAGGTACTCTACAGGGTTCGACCGAGACGCACTACTATACTGCTTTGAGTTTTCCTTTGTATGCTCTGATTTTTTGGTCACAAAATTCCATACCAACACAATTGAATTTTTTCCATCATCCTGAAGGGCCGCAGAATCTTCCCTTCGCCTTTGGACTAAATAAGCAGGATGGGTTACTTCGCATCCACCGAATATGTGCCGTCATGGTTCGGGACATTTTTCAGTTACGCTCCATGTTAAGAAGTATACTGGGATCGCAAAGAAGAAAATATAATGATTGAGTAGCCATAAATAGTACACCGATTTCATGCAGGAAAACTCCTTCAAATCCAGACTCAAAAATACGAAGAAATATAGATAGTGACATTTCTTGACACAAGCACAACACACATGAACCGCGAACATGAGAGTCACTAGCCTGACGGCGGACCCGACTCTCTACTGAGGGATGTCCTCTATTGTTCTCGAACACCGAGAGTACCGATACAACAATGCAGAAATCGAGTTTCCATAGGGAAATATCCATATAGGAGGACAGTGACGGTGTAGGAAGGAACAGGAAAAAGGCTATTTCATGGCTAGCTCTGAACCAGCCATTGAATTGGGTCCAGGAGGTGCAGGGGCGATGTTGGGTCGTGGCGCTAGTTCCACCATTGGAATCTTGCCTCCTCGATGGCTTGTTGAGCCTCCTCGACCTGCAGCGCCACCGCCTCGTCCCTGGGATGTAGTTGATGCTCCGCCGGATTTGTCCTGCTCCGCTTGTTGGCGAGCTCCCTTGCTAGCGCGGGGTCGACGGTTGATATTGCCGCCTCGTGATCCGGGGCCGCGGATTGGAAGACCGGTTTCTTGCGAGATAGGGACAGCCGCCGCCAATGGAACCTGACTATGGGTTGTTGGGGGTCCTCGGCTGCGACCGCCGCGTCCGCGACCACGACCTCGTTTGATAGTGCCATCCGCTCTGTTTGAAACCGTTAGAGAAAATTAAAAGAGAAGAATTGGAGCAGAGGGGTAAAACTAACCGTTCAACCTGCACCTTCTCCCCCTCCGCCACCAGGGGTCCGCTGTACACGAAGAAGCCATCCTTGCTTGCGGCTGCCTGTTCCTGCCAGGCTAGTTCGCTGTCATCCACGAACGGGTCATCCCGATCATATTCCTCCATTTTCTTCTTGCGACGCTTCTTCTTGCCATCTGCGGGCTCACTGCTGCGGGCGGCAGCGGCGCTCAGCGCGCCATCCACATCCATATCACTGTCACGATCAACCTCTAGACTGAGATCTTCATCCGCACTCTCCCCTGCAGATAGCCCGCGGCCAGAACGGTCGCTCCGTTCCAAAGCAGCTCCTGCGGCAGCCACGCGCGCGAGACGTTCCTTGTGAGCAGCTAATCGCGGATGCAGAGCCGCGAAACCGTATTGTTCCTCCGCCAATCGAGCAAAATTGATAATCTGATTCCCGTTTCCTTTCAAGGGAACGTGTAGAATAATATTGGGTGTGCGCCGGGAGTTCGAATCGGATGCACTGTCGTCCGCTCCTCCAAACAGTGCATTTGATATCAGCCCCGAGCCCTGCGGTAAAGGAGGTGCTTCCTTGGCGGGTCGAGGAGGTTTGGGGGAAGGCGCGTTGGATGTAGGGGCGGTGACGGGTGTTTTGGACTCCTTTTTCGGGACTTTAGGGGCGGTCGACGTGGCAGGTGGCTCGTTATCCACCTCCATTGGTGTCGGACCGGGAGAAGTGGTCTCATGAGTGGAGGGCGCTGATGGTTTGGGTTCTGATACTTGGGGGGGAGCTGGAGGTTGTGATGGGGTCAATCGGCCCGTCGTCTCGGATTCTTGAGAAGGCTGTGGCTGTGGCTGTGGCTGTGGCTGTGGGGGAGGAGGCCCGTACGGGGATCGGTGGGCATATGGTGGCGATGATTGAGGATGAAGTTGATGCGGCGTAGGAGTGATGGTGTGCGTTGCCGGGGTTGGGGAATAGCTGGTTGGGGCACGACCCGGAGAGCCATACGGACGAGGAGCGTATAATGTTGGGGACGGGTTCTGCGGCGGGTCAATTATGCTGGATATAGCAGGGGAAGCACTGGCACGGTAATGTGGCCGGGGTGAGATTGGACGTGGCGGGGGGCTGAACGCCATTGAAGCCGATGGAGCAGTCGGGGCAGGAGCGGAGGAAGTCGTATCAAACGCGGAGCGTATAGGGTCGAAGTTCTGTCCGCTGGTCCTCTGAGGCGGAGGGGCCAGTGGTTGGGATTGTGGCCTGGGGGGAGGTGCCGAAGACACCATTGGAGTGTAAGCCGACGACGGCGGAGGAGTCGGGGCAGGTGGAGGGGTCGGATGGGATGAGGGGGGTAAGGACGAGGGGGTATGGTGAGCTCGGGACTGCTGTAGCTGCGCCTGAGGCGGGAGCTGGGAATTGTTCGCGAGACTTTGAGGGGATCCTATTGAAGGACTGCGACCAGCTGGGGGAGGGGGGGCCGGAGCGGAAACATCAGCTGGTGCAGGTATAGCTGCACTCGATGCAGGAGCAGCAGTTGAAGCTGGAGCCGCTGAACCTGGCGGCGCGGCGACGGCGGCGACGACAGGGGCAGCAGGAGCAGCAGGGGCAGCCCCTGGGCTCTTATCCTTGTTCTTGTCTTTATCTTGTGGTGTGGCTTCCAGCTTGGGCTTCTTGCGGGAATTCGAGGGCGTCGACTGCGTCGCGTTGCCCGAGATAGAAGAGGACTTATCCCGCTGACGACGGCTGCGTTTCGGTTCTTTGTCCTTGTCCTTGTCTTGGTCCTTGTCTTTCTCCTTATGATTGTTCTCCTTGTCCTTGTCCTTATCCTTCTCTTTGTCCTCCTTTTTCTCTCTCGTCTTTTGCGGTTTGGCGTGGTCCTTGCGGTCGATCTCGTCGGTGTCGTCCTTCTTCCGACGCGACCGTCGCGGGCGAGTTCCGGCAGGAGGTCGCGACTCGTGTTCGTCCTGAGCCGACCAGACGGCGGGCTCAGTGGACATGATGGAGATGAAGAATATCACCGGTGGTTCATCGAGGGTTGGACGAAAACGAGTAGTGGGAGGTAGGTGGTGTGGCGTGGCTATGTCAGTGGCAGAATTTGGCGTTGTTGATGGCGATCGATGATTGTCGAATTCCTTCTCCTTCCGAACCCTTTTGATTGGGTTGATAAGTATAGGATTATTATAAAAAGAACAAAAGAAAAGTGAGATGGAGATGGAAAGATGGGGTTGGAGGGGAGGGTTGGATGGCGATGATGGAGGAAGGATGAAAAGAAGAACACGAGAAGTCAGAAAGAGGGACAGATGGAAGGAGGGCGAAAAAGGGGAATTTCGAACAGGAACCAGAGAGAAGAGCAGAAACAGCGAAGGGGGGATAGCGGTCGATCGAAATAAAGGCGAGAAACAGAAATAATTGCTGGAAAAAATACGAATAGATGGGGAATTGAATAATTAAATCAAACATGCAAGAAAGACGGACAAGAAACAGAGAAAGAGGAGGGTGGGAGTGTGGAAAAGGATGCTGTTGCAAGATGGGATTTTATGGTTCATGTTCTGCAGGCGTCTGATTTGATATAAAGGAATCCAAGCGCCGCCGCCATGATCGTCAGTGGTTCTATCAGATGGGCCGGAACCTACCCACCGTGGGACTCGTCTATTAGTCGGGGGAGGAACCGGGATCGGTGGTTAGGACTGTAGCTACTCTTACGATAAACGACGTTTACGATAATGATACTACAGGGGGTCGAGACTGAGGTGCGACCGGGGATGTCGACGGGATGAAACGTGTACCTGGGCTTGGGCTGGATCCAAGCTCCAACTCTGGCCATGAAACTGACTTTCTTTCCAGCGTCCCGGAATTCGACATCAGATGATCCCGCGCGCTTTCCCCAATCGGTACGCCAAGTCACATGACAGGCTACGCTATACTAAGACTAGCGCTCTTTATTTACCTTTTGAGCCGCATCGCTGACTCAGCGGCGCTGCCCATTTCGGCCATTTGGGCGCATGCATCCCACCTCCCACCGAGACCGTGTCGACATCTTCGCCGCTTCCCAATCCCCTCCCGATCTCGACCATGGCGTTCCGTGGCGAGCGCTTCGTCGTCGATCTTGATTCCGATCCCGAAGACAATTCCCCCCCTTCCGCTTCCTCGACGCTCAACATTCCTGGTGTTATTGGTGAAATCCAGGAACGATCCCCCGCTGCTCCGCCGGCCCCTCCATCTCTCAAGTCAGCCACAGGCTTTCCAGCTCATCGTCGTCGGGCCAAGCCGTCGGCATTCAAACAACGGCAGGCTCAGGCTAAGTCGGCATCCGCCGCCCCAACAACACAACCGGGTCTTGAAGATGAGAGGAAGGAAATACAGGAACAAAACCGCCAGCACCTGGCAGCCATGTCGGACGCTCAAATCCAACAGGAACGGGAGGAGTTGCTTTCCTCTCTCGATCCTTCCCTACTCGAGCGATTCCTCCGAAGAGCCAACATAGACGATGAAGCTTCCGCGCCATCTGCCTCATCCAATGCTCCGACACAAGTTGAAGGTTCGAGCGATACTCCAACCGTACAACCCGCAGCGCCTCCGGCTGAAAGACCAATCCAGCCCTCCAGAAAAAACAAATTTCCACACATAGACGATATCCCACCCTCGTCGATTCCCGAGGATCTCATCCCGGCCGCTGAATTCCCCATCTCTGGCTCCGTGCATTTTCCCGTTCCGCCTCCTCGCTCCACCGTAATGCCAGAACTAGACCCTGCATCTCCCTCTTTCCTCGCAGACCTACAATCTCACTACTTTCCCGACATCGCACATGATCCGTCCACCCTCTCCTGGCTACAGGAACCGTCCTCCGAACCGGATGCTCCCGGTGCCCCTCCTTCCTCCGCATACCATCCCGGCAGCAGCGCCGAAGCCATCCACCCCGCCTCTCTGCGATTCTCCCTCATCGGTACGATACTCTCCCCAAGCACCTCCCTCTCCCTTCCAACAAATCTGGGACTTCACCATCACGGGGACGACCCCCACGCCGCCGGGTACACCGTCCCCGAACTCGCCATCTTGAGTCGCTCCTCATTCCCAGCCCAACGCTGTATCGCCTGGCAAGTCCTTGGTCGCATCTTGTTCCGTCTAGGCAAGGGTCAGTTCGGAGAACGAGGCAGCCCACTCGTGGAGGGCCTGTGGTCCGTCATCGAACGTGAGGGCGTTGTGGCTGGCATGCTGGCGGAAGCTGATTCTACAACGGGGCCGTCCTCGTCTGCTTCGCGTCGCGCAGAAAAGGACACCACAGCCGAAGAAGGGAAGCAAGGAGAACATGAGCCTTCATCGCGAGCACGAATGAGCAGTGTTGGGCGGCATGCAAGTGCAGCTGCGTGGGCTATTGAGGGTGTATGGTTATGGCAAACAGCGGGCGGTGGAGACCGCGGAATTCTGAAGCCCGGGGCAGTTCGATCTCAGTAAATTTTTAAAGATATCTGTATGTTTACCTCCGGATGCTAAAAGTGGTATTCTTCTTATGGGGTCTGTGGAGCTGCTTAGACATACTTTGTGCGTCTGCTCCAGAGATAATGATAATGATTTCGAAAGGTATCAAAACCACTGAAGTCGAGAAATGAATAAATTATAACTATAAAGCATTTCTACCTTGCACACTTATCCGCCTCAGACATGGAATACACCACATAGCAACGCAACACCGTACCGTGGCCGTCCACCCATAACTCCCATCATAAAACCCATTCATAGCGTTAGAAATGAAAGCGCATAAAATCTTCTACACCCCATCCGTGCTTGTATAATCCCCCACCTGGACGCCCCAGATCTTCCACCGCATTTCCTCAATATAGTCCCGTCGCAACCAAAGTCCGCCAGACGTTGCTGGTGCCTCCTGATCGGATCTCTCCTCCTCCGCGTCTTGTTCCAGACCAGTATCGACCCAGCTGAAAAGTAATTTCAGTTGCCAGATCCGGTCTCTGACTTCATCGGGGTCTGCTCCGCGTCCGCGTGCGGCTTGAATGATGTTCTGCACGGTACGTTCGATCACGAGCTTACTGTCCACGGCGGATTGGCGCAGCCAGGGAGCATATGATGCCACAGAACGGCGAGGCCGGGTTGGGAATGAGGAGGGGAGGACCAGGGCCTTTTCTCTTGCGTCTAGGAGTCCCTGGAGGGATTGGAGTTGGAAGATCCACTCCCAGACATTTTGAACTGGGGATTTCGAGGCGCGATGGTACGCGCCACCGGTGGAAAGGAGGGCCGTGACGTTGGGGAGAGCGGATGGGGGGAGGCCTTTGCCCTGGTTAGAGGCTGAGGTGGAGGACGGGAGAATGTCCTGAGTGTCGCTTAGGCCGGAGAATGTGGATGCGAAGACGGAAGTTCCGCTGGGATTGTAAGTTGCCTTCCGCCGCAGGTAAACGGATTGGTCGCCTTGGCGGAACTTTTCGCGGAGAGCTGGGTTGTGCGCGAAGTCTAGGACCAGAGGCCAGTAGTCTGGGCTGCGGATTTCGACCTTGGTAACGAGGTTGAGGTCCGGGAGTAGGCATGGAGCTGTGAGTGTGCGAATGTCGCCACTGGGGTTTGAGAGGGTGATTGGGATTGAGACTGGACGGCGAGAGTCTAGATCGCGAGGGACAAGACAGCGTGGCTCGGCAGCAAGGACCCAGAGGTGGCGGAACGCTTGAAGGTGGCATTTGTTGTCAAGCACAGTAGTCGGGAAGATCGGGTATAGAGAGCAGATTAAAGACGCGATTGCAAGGTCCGATGTGCCGAGTGTGTAACTGCCGCCGCCCAGGAAGAGCATTCCAACCGCCATATGGGCGGCCATATGGCTACCATACGGCGTATCAGCATCCACACGGCCATGGAGAGACCGTAGGCGTCGGAAGAGAGACAGGTCCCCTGTGCCTGCCATAACTGCCGCTGCGGACAGCGCAACCACGTCCTGGCAATGACGGACGGAATTGCGCGCGAGCTTGCCATCGTAATTGATTGCCGGAAGTCGACAGATGCGAATAAATTGATCCAAGTACGAGACGAGGATATCCCGCACTTCTGGCTTTGCGGAGCCGGCATAGCGTAGGCCAAGGGTGAAGCAGAGTCCAGCAATGATGTTAAAAAAAGGCATGTCGTCGCTCTTCAACCGACGGACCCCGGTTAGACGATATCGCCGGCGATAGACTACTGGGAGGCTCTGAACAAGCCACTCATCGCGGGGTTGAATGTTGTCCCACATAATGATATGTCGTGCCAGCGTACGGAGGAGGAAGAGATCCGGTCGTACATAATCGAAGCGGACAGTGGTGTCAGGGATGTCGATCTTCTGAGCCAGAATCTCATCGTTGGTCTTCATGAAAATAATTGCCAGGGCAATCGTAGCTCCAGCTGTGGCACGATCCAGAATGTGGGCAAGGTCGACCTTCTTTGTCCCCACCGCAACAGCGAGTAGCCTCTCCACAATATGCATGTCACGCATACCCTTCAAGTCTTTCCCTTTAGCCAGATTAATAAAGCCAAGTGCGAAGCCGGCCGCAAGACGGTACCCTTCATCACGCAGATCTTCGTGCGACGACGAGCTTTCTTCCTGCTCCGCATTTTCGATCTCCGAAAGCATCACTTCACTCATTCGTCGATGTTGGGAGTTGTAGTATAGGAGACCTATTCCCATGATTCCAGCGGTCTGGGTGAGAGGGGAAAGATTGAGCTCGGCCGCACCGAGTGGGAGCATTCTGGTAACGTGTACGGAAAGGAGTCTCGTGATAAGAGTGTCCATTGTCCCTAAATATGAGGCTGAGAGACCAAGAAGCAAGCCGATCGATGTCATAGTATGCTTCGGGGTTAGGTACTTGAAAGCAACCCACTTAGCTAATGACTTCAAATGTCCGTTGAGACCCAGAGCTAGGAGGAACCCAGCATGTCGATTTGTCAAGTCTTGCGGTTTGTTAAAGAGAATCCACGACGTGTCTATCCCTTTGGAGTTTTTGGATATGGCGAGACCAGTGGAGACACCATTGTGGAAAAAGGCCCAGCAAACCTTTTCCTCACTAAAGGAGGCACGGTCTGCACTGATAGTGACATTGGAAGGTTTCATGACACATTGTAATGAGAATGAGGGGATGGGGAGCTTTTCTGTTAGGAGTGGTAGTCTTCCGCTGAAAGCTAGCATTGCCCGTCCAGTGGGAATTGACAATGTGCGTAGTGTTACTAACTGCACAACTTCTTTTTGCGCTTCCAATAGATCCGAATCTGTCCACTCTGGCTCCGGGATACATTCGGCAGCTGGTGCCTTAGACTGATTGAGCAGGCGTGCAGCTTCAATGAAACGTTTGTCATCACGGAATATCAATCTTGTTATAGAAAAGCGATCGGCCTCGGCGGACGCTTCGAACGAGTTGACAATATCAACCTCCAGGGCAGAGGTGCCAATGTGATGGAAGTCGCGCACCGCGTCATGGGATACTCCAAGTTGTAATGCAGCGAGCGGTGGACTCGAGTCATTTGAAGGATTTATCGAAACGCTCAGGTCGTCTCTGTCAATCAACTCGAGCAGTGTTGGGCTCCATGATGTCGATGCGTGCATCTGTGACTGCAGAATGGCCTCATATATGGGCGTGCTAACACCCTCTGGAAAGCTATCGATAACGCTGCGAGTGAAACCCCAGCGCTGAAGGAGTTTGACCCGGTCTAGTGGTGTAGAGACGTCGTGGATTTCCGAGAAGAATCCATCTAATGCGAGTGTTCGCGGAGTCAGGGAAAAACACTCTTGCCACAGCCTGCCCTTTTTCGGGGGGTGGTCAGATGCGGTCACTAGGCTGAGCAGAGTGAAAAAGGGAGAGGAGGGAGGCCGCCACGCATTTTCAAGATATGAGAAAATGGATGGAGGGGCGAATGGCTCAGGGGGTACGTCCATCATTGAGATCCGTGTATCCTCAAATTGCCATCGGTTCATACTCGCTATTTCCATGCCATAGTAGGCATCCTCGGCCCAGCTCCACGATTGCCATCCTAACCACCGACCAAGTTGGGCTAGAACGGGGACAAGAAGGCCCAAGGGCTTACGAGACTCTTCACTTTCACACACTGAGAGCTTCTGTTCCTCACGGAGAAGATGCAACGCAATCAATATTGTACAGAGCGCGGTTCGCCGTAATTGTTGGACACACGAGCTTGCCGTGGGGAGATGGCCGTCTGTGCCAATAGCTGCAACACCCCGAGGAGTTGCAAGGAATTCCCTCGTTAGCGAAGCACACCGAAGAAGATATCCGTTCTTCCGGCATGTCGACCGGTTAGAGCTAGGTTGCTCCGTCCTCGAAGATTTTTTACCGTGGTGAACAACGGAGTCTTCTTCAGCGTCTTGTTCAACTATCCACCCCCAAGAGGACTGGTTCATCCATGGGGCTACCACTCCTGCAGATCCCGATTCCTGATCTAGCATCGCTTCCCAGCTTTCTGTGTCGACATAGCTTCCGCTGCTGGATCTGAGCAATCCTCTTTTCCTTCGGGTCTGCTTCGCCGATGTCTTTATTTGGTCGCTGTCAATGAAGGGAACCGCCATCCCAAATAGAGCAACTACCATGGCTGTCCACTCAATGTCATTTTCCGTTGTGTCTTGTTCTTGTAGCCATTTCATGGTTTCCCACCAACTAGCCAGTATCCCGTCGCTGGCCCTTTCAAAGTCACGCAGAGCGAACTGGCATACTTTTAGCACCTTCTTGACTAGATCATTAGTGGGTTCCATCCGAATTTGAAGCTTGTGCCTCCGTTTCAGGGAGTCAATCACATCGAATCTTCCTCCAACGGCGGGGTGATCCAGTCCAGTAACAGTGATGGACGAATCTGTCATCACGCGTTTCATGCTTCCCTCCCGAGGGGAGTTGAGAGTAAGAATGGACGAGAGAGAGTCGGTTTCATGAAGCATAAATTTTAGAGGCAAGTCAATTGCTATTGAGTTGCTCCAAGGTGTTTGTAGATGCAAGTTCGGCCTCCCAGCCTCGTCGGTGCCCAGAGTTAAAATCCGGGAGAGCTCTCCATCAACAATCTTGCAGGCATCCAGTATGCCGGAATAATGGTGAATACCAGACGCCTGGACGAGTAAGGAGCGTTCATCTAAGCTTGGATTCTTCTTTGCCTTTTTGGAGAATACAGCGTCCTTCCTCGGTGCCGAAACTCTGTCAGCTCGCAGGTTAATGACGGTCATAGATTTCGCCTCCTGGTCAACAACACAAACGGCAAAATTAGTAGAGTTGCTATTTTTGGCACCCTCACTGTTTGAGTGGAACAGAGTAATGATTTTCAATTTCCGTGTTCGCTTCGGCTTGGAAGGGGCCAAGAAATTGCCTGCAAATCTTGAAGAAAAGCTCTCGACTTTGGAGAGTAACACCTCTTCCGGAAGGCCAGATGCGGATTCCTTCAGATCCATATTCTCGAATCCTTCGAATAGATTGTCGTTATTTAACTCTTCAAGAAGCTTGTCTACCGGTGCGTCAACAAAGCTACTTGCTGTGCTGTAAATGGAGCCCGTCGCAGGCGGCAGGGAAGCCCTTGGATTGAAGCCAAAGCTCCCACGAGTGCTCCCCGCTCCGATGGACTGTCGGAAGCTGCCGTGAGGAATAGTACTCGATTGGCTCCCAGTCGCAAGATCCGAAAATGTGATCCTGTCCTGGCTAGTTGCCAGGTCAGCTCGCGCAAGTAGTGAGCTCACCCGCCTGGAAGTCTTGAGGGGAACTCCAATGTCTCCGAAGTCCTGACCCAGCTTAGACGCGAAGTCATCGTCGTCCGGTTTCCCCTCAGTGGAGTACTGCGAGTGGGACAGCGCAGATGGGTTCCAGTTATCCCCCCTAGGGCCGCCAAAGCTCTCCCTAGCTGCAGAGGGTCTTGCAGCGGGGGTAGTTGTTCCTGTGGTCATTCCGAAATGAGAGCTGCGCCGCTTTGATCGTGTCCCTCCAGTCTCACGTCTTCTTTTCTTTTGCGAGGATGGGGATACCTCGTCTTCTCGGTAGCGCGCTGTCCAGATGGTATACAACCCCGTGTTGATGTTGACGGTCACAACAAGAATCAGCGGACTTTTTCCCGGATTATGGTCCAACCCCGCCAGCTCATCTTTTGGGGATACGTATAGTATCTCATCTGCTGGGTCGAGCACATCCAAGCCGGATGGTTTGCTGGTACTGCTGGCCTGCAACCAACGCGAAGACTGATTTGTCACGACCAGTCCCATTTCCGAATGGGGGTCCATCAATGAGAAGACTCTGGGAAGGTCGGCGCGCTTGCTTGCCCGAGACTTCCAGCCTGGGCTCTGGGCGGGGATGGTGCTTAGGGACGGTCGGTTGGACTTTCCGGCAGGGTGGTCCATGGACTGCGAAGCCCGGAAATCAAGCGGGAAAGATGACAGGAAAGAGCCTGGTGGTGCCATTGGGTAACGATTGTTATCCTCCTCGTGAACCTTCCGCTGGAATAGCAACCCGCGCGGCGTTGCAAAGACCGTATCAACCTCGAACGGCAGAGGAACGACGTGACTGTTTCCAGATAGGAAGAAGATGTGCGCTTGCGACTTGAGAACCACCACCAACGCGCGTGAAGACCCTCTTGTAGATTCAGCAACATTGTCACTAGGAGGCACACCAGAATTCGCAGCTTTCGGTGCCTTTCTATCTAGTAAATGACTGCGAGAGCCCCGGTCCAGCTTGTTGCTCTTCTCGTTGTACAGTGTCGGTTTGTCGTCGGATAACCTGATCTTTCCCACTGCGAAGTTCGTTAATAAGGCATGCTTAATATCCTCCTTTTCAAGATCCAGCCTAAACACCCTCTTGATCACCCCGGCGCGTGACCAGACGACGCAGCTCTTTGTCCAAACCAACTCATCTTCCACTAGCCCATTTGGCCCCTGATCAACGGTCGTGGTCCATGAGTAAAGACTCTCCGATGGGTCTGGAGGTAGGAGGTTTTCGGCAACGAGGAAAGGGATGGCCGAAGATTCATGGAGGCCGAGAGACCGCACTGCAGACATTATCGGCGCGAGTCGTGGGGTCTAGCGGGGAGTAGAAGCTCCAGCAGTAGAAGCCATTGTCGATTTTCCGCGTTAAATATCGAAAATGGGGGCGCCAGTCCCGGCGAGAGAGTATACTGGCGAAGAAAGGGCAGGTGGTAGTAATCGTGGATGGAGTGATGGAGAACTAGAGACCTGGTCTGCTTGGTGACGCGGTGGACGTGGAGTGAAATCATAAATAATGAAAGGGCGGCGGTTTTTCTCCATCTCCGCAACAACAAAAACCTCGCCTTTCTCTCACCATTTCCTCACCTCTCCCTTCTCCTTTCCCCGCAACTTTACAGCCTCCATCACTCGACAAAACTCTCTGCTTAGTACTGACTAGCTACCGTGGCTACATATCGAAAGTCGGCATCTCTTGTAAATTGGTCACATCTTAGAAGCACACGGAGCTTGTCGTCGGGCGTGTTTGGCACCAAGAGCATTCTTGATCTGGCCCCATCACAGCACAATGCCTTCCTTCCCATCTAGACCGTCGGTCAGGTCAAGGGATGATGGCCTGCAGTTAAGGTATACATTTGATGTCAAATTCGGCTATGGAAACACCCATGCTAACTGCCTCTACTAACCCAGCTATCAACTCCCTCACCGTGTCCACGCAGCTCAAGGCTATCCGATCCTTGCTCCGAATGGGTCCTCAATCATTGTCTATGGCTACGAAGATGGCTTGAAGGTAATTTGGCGCGGCGGGCGACCATTTTCGACCCGGAAAACCTCTACAGCGAACGAAGAGAAGGCGCAGGAGAAACCCGGCCAAGGGAATGACGATGCGATCATGATTATTGATTCTGATGATGAGAGCATGGCGGACACTCGCAAAGACGAACAGGTTGAGATAACATCGGAGGTTCAATTTGAGGAGGAAGAACCGGAAGTTGATCCCGCCCATCCCTACGAAGATATCTTGCGCCAAATCGATATCCCCCTTAGAAATAAAGTCATCGCTTTGGCGGTGCCACGCGTTCCTCCTGAGACAGCGCGTTCGCCACTGGATCCCTTCCCGCCAATTCTCAATAAACTTATTGTGGTGTCCGTGGTGTGCACAGACTATTCAACCCAGGTGGTGACGCTACCCTTGTCACCACCCCACCCTACGTGGACTGACCCTGCTGCCGTGGGGATTAACACTGTCTTGATTAGCGGAGCTATCTCACACCAGGAGGTTCCCCGAGGTATCAGCTTCACTTTCACATGGCAGGAAACCGAAGAGCGAGAGTCATCCCGAAGCAGGAGCCCCGTAAAATCCAGCGCTAGTAGTGCAGGAGGCTGGAGCCTCCTCGTGGCGACGCATTCCGCCGAATCGTCTGGCCTGCTCATACTGCACCAGATTCCGATCGTCAAGGAGACAGAAAACAACGATACACTGTATCAATTCAGTCAGAATGAAATCGAGTCGAAACGGCGATACCTCCCGACCCCTGCCCAGAACATATCTTTCAACCCATCCGGATATCCAGCCGCCCGCCACTCTACATTGCTTGTTTCCTTTCATAGCGGATGTGTCAAGATCTACTCCTGTTTTTCTACGAAGCCGTCCAAAGCATCACGGAAGTCTTCTGGACCGCAGAGCGATTTCGAGACGTCCGAGACAGATGGCAAATGGTTAGTTACTCTATATCCCGGGTTCGAGCAGTCGAATTCCGAACTGGCACGACGCAAGACAATAATCAGCGCCGAGTGGGTTCTCGGTGGTCGCGCCATCATGGTTCTTCTGGCTGACGGTGAATGGGGAGTTTGGGACCTCGAGGGCGCCGGTCCTGGGGCGACCAAAGGCCCGCTCCATCGGCAGTCTAGCGTCCAGGGTGTGTCCGGTGGCTCTTTGACCGCTTTCTCAGTCAGTGGAAGACTCCTTACCCCCCTTTCTGGTGGGCATCGGTCCGAATCAAGCGGACTAGGAATTGAGCAGCGAGCTAAGTTCGCTCCACTAACGCCTTCAACCAAACGGTTGCGTGAGGATACACTATTGAAAGGAAGCACAGTCGGTCCGTCTAGCCCGTCTTTATGCGGTGGAATCTCAGTATACCAAACGAATTCGTCCCAGGAGGCGCTGCCCGATGAGTCCATCCTGATTCGACATGGCAAGCAGAGCGCGGTTATCCCTAGTCTTCTGTCCTTGTGGCGAAACGCCGTGAGGGCGACAGGAACCCTTGACGCTTCCAATCGTTGCCGCGTATCTACCATCCAGGACATTACGCTGATGGGAGAACCCCTCCAGAACATAGGCCACCTTCCTGCGGCCTCCCGACAGGTGCGGGGATCGGAGCAATCACCATTCAACATCATCGTTACGGCGGAGCACCGCATCTTGATCTTGGCGCCGAAGCTCACCGAACCCGAAGCTCCACCCGTGACTCGAGCGTCCGTCACGGAGACATCCAGCGTCGAAGCGGACCAGCTCCGACTTCAACGAGGTGAGCTTGATGTGGACGGGATGGACCGAGTCCTAAGTGGGATGGCTAGCGGCAACCGGTCTTTACGAATAGGCAGTCCGATCAAACGGGCTCGAATCTTCACATAATGGTGTACACGTGTTAATCTGTTGGAATATCTTGGGATGTTGGCCGAAATGCTACGAAATGTACTGCAATACCCTCCGATATTCTCCACTCGACTTTATCGTAAATCTCCGAACCTCTTCGACTTGAGAACTTCGCGCTGTCAGGTGGAGCGCAAGGCGAGGATCATGCCTTGAAATGCATCAAATATTTGAAGCATAAGCTCTGTATCGGCTGCGAGATATCAATGGGGACATGGACTCCTGCCCAGACCACCGTCAGCTCTCCCTTTTGGTCGAAAGGGAGCCGACACCGGAATGGACATTTCATCTTATCCATCCTTCGCCGGATGGCATCATACTGTATTCCCAATACAATTAGACGTAGAGATCCGATTCGATCGATTCTAGAACCTCAGATCCGATCTAGACTATATTAGAACCGCAGTATAGGAGAATTAGTCATCACATTGCCCCACGGCGGGGAATTATCGCGAGATCCCTAGAAAGAGTAATCAACTTAGGCCTCAACCCCACACCCATCCAGTAATCCTGTCCCACCTCCCCCCCGCCCTCTAATTTCACCATGGCGCAAACAAAAAAGGGTGTGTGAGCGCCCCAATTCCCCTACAGCCCCCCAAATAAGCGGAGCTAATTATAAAACTTGAACAACAGATAAGGTCTGGGCCTCCCTCATCACAAACCTCAACTACCTCCCCGGCCTCCTCACTCTGCACCACTCCCTCCAATCCACCAAAACCACCTACTCCTTCGTCGCCCTCTACACCCCTTCCTTCCCTGAGAGTGGCCTTGCAGCCCTCCAGGCCCGCGGAATCGCCACCCTCGCCGTGCCCCGAGTCTTCCCCGTCCACAGCCCGAAGTACGACCACGACCCGCGCTTCCTCGAAACATGGACGAAGCTCGTCGTCTTCTCGCTCGAGGATCACTACGAGCGCATCGTCCTGCTAGACGGGGACATGCTCGTGCGCCGCAACATGGACGAGCTGATGGAGATTCCCCTCGATAAGGAAGAGAGGGTGTTTGCGGCGAGTCACGCCTGCGCTTGTAACCCCATGAAGAAGGCGCATTATCCTTCTACCTGGTACCCATTTCCCCTCAAGTTGGTCCCAATAGTCATACCCTCCATAGGTACTAATATATAACCTGTTTCCCTTAGGATTCCCGAAAACTGCGCCTTCACAACCCAACACGCCAACCCCCAAACCGCCCAAACAAGTGGCGCTCCGCCTACCTCGGGCGTTGGGATGCTCAACAGCGGACTCCTTGTCGTGCGGCCCGATCGCGAGATCTACGCGCAGATTGAGGAGGTCCTTGCGACGCCCGAACGGATCGATAAGTATGTGTTCCCGGACCAGGAGCTATTGTCGGATGCATTTCGGGACCGGTGGGTGGCACTTCCGTATGTGTATAATGCGCTGAAGACGATGCGGTGGGAAGGCGTGCATAATGCGATCTGGCGGGACGAGGAGGTGAAGAATGTGCATTATATCTTTGCGGTCAAGCCATGGCAGGAGGGCCCGCCGAAGGAAGGGCCGGATATGGATGTGGTGAATGCTTGGTGGTGGGAGGCGAATGGGGAGAGGCAGAGGGGGGAGAAGGAGAGGGGAGTTTTGGATGGGTACTGACTGATCTCAAGGTTTAGTTCATGATAGATAGGGGTAATATGGCATGGGCATGATTGAGATGCGTTTAAACGACGTCTGATGCGAACTAGATGAGATATTTATGTGTACAGTGGCTTTATGATCGTACATGGGACGGACGAACGTGGAATGATGGATTCAAAGCCCAGGGGTAAGTATAATACTCCTTCGTTGCGGTATATTTACACCCACGCAAAAACGCCCCCCTGAGTCCCAAACTGTGCTGGTGTTTGTGCTTCTGTATTATCTAGCCGGTATAGCCAACAGCGTCCAACTCCTTGCGCACCGAATCCTCCGTCTGAATCTTCTTCATCTGCGTATCCTCCAACTTCTCCCCTGCCGCCAACCGCATTTTCAGCTCGTCGATCGCCCGGATCTTCTTCAGAAGTCCGCGAACCTTCTTCTCTTGCGCCGTGGGCGCGCCAGGGTCAACGGCAGGTCCATTGCTTTGTTTCGCTCCGTTGGCGGGCAGCTGGGCTTGCTGTTGCTGGGCATTCTTGCGTCCCTCAGCACCGTGGTTCTTACCGCGACCTTGATCGTTCTTCTCCGCGCGAGCAGGACTGCGTTCTGCGACCCCATCCTCACCGGGTCCGTCCTTCTGTTTGCGAGCCTCGCGCTTCTTCTTGTTCCTCGCCGCTGACTTGGACAGCTTCTCTGGCTGATCGACACCGGGTGGCAACGCGACACCGCCTCCAGGAGCGGCTCCTGGGGGAAGATATTCCTCAACCGGTTCTGCGCCAGGCACCTCGCGTCGACGAGAGCGACCAAATCCGTTGAGTGCGCCGCCGGTGGCAGTGCCATCGCGAACGAACGCAGCGCCACCCTCATCCTCGCGTCGGAAGGCCAAAGGAGTGGACGTACCGCGGGCACCAGGAGGTCGGTACGCGCCGGCGGGTTTCACGGGAGCCTTCTTCGTGCTGAGATACGCCACCGCCGACGGGTGAGGGGTGGGCAGGAGGTGGAACGGATCGCCCAGTGGGTGTTGAGTGAGTGACTGGGGGCGCCAGCACACGTCATAGAGTTCAGTGAATTCCTCATTGTACATCAGGGCTCCGCTAACGTGCCACAGACGGATGCCGTTGTCCACGCGCAGACGAGGGCTGGTGGTGGCGGTTAGGATGAATTGGCCATCGGGTGACCAATTGCACACACTTGCGTTCGAAGCCTCCACCGTGGTGATCTTGTTGTAGTTCTTATCCATGTCGTAGATGTCCATCTGACCAGCCAAGTTTCCAAAGCCAGCCACCAGGACGAAGCGACCGTGGGGGGAGAACAGGATGGTATTTCTAGGGCCGAGGGCGAAGCTGTGCTTAGGGACACCGCGGACGTTGAAGATGGTTGTCTTGGCGGGCATGTAGCCGTACACGACACCGAACTCCTTGGAGCTGGGTGACCAGGTCACGTCGTGGATAGGGCCCTCCTTGTCTGATATAATTAGCATATGACTGAAGAAGAAATTCAGATATTGTATCCGCCATACCTAGGTCCACTCGAGAATCAAATCCACCGCTGGAGCTCAGCAGGTAAAGGGTGGTCTCGCCGTAGTAACTCTTGCCGGTGCGGTCGACATCAGTCTGGGCGAGCACAATCAAAGTGGTACCGGTAGAGTTCCACTTCAACTGGACCTTATCACCTTTGAAGAAAGTCTTCTGGGAGACAGGTCCTCCAAACTGAGGAACCATAAACACCTTGACGGCAGCAGGTTGTCCCTGTCAAAAGAGTGTTAGTGCGGGCGAAAAAGTCAACTTCAACGTTCTCTAACCAACCTTGCGTTCAGGAATGAAAACTGCAAGCGAGTTGTTCTGTCCAGGAGAAAGCGCGAAATCCGCCACCCCCTCCACGCGCAACTTATTCCAAACCTTGGTCAGATTTTCGCTCTGGTAAAACTGGACTTCATTGGTGACGACGCGGGCACACAGACGCTCGTCAGCAGTATACTGGAGATTCCAGCCGGTTTGCGACTTTTGGACGAAACTGCCGACAATCGCGTGCTGGTCCCCATTTCCTGAGTCCACCGCCTGCCAGACCTTCAGATTCCTAACAGCGTCGCCATTCTCATCCTTAGTCGGACGTTGCCAGGTGATCAGATATGTACCGAGCGGCGAGAATCCCAATTCAAAGACGTTCTCGGCGACGATTGTACCGACGACATGTCCGACGGAGGGATCGACGATGGTGACCCTAAAAATTTGTTAACCAGCCTATTCTTGCTGTATTTCTATTCACAACTTCGCTCGTCGTAGATTGGAATATGCGCATACTTCTCAGGAGATGCCCAGGCAAAATATCGACCACAGGGCGAATAGGCGCTGCAACGAAGGTTTCCCTCAGGTCTGTAGATCAAATATTCTAATTAGCGGCATAATCCCACATATGAATTCACAAAGTTGACTGAAGAACATACCTCTCAAACCCCGACAACGACTCGTAAACGGGAGCCGCATCCAAGATGCCAATCCCCTTAAGCGTGCGGTCTATAACCAGTCAGTCAATCGTAGCTCCTTCAAGTTCAACGCGCATTCATGCAAGTCTTGCGGCAATTTCACAGTCGTAAGAGCAGCTAAGGAGGATGTGAACCAGGGAAACCCACAAGCAAGTTGCGTAGGAGCAGCCATCTTCAGCCTCTTAACTTCGAAATTTATGACGATAGACAAGTGTAAACACGAACTCGAATTTCCCGTAGCGGAGCAAAAATATTGCGCGCGAAAATAATATCGTGGCTCAGAAATGAGGAAAAAAACCCACAACTTCAGGCTTTGCGGAAGAGCTGAATCGGATACTGAAATTTCCCCGCCGCGAGGTTAGAAGACCAAGCAAGACAAGGTAAATGTAGCGCAGTGAACCCCGAATGGGTTTCAGGAAGTGAATTGCGACGAAAAATGGAGGAGCAAAGCCACCGACAAGACAAATGGCCGGATTCGAGGGCTGCAGTTATGCGTGGCGAACCGTTGTTGTTTGTCTGACGCACGAGACGCACACTCACACGCGCACAAGGAACGAGGCGACGGGGAACTTGGCGGGCTGAGATGGATAAATTGTCAGGTCTCCAGTCCGGGAGGTTTAAGAATATGGTCAGTGCTTGACAAGTCAATGCCAGCAATAAACAGGACAGGACGACTGTGGGCGGGGGGGGGGATGGTGGGTGGAGGAGGAGGAAGAAAGAAAGAAGAGGGAAAAGAGAAGCTGAAGAGAAAGAGGAAGAGGCGGAGGAGGCAAAACTCAATTTGCCGGCTGTCTTTTCAGCACTTTAAAATATACCCAAAGAAAGGCATGCCACGTTTATAGTGCTTTGTTCTTATCTATCTGATTCCTCACGGTGGGTTTTTTTTTTATCTTTTCCTCGCCCTGTATTTTTTTTGACAGCGTCTGTGCGAACGAGGCGTGGTGCTAGCTCCCACCAGCTCTCCAGCTCCAAGCTCAGATCCCACTATCAATTTCAACCAACGCCACAATCGAGCAGGTATAACAGCTGTATGACAGATAAAATAGAAAATATTAATCTTAACTAAAATAATATCCTACATATATCATCTTTCAACACCATCTTGGTATTTAAACACTCCGTGATCCAACCGTGTTCCCGAATCCTTCCTAGCTAAAAGTACAATCCCAAGGAAATAAAAAAGACAAGGAACCCATAGTCAAGTAAGAGAAAGCGCCTGGTACTATCTAAAGTCAAGTTTTCTTTCTTCTCATATGTTGTGCTAATGTTGGTCGTTACCGGAGTAACTCGGAGTCGCCAGCCTAGGAGTTCTCACAGTGGTGTCTACCACATCAGGGTCGTACGTCATGCCGTCTACCATACGTGCATCGTGAGTTGACGCTGGTGGAGTTGATCCAGTTGACACCACTCCTGGTTCATCATCGGCGGGTGGGTAAAGAGGTGTTCTCATTCGGGTGTCTTGACCGGGTTCAAAAGTGGACGAAGCAGTTGGCATTAGGGTCGCCGGCGCCGTGCTCTCGTCGGGAGAATAGGTCTGAGGAGGGGATGCGAGGGGGTTTCGGGCTCGGCTTGGACTGCCGAAAGAGCCAGGTCGACCATATGGAGACACTCGCAAGCCCGGATGATGTGAAGTCGGCCCGCTGATTGTGCTTGAACCTTCTCCAAATCCCACTAGACTTGCATCGCCTTCGTCACTGACGTTGTCGATGCTGGAAGCCCCGTCATCCGGCCCCTCGCTCATCTTGTCAATATCAAATATATCACTGCCGCTGGCCCATGTTGTGCGGGCGCCGACACTGCCGGTGGCACTAGCGCTACCAACTGTGCTTCTCTCTTTAATGTCGAAGTAGCCGGGTGGGTATGCAGAAGGGAAGGTAGGGTGTTGTGGGGTACCGCCGGCGCGCGCGGTAGCTACTCGTTCTAGCCCGGCGAGGCGGGAAATGCGATCTGCTCGTTCGGCCTCGAGGGTAGTTGTTGAAGTGATGGATCCAGAGGAGGGCAAGTGTGCATGTGTGTGATGAAGCGGGTGGCCTTGGTGGCCATCCTTGATAGCCGTAGTAGACAAGGCGGAGAGAGAGGTGGTAGTTGAGTTAGGAGTTCCCCTGTGGAAATAGCACTGTCAGTCGAGTGAATGCGACCAAGAAGAAAGCAAGAAGGAGACTAAAGGGGATAGCAAGCTGATCGCTAGGGTGGAGAAGGGGGAGACATACGGTCCTGACGGAGTAACCGGATCCGAAGGCGGAGGTGGAAGGTTAATCAATGTTGGGGTAGTCATCTTGCTCGCGTTCACTCGTAGCTTGCGAGTTGTACACAAGGAGTTCTGAGGAGAGAGGAAGCTGTTTAACACGCAGGTTCACGGAAGGAGGTTCGGGGAGGAAAGATAGGATGTAGCTTGGTTGGAATGGTGATGCTATTGAATTTGAGTTTGGGTGCCCAAAGTTTAGATAGCAGATAGTTTGATAAGGGAACTACGTTGATTTTTTAGGTGGAATACCAAAGAGAGGTGTTCGAAAGGAGATGGAGGATGTCAAGATAAAGGAATTCCAAAGCACTACAGGTCTCGAGCGGGATTTCTGGTGGTGATAAGGTTTGGTTCCGGAGGGAGATTCCGGTGGTGGTGATGGAGCGTCGAACGACGATTGGTGACTTTCTCGCGCCCGTCCACAGAGTGAGGCAAAGACAAATGGAAACTTTTCAGCGGAGTGTCACTGATAAATATAGAATTGGAGCGTTCCACGACAAGTATTTATCCCTTAGATGGGGCAGACTCCATGAGGTCCGCCCCTGATCGCGACATGAAACGAAGAGAACGGCGATGATTTAGATGACGTCATGTCATCTCCCTCTCAGGACAACAGCCAAAGTGAGGCGGCATGAAACAGACACGATCGAAAACATCGTTCATAGGGTATTATTAGTTCTTTTCCATTCAATAGTGCAAAACTAGATTGAGAAAAATCTCCAATCTGTTTGTGTAACCTCCTCCTGGATCGGGTATTTTTGTCCTGCAGCCAAATATATAGTCTCTTCCTCTAACATGTCCAATCGGTACCCTGCTAATTCTTCTAACCTGAGAGCATTATCGATATTAAAAGAAAAATGAAACCCGTATCCAAACCAAGAAACCCAAACTATATCACCTTCCTACCTCCTGTTGCTCCAAATGCGTCGCAATCATCTGCTTATATTCCCTTGCCCTCGGTGTCGCTCCCTCAATACCAGGAATCTTTGCTGCATCATCCCACAACCGTAAAGCCACCATCTCATCCCTCAAGGGGTCATCCCTAAACGCCACTAGCTCATTACCTTTGAACGGGCCACCCTGGAATTGTAGAGACTTCTTGGAAGCAGAGGAGAGTGAATCATAATAGTCATTATTCACGGCCGTAAGATACCTAGATGATGTCCACATTCAGCATCGCTAGGCATACCCCGGAAAAGAAACAGGATAGAGAAATACCTCTTTGCAGCAACATGGCTTCCCACCAACTGGCACACGTTCTCCCCAAAGCCCAACGAACGCAGGAACCCAGCCCCGATAGACTCGTGGCCCACACGACCAACATTCTCCGAACTGCTCTCCTTGAGTTTCATGCGGGCTTCTCTTGTTGAGCTGAGGGGGATGATCTGGCCGATGTCGTGGAGGAGGGCGGCGATAACAAGGTCGTTTCTAGCGCCTGTTGGAAGGTTAAGCTGCCATCCGTCTTCTGCTTCTGGTGCAGTGTGTGCATAGGTAGATACCTGATTTTCGTGCTTGGTTGGCAGCTTGTAGTGAATGCTCGAGCTGGTTTATAGATTCGCCAATGTAGTCGCCCTGACCATAGTCCTCAAGGGACTTGACTAGGTATTCTGCTCGTTCGAGTGGCGATGATATCTGCATGTTTGGTATTCTATATGATAGGTTTTTTAGATAACGCAAGCAATTCCTTCCTCAGAGCTAATAATATGAATGGTAAATAGGCTATGGGAAATGGCGAGGAGAATGGGCGTCCGCCGCCGGTGGGAAGTCCGAGAGAACGGGAAACACAAGACGACAATATTGAGGGACGGGACCACGAAAAGCTACGAGAAATTACCCTTACGGTGGAAATTAATCTGACCCACGTGGAATGAGGCATTTTCTCATAGTCGGAAGTTCGAGAACGCCTCGAAGCTAATCTATATTTCTTAAGGGATATTCGAGTTCAGGATTCATTTCATGATGTCCCGCAGACTGTTCAAGGCATCCGGGAGAAAGCACCCTACTCCACCGATATTCCAACTTTCAAGATTCTCTTCAGCGATACCGTAATGATGTATTTTTCTTGAATAAACTATCTGCTTGCTTCTACCACACTGGGGGGGGGACTATGCAGCTACCGGGCGTTGACCCTCAATCGTGAGCATCGGAGAACCATACCCATATCGCATTCTTCCCTCCTCGTACGACTCACCCTCCTTCCGCATATGAGTCGCAGGCCACAGTTTTCTGCGATCCTCATAATATTTGTCGTGAAGGTCTCCCTCAGCTTTGCAGTTATACGTGGCGTAGATGGCCTTGCGATCCTTAGAGCTGGTGTTGGCGCCACTTCGATGGGCAAGGTACGAGCCGAAAACTAGAATATCACCTGGATGAGACTTTGTTAGGACGCCCGTTTTTGGCAGTGGATGGGAAGTGGCTGGAAAGCGAGCACAAACCTGGATTTAGATCGCACGGTGTCCATTCGTGACTTTCCACCCAGGTAGGCTCAATGCAGCGGTCCTCGCCCAATGGGACCTGCATGAGATGGCTGCCGTTCACGACGTCGAGACCTCCATTTTCCGGGGTCATCTCGTCAACTGCAGCAAGAACAGTGAGGTGTTTGATGTTCTTGACGTGAGTGTAGGCGTTAGCATCGATATGAGGTGAGAAACCACCTAAATAGGACCAAAGCGCGTTAGTTTTGGCTTTATTCGGGGGTACCAAGGCACTGACCACTTCCAGCAAGCTTGTAGTTAATCTTCTCCTTGAATAACAGCATCTCCTCCTCCGCCAATTGCTCCAAGATGCTGAGGATGCGCTGGCCGCGGAGAAGGCTGTCAAACCCTTCATGGCTGTTGACATAGTTCTCTGTGCGACAGAGAACTCGCTTGCCTTGGGCATTCACTTCCTATGTCATGGTTAGTCCTGTTTCATCTTCCTGGATCTGGAAAATCGTTCAATAGACTCACTTCGTAAGGCATGTAGGAAGCATCCGGTGCACGGGGAAGGTCGTGAACTTCTTGAGCCCATTGCTGTAATGAAACAGTTTCTGATGCATTGAGGAAGTTACGAATGAGCAGATAGCCCTTTTCGTGGTAGAAATGGGTTTGCTCCTGGCTCAGGTTATAGTAATTGGACTCCATGGTTGGGCTTTTGCGACTTTGTCGAATCGAGGGGTAGGAATTCTTCGAATTTTTCTTTTCCCCTTGATGGATCACAGTCCAAGACGCGTGGCATCTTACCAGAGTTAGACAGGACTCCTCGAAATAATAAATCCTCTGACATTGGCAACAGATGCAGCTCCGATAGCCACGATGTCATACTTCGGCGGACAAAAGCTGACTCGAAAAGCGGCGGTGGGAAGCCCGAAGCGGGGAATGCAACGCTATTAGCTAACGGGTCAACACTGTTGGTGATATCTGGGATAGCCACATTCTGCCATGTGCTCTAAACGATAGGACGATAAGATCTCTCTTGGAAATACTATCAACCCCTGGTGGACTTCCCTCCGCGGAGTGGGGATTTCGTGGCGTGGTGCGGGTGGAGAGCCGACGGATCCAGCCGACAAACCCCCTAGAAAAGCTTCGGAATGTGCCTGTGCGCTTCGACTCCTCGACAGTTAATGAGCTTGTCGATCTTGGCCTGAAGGTGGATGCATGTCTCGTAACATAATGCCGTCGATATCTCTAAACGTGATTGACTCCTTGCATGCGATTGGGTGATATGTCATGCAGCAGGGTACCTTATCTTGCGTCCAGAACCTGGGCTTGTCTTGACCAGCCGAGCAGCTATATAATGAATGAGATAGGCTGTGGCTACGATTGACTGTCAGGCACATTTGGTTTCTCACTCTCTTCCAGCCGGTCTGTTCTGCTAATTGACTAGGAGCGCGAGTGTCTCTCAGAATGACTTCTCCCGCGGACGACATGACAATCGTGAATGCCCCAGCAAAGGCAGACCATGAGATTCAAAACAACGAATGCGACAAGGACGTCGAGGTTGCCACGTCCAAGTCGCATGGGGGAGTGTTGAACGTGGTCATCTCTGGACTGGCCTTGTTTAGCGATGGTTACAATGCGCAAATCAGTTCGTCTGCCCTCCCTTGATCCCCCGGAAGCGCTCTCTAACCTGGAATCCAAATCGATAGTTGGCTACATGACCCCATTGTTTGCCGTCTTGTACGTATAGAACTAAGCTTCTTGAGCCAAGACTTGGTGGTAGCTTGATACTGACTTTTTTTTTTTTGCCGACGATAGATACAAAGATACGATGTCCTCGGAGATTAAATCACGTTTATCAAACTCATTCCTCATCGGCGAGATCTTTGGAATGATTTTCTTCGGGGTGCTGATTGACCGTCTGGGCCGAAAGACTGGTGTCCTGGCGGCGACACTTTTCTTGGTGTTCGGTGTGGCCCTGGCGGCGGCAGCCCACGGTACTTCGGAGCTGGGGTGAGTGCCTGAACTGACTAAATAACCCACAATCTATTCACTGACTGTTGGGTCAGAATGTTCTGGATGATGATAGTCTCTCGTGGCATTGCTGGCTTTGGAGCTGGCGGCGAGTATCCCGTCTGTGCAACCAGCGCGACAGAGGCAGCGGATGAAACCGCGAAACTGAGAAAGAGGAGGGGATTCCTAGTCGCTTCCACTACGGATTTCGCGATTGACTTGGTATGTTTGCTGAATTTTTATAGCCGTAGACGTGCTAATGGCTCATTCACTGTGTAGGGCTTCGTGATTGCTGGGATAGTCGCTCTCATCGTTCTGGCTTGCTTCCACCAGGAGACTCGAGGAGGCGTGTGGAGAGTCTGCTTCGGACTCGGCTTTGTGGTAAATCTATTTATCCCCTTGAAGTGGATCACAAACTGATGATTCTAGTTACCTTTGGTAGTCTGCTTCTTTAGAATCCGGATGATTAACTCGACCCAGTACCGCAGACATGCCATCAAGTCCCGATACCCGTACTGGCTGGTGCTCAAAAGATATTGGAAGCCAATGCTTGGAACATGTAGGTTTCTACTGCTCTAATACTCGGACTAATCAGATTACTGAGCGCTATTCCAGCCCTCGCCTGGTTCTGCTACGACTTTGTCACCTACCCCTTTGGCATCTTCTCCTCGACCATCATCTCGCAATTGAACCCCAACAACACCACAGTCGAAAACATCGGTTACGGAGTACGTCCCCTTCCTTTTTAACCGTATAACACTACTGACAATGAGCAAAGACCGTAATCAACTGCTTCTACCTCCCCGGATGCCTAATCGGCGGCCTCCTGATGGACCGCATCGGCCGCAAACAAACCATGACACTCGGTTTCTTCCTCTGGGCCATCTGGGGCTTCATCCTCGGCGGCGCCCTCCAGCCCATCCAATCCGTCTTCCCTCTCTTTGTGGTCATGTACGGGATCTTCAACGCACTGGGCGAGATGGGCCCCGGGGTCTCAACCTTCCTCTGCGCGGCCGAATCCTTCCCCACGCCGCTGCGCGGACACTTCCTGGGCTTTGCCGCGGCATTCGGCAAAGCGGGTGCGTCAATCGGCACGGAGGTGTTCACACCTATTCAGAATTCCTTTGACAGCACGGCCAAGGGCCAGCAGGCGGTGTTTTTGATTGGGTCTGCGTTTACGGTTGTGGGGGGGTTGATTGCGTGGTTCCTCATTCCGGATATGTCGAGGGAGTTGGAGACAGAGGATGCGCGGTTCAAGGCGTACTTGCAGGAGAATGGGTATGATATTAGTTCGTATGGCGAGGCGTTGTGTGTGGATCGGAAGGAGTAGTTTATGAGGGGACGATGAAGTAGATGATAATGGATGTGTTATAAAATTGAAGGCGAGAGAGAAAGTCAGAATTAAAGAAATCGATATTCCACCCGCGGTTATTAATAAAACATTATACTATGGTTGGTTCCTTCCTAGCCCGAGGTGATCTCTGACTGTTCACCATCATCCGCGCTATCGGTCGCCGAGCTGCTGATATCCTCCAGCCAGTTGTGAACGCGGATAGCGGGAGGTATGTCACCACCAGAGTGATCGGAGTTATCGAGTTCTTCGGAGTCAACCGCAGCAGAAAGTTTGACGAGGCGGGTTAAAACAAACTGCATGTCTAGCAGTTCCCTGCTCGGCAAGGGTAGTGCCTGTGGATCCGTGGTGCGAAGGAGGAAGCGATCTCCGGTTTGAATCATCTTCATTCCTTCCGTCTCTTCGACTATGATATGGCTCACAGTTCCATCGGGATTGTCGCGCTGGTTCAAGCCACAATTTGACCTTGGGCGGATGTTAGCGGGGACTTTCTCGTCTACTGAGGTCCAGGGCGGTGCCTGCCAATGCCACTCTATCTCTAGAGTATTTTTATCTTCACTATATTCCAGCGGCCGGAATGCCACCCTCCCTGGGCCCCATAGATCGTGGATTTCGGCGCTAATACAGATGAGGTTGTACAAAGAATCAACTTGCCTGTCGGGATGATCTGGATCGCGAAATCTCTGTTCGTGCCAACGCGAAATCCTGTCAGGTGCCCAAAAATACTTGAGCATGTCCCAGAAGGGCGGGTAAGTGCGAGAAGAGTTTTTTCTGCGACTAGCTAGAAGGAAATGTGGGTAGATGTGGGCGACTGCTATCGGAGATGTTTTTTTTTAATGGCACAGGACTCATTATCTCGCTTTTTGGCGAGCTCGGCGATTGTCTTGTTTCGTCCCCGGCGAGAAGAAGGGTCTGGAGATGAAAGATCAGAGTTGGACGAACGTGGTGGTTGAGGTTCCTTTTGCTTCCATATCAAGGGGAGGGCAGCGCATGCGTGGATGCAGAATTTAAGAAGGTATGTCGACTTTGCGGCCTCTTGAACGAACGTATCAAGCATCGATAAATCCGCCAACATCAAGATAGCCCAGAACGGGGTGGGAACAGGTTCGTTATTCAATATCTGAAGCATCCTTCCAAGCAATTCCATACGCCGGGGACAGGGCTCATTGAGGTCGTCATCCGTTGCGGCAGGACCAGTAACAGTATCAGACCTTAGATGATGTGTGGGACGGGCACCTGAGCTTCCGGCAACCAGGACCAATTATATTATCTCAGCCGGTATGACATAATTACGTAAGCATATACAGGACACTGCACCAGGTTGATAGGCGTTGATAGGTACCTAATAACTCGAAAAGGAACTACGCACTCAAAGTGGTATATCCAGGTATCTGCAGTGGGATAGAGATATTGAATATTAAAAACCCTACTTTCTAAGTAGAAGATATCAGCGAGATCAGTTTAAGCCATAATCCCTCGTCTCCCTGACACGCCAACCCCCGGAGACCGATATCCCCCCCCAGAATTCCCATCAACTGACTCTTCCTCACGGAAAAGATGAATCCAGCTGAGCTCGTTTTCTCTGTCGAAGGCTGTTTGGATTGGTTTCGGGAGGTCAAAGCTCCATTGCTCACCATCAACCTCCACTTATCCTCGTCAATGACATCCACATCGATCGTGAACGCTTCACTGGCAGCCTTGGGCCCATCCAGAGACACCGACAACAACGCCCACCAGTGCTCGACCGACTGGTTTGGATTTAACAGGATGCGTCGACTAGCATTTGCATTTAGATAGCCGCTACTCTTCTCCTTGTCAGCTCTCAATTCCTGCGCCGCGGACAGATAAAAATTCCTCCAGGTTGAGTTCTCCGCTCCAAAGCCCAACCTCTCAAAGACACCTGCTAACGCCATTCGTGCCTCTGTGTGCATTGGCTTCAGAGCAACGGCATGGCCCAGCAATGCCGCTGTAAATCTCAAGTCCCCTTCTTTTGCAAACTCCCCTGCTTTTTGAACGACTGCCTCCAACCCGCCCATACAAGCCACATACCGTTTCGCGTTCTCAACGGGCGGGTATTCCCACAGATGCGCCGGATTGCCATCGAACCACCCCATATACCGCTAGTAAATGGCCTTGACATTATGACTGACAGAGCCATAGAATCCCTGTGCATGCCATGCGGTCTGCAGAGCCGGAGGAAGCGTGAAATCCTCTGCAATTTCAATCCCCGTCATCCCCCGATTCATCATCCGTACAGTTTGGTCATGTAGATACGCATACAGATCCCTCTGCTCGGATATTAACCTTATTATCACTTCCCCTCCCCATGTCGGCCAGTTATGGCCCGCGAAGAGAACCTCAGCTTTATCCTCGCCATACAGAACGAGTGCTTCATCGAGGTATCTTGCCCAGGCTTTCGCATCGCGCACCTGTGCCCCGCGAAGCGTAATGATGTTATGAAGGCAATGCGTCGCGCACTCGGCGATGTACATTGCTCGCTGAGCTGGGAAATAGAAGTTCATTTCGGCGGGAGCTTCCGTCTCCGGTACAAGCTGGAACTGGATCCGGACACCGTCGATGGTCCTCTCTTCACCTGTTCCGGCGATGCTGTCTGTTGGGGCCACGAGCGAGGGTGTCCCGCTCGACACAACCATGCCAATTCCACAGCCGATTTGGCCGGTCGGACTGGCGGGTAGGAGGTTGCCGTACATGTACTCGGCGCGACGACTCATCGCGGGTCCGACGTAGATGTTTTCGCTGAGCGCTTCTTCCATAAATCCCTCTGGGGCGAGGATGGGCACGGTACCGTCGTGTTCGGGGAGGATACCGCGTGCACCTCCGAAATGGTCGATATGGGAGTGCGAGTATATCACGCCGGTTACGGATTTATTGCCACGCTGGGAGCGGTATAGAGAGAGAGCCACTGCCGCGCACTCAACTTATGTGAGTGGGTCGATGACAATCACGCCGAGTGTGCCCTCGACGAGGGCCATGTTGGCTAGATCTAGGCCGCGGACTTGGTAGATCCCCTGGGTGACTTCAAACAAGCCTTGCATGGAGGTTAACTGACCCTGGCGCCAGAGTTTGGGATTAGCCGTGGAAGGACAGTTTGAATTTTGCATGAAAGCATATTGGTCGCTGTTGTAGACGATACGGCCGTCGGCGGTGCGAATGATGCCTGGGTCAAGACTGGCGATGAAGCCGCGCGAGGCGTTGTCGAAGTCGGTTTTATCAGCGGAAGATGGCTCAGACATTTTTTTTCTCCATGAATTATTTGCTTTGAGTAGGATAGATTGGGGAAGCGATTCTATTTAAAGAAAGAAATTCCTAGAGATACGTCACGACTTCAGGCCCTAATCCGCCGAATCCCGATGATCTCCTCTTCCCTCTCCACCTCGGTCCAAAACATACTCTCATCAAGTAACCTAATATAGCCAGGAGGTAAAGCGTATACTTAAACCCGGGTAACCCAGCAACAACCAATTCTCCCTTATCTACCTTGCGATTCAACCGACGCAGCCGAACCGAGTATCCCGACCAAGACAATAACAAACCCCGAGAGCCCTATACAGGTTGAGATACCAGGATTGTAAGTCGGCGCATCCTGGGACCGATAGATCAATGATCCAGTCGATACCACCGGATGCACCAAAGCCAACAAAGATAGCGCTACAGATGGCTCATTTTCATCGTCCGCGGACATTGTTTGTCTACGAATACCAGGTCATTACTATCTTTTCTGCAGTAGTAGAGAAGACGGGATAGGAAAGAGGTACCTGATAAGCCATAGCAGCAGGGACATTCGAGTTCGCCCCATAGTCGTAAAGAACGCACCGACTAGAGGCGGTCCATTTCCCTTTGCGAAGTCCTTCCCTTCTGTTAGCCTCCAGGAGCCCCAGTGCTGCGTCCACAAAAAATAAGGAGGAACAAAACTCACCATGAGAGGCAATCCAATAATCGTCAGAACAGCATTAAACACCCAAACCTGCCCTCGAATCCTATACTTATCTCCCAACCAACTCGTCGCATACATCACAATCCCCGCGGCCGCATACGGCGGCGCAAACAGACAGACTTGCCCCCGTACCAAACCCCATCCCCTGTTGATAAATTAACAGCAAAATAATAAAAAAAAACGAGATCGCGTACGTCGTCATCACCCTGCAAAAGTAGACCAACCCAAAGCCCCAGATATGTCAATCGAGGCCGGCAGCGAAGTACTTTTTATGGCGAAAGGTTCAACGACGGTATCGGCGCGATTGCGCTCGATGCGGCGGCACAACTTGGGGTTACGCTTCCGGAGTCTTGAATCTGTACTCATCTGGAAATTTTTGAATGGAAGAGGTTTGAACTGGGTTGGCTTCTGTTCCCCCAAATCTTGGGGGGAAAAAAGTCGAGGTTTGTAGCCTCGGAAGTGATACGCCAATCGATGAGGGACGGGATCTGAGGTCACCCTAAGTAAAGGAAAAGCACGCCATACTGAAGATAGAAAGACCAATTGAAAAAGAGATTATTTGGAGACATAGTACGTACTCTTTTCTTGGCTCTAAATATTGATTTATATCCATGATAGTCCAACAAGTAATCCCTAGGAGACTCGTTCTAGAAATCGTCTATTTCGAAAATGCTTCTAAAGGCGTGGATGTGGCCGCCACTTGATATACGGGTGTTGACCAGAAGGAACCAAATAGTCGACATCTGCCGTATTAACCAGCTCAGGATGTACCTCTGAGAGGTTCTTGATGCCAATGAGCTTCATGGCACTCTCCATCTCTGCTTTAAGGACTAAGGAAATAATGTACTGGTTAGTTCCACACTACCATTGATATTGGGAGAAAGACCACATACCGTGAACTAGATGTTCAACCCCCTCAGTTCCATAGTTCAAAGCGTACAGGAAAGTACGGCCGATGCCGACTGCCGATGCTCCGAGACAGAGCGCCTTGATAATATCCGCCCCTCGGCGGAAGCCACCGTCAACGTACACCTCCATTTTGTCAAACACCTCGGGGCAGTTCTTGTGCATCTCCAAAAGTAGCAGAATGGAGGGTGGCGAGTAGTCTAGATTCCGGCCACCGTGGTTACTGAGCAGAATGCCATCCACGTTATGCTCCATCGCTATCTTGGCATCTTCGGCGGAAGTGATGCCCTTGAGTATGATTGGGAGGCTTGTCACGCTTCGGATCCATTTAAGATCACCCCAGGTCATTCCTTGATCAATGTAGCTTCCCATGACTTTGGTCAGGCCACCCCTCGCTTTCACACGCTCCCCAGTCACTGGATGAACGATTTCTTCTTCAACCTTCAGTCTTTCATCAGACTCGCGCTTGCCTCTTCCTGCTGCGTCCACAGTTAAGAATATAGCCTTCAGGCCCAGGGACTCCGCTTTCATCAAGACCTCCTTGGACTTTTCCCGTTGTGTGTTGAGATACAGTTGGAATAGGAATGGATATCCAGGGGCTTGCTCAAGGATTTCATTGAGAGGATAGCCTGAGTTGGTGCTGATCTGCTCTAGAGTTCAGCATGAAGATTTTCAAAGCCAAGGGATATCATACAACATACGATTTCCAAAATACCGGTTGATTTCGCGGCGCGAGCAAGACCCTTCTCTGCATCGGGGCCGATCAACTTCGCCAGTCCTGTAGGACAGATGAATAATGGCATCGACACGGGGATGTTGAGCATCGTGCTCGACGTATCGACATGCCGGACATCCCTCATCACTCTAGGTCGGAACCATATTCTCTTCAGCATAGACTCGTTTGCATCCCGAGTCCAACAATCCGTATCAGCTGTCGAGTAGAATGCGAATGCTCTATCTGGTGCACTCAATGCGGCGGCCCGTTCAAAGTCGTAACTTTCAAGAGGGGGGATCAGTTTCGGATTTTTATCCGGTCAGGCCGGTCACACAAACTTAGAAAAACACATACCTATTAATGAGGGACTGAAGCGGGGGCTTTGGCTTGCCAGATACGTGGGCATCGGGTAAATTTTGCTTCCAATTTGCAGTAATTGTAGAGGGATCTAATTTGCCCTTGAAGTGGTGCACTGAGATATTCTCCCTGATTATCGAGGGAGCGTGGACTTCAAGAAACGCCGCCGTGGCATCCCGACCCGCATACTTCAGAATGACTATACAGTGAATAGAAGATTAGTATATGGTGAAAGGTAACCAGAGAAGAAGGACTTACTCGAAGCTCCTCCAGGGTGGTCTTGTGCGAAAGACGTCAAGTCCCATATTTCATCGCGGATAACAACCCAACAATCCTCGGGTGTGTTGTGCCGAAGTATATCCTCAACCGAGATGAGAGGTGTGTCTCTCATGTTGTTCGCCATTCAGTGCGTTATGCTGAGAAATGATTGCGAAAGAAGCAATCAATTGATGACGATAGGATTTTAGACCGCTTCTTCTTCCAAAATATGCCATGCCATCCTCGGTCATCGCTGCAATTGGGGCTACCCCTCAACCATTCCCTTTCTCCCGCTGGATTACTGGCACTAAAGTCGGATACCATCCGATGGTAATCGTGAACTCAAGCCTATTGGATGCACACAGTTAGCCATCATTAGTGCATAAAAATGTGGGGAAATCATTCTACCTATCCGGACTATTATTTTAGCTATCACAGAGGGTCAAGCTCAGCTTGCAACGGTGTCTTGAAACAAGTAACATATGCAGCTATTATAGAAGCCATTGGGATATACAAAATGTGTGATAGTCATGGTTTTCAACTTCAACCCTCGCTTATTTACATCGCTCTTCTCCAGTCACGTGTAGCCCATAACACACATTCACGTCTTTGACCTTCGACACCACACTTCATGTACTTCTCTCAATTCCTCAATGGAGACTTTCTTGTGTGTCCAATTAAGTACCCAACAGACCGAACATATCTGGTTCTTGGATGAATACCAACTGCAATTAGATATCACCTACCACCATGGCCTCCCACAGTACGTATCTCAGGTACAAACGAGATGAGAGGCTGCTTCTGTACTGGATCACACACGCTTCCAATTTCATCATCAGATCCTTTCCCGCAGAAGTTCCAGCTAATGTTGTCACCACCGGTGAAATTCACTTGTCAACCTTGATCTCCCTTTCGGCACTCATCGCAAAGCACATAAACCCCGTTCCCCCTACAATCTTTCGCCTGTTCCAGTCCATCATATCTGCCAGGAAGCAGACTCATGAGTTCTTCATGAGGTGTGTTGCAGAGAATCCAAACCCTGAGACTGAAAAAGGTAATGTCTCCCACAAGCATTGGATTGATGGCTTGACCCAAGCATTCGAGGCACTGGGCGGGGGGTCATATCAGAGCAACGGGGTGGAGAGCACCGAGGAGGATGAGGAGGAGGTGATTTTTTCCAATAAGTTCTCGATACTCAGCATCAAAGACGAAACTTCCGCACATGCAGAGCAAGATGATCTTGAATCTAACCCCGAAGAGCCTCATGCTACTTCCGCTCGCCCGGTGACACGAAGATCAACCAAAAAGGGAACGAGAGGTAGAAAGAGAAGGCAGCCAAAAAGGAAAAAGGCCCCCGTTGCCACTAAGCCAACACCGGCAGACATACCCTTCGAAAGCTATCGCCTAGTCAGCGACGACAAGCGGAATTTGATGGAGTATATGATGGCAGCCGAGTCGATCATTAAGCAATGGATTAACCTGCGAAGGGATATACAGGTCCTGTGGCGTGAGGTAGCGTACGGGGGCCTCAATAGTGCGGTTGCTGGTGCTGTATCCAATGTAGCGGTGGGGATGATTAGCAATACTCAGTCCAAGATCTTTATTGATTTTCCGGAGCAAGACTCGTTCGCGACAATCACAAACATCATGACTATGGGGAATCCTGACAAAGCCCAAGTCATATACAACAGCATGTGGATGGACGAGATCGGTCACGTGGAGGAGTTGAAAGAGATACCGTGGGTAGGTCTCGACGTGAGGGAGCAACTCCTGATGCATACCTATCACAATCTATTGGAGTTTATCATGGATTTTCAAAAGAGTGGTAGTGGTAAACCGACGAAGAGATTGCTCAAAGAGATTCAAAATTGGGACCCTACTTTTGATCTTCAGAAAGCGAACAAGGAGCAGCGGGTCAAGTGGCGGCGAGCCTACACCATTTATTGGCTTTATGATTTTGTCAATGCATTTTTATCAAGTCTTGTGCAGCGTCTCCCGATAAAAGGAGAGGGGCTTAGGCTTGACCGAGTCGACTGTTCTGTTACAGAGCCACCGGACGTTCACCAGAGAGTGTTTCCGTTAAAGGAATTCGCCGGGGATATTAGTCGTCTAGCAAAACAAAAGCCTGGGTCTCAAATTGTGCACAAGATCTGTCCTCATCATGTGTTTCAACTCCAATGCATTGTTGATTCCCTCACTGTCTCGAGAGGCTGGTCACCACGAGCTTTCCGTGACGATATTCTGGAAGCGCCTGCCTCGTCCTTTCGTACAAAGAGAGATGTAGACCTTTTCTTGGGCCTCTATGGCGAGAGAGACACTGGGTTCCATCCCAAGTTTCGCTCAATTACCAAATTATGGGAAAGAGATGCCGCCATGTATGGGATTCGCCAACAGTCAGTGCTTCTCAAATCGGTAGAAAAGGTTTTTATGGACTGGTTCGGCGAGAGGAACTCAACCGCCATTCCATCTCGACTTTCTGCCTCTAACCCCAATGCTCTTTGGGAGTATTCCCCCTTGTTATGCGGTGTGGGCCTTGTGGAAGCACTTGAACTCTCCTATGGCGCGGGTTTGCGTACCTTGGACCAGATGGCGGAGCCCATCTATCTCGTGAATCTCCACTATACGCTTCTTAAAAAAGGCTATCTCGCACAACCTATTGATGCGTATGAAAGTTTCCAGCGCCTGTATGATGAGCTTGGCGTCGTGAACGGTGTGAAACCCACCACTGGATTTTACAAAGCCCTCGAGCTCCTCAGTTTCCGCATGCGAAACCCTCGACCCGCAACCAATTTTCAGAATCGCCGTCGGGCTGCCAAGCACGTCACCACAGACATGAATGCTTTGCTTAACAGCAGTAGCAACTCTTTCCTCAAGCGCAAGTCTTTGCTTTGTGTTTACCGCGAGGCTGGTTGGGTTTGGGAACGTATTTCCGACAAGGACATTCCCATCCCCTCGAGCTTAGCAGGGGTACGCCTCATAAAAACAAAAGACGTGTTTGACCCGGTGTCTTGCAGGATTCTTAAGGAGGAAACAGAGCTAATAAAACGTGCTCGGATATGGGGAGTTGACGATTCCAAAATACGGGAGAGCAGCGTCGAGGAGGGAGAGCCGGCACCCCTGCCGGACTTTCTGTCTGGAAAACGCAGGACTTATAAACACAAGAAAGTCTGGGCGGATGATGATGATCTCTTGGCTCGACTCCACGAGGATCTTTACGAGGAAATTTGCGGTGAAAGTGACCCATATTCCGGCTCCAATTACTTCACCATCGCCTCGAATTTCTTGTCGACATTCGAGGAAATTGAAGATCGTCTGGCGAAGATTCGGCACCCGTATTGGGTTGATTATTACGAGAAATCATCGGCCGGCATACAGGCAAAAAGATTGTCACTTACATTGTCTGCCATGTATAATGACGACGACGAATGCCTGAAAGCAATTGCGGCGGCTTTCGAGGACCAAAGACTTGGACTGCTGGACTACAGTTATTGGGACGAACTCGATGGCCCCTGGCAAAGGACATCAAAATTGATACGCCCTAACTGTCCACAAATGTAACTCAATAACTGGATTGTGTTGTAATGTGGCAGGCTTGGAGATGGTGGAATACAGGTGACTTTGATACTTCTGTTTCTCAAACTCACACCGAATCACCGAATTTTTTGCTGCGAGCGCCACTTGTATTGGTTATGGGTGTTTTCGGATCTGAGATGCAATGTGGCATAAGTCGAAATGGAAACTTACTACAGCCGTATGTCTAAGAAAGGAAAATAGCATAATAAAACAGCATGCCAGTCCCTACTTACTTAGTCCTCCCGTTGTGCCGCCACTATTAAGACGTCCTCGGGCGAAGTACCAGAAATCAAGATATCTCATAACTCAAGGAACAGACACTATCATCCTCAAAAGACGCAAACTCGTAGGGTATCAAGTGAGACAAAGTCATACCACCGATGATGTTGTTTAATATATCCGTTTAGATGCCCACGGGATACCTCAGCCAGGACGCACTCCGGATAGCAAAAACCACAGAAATAACAGAATATTATAATATACAGGAATTCAAGGAATATCCATCATCTCCTGAAAGAACTCAGCATATTTGCAAGCACGCTTGATTAGTAGTGTCCCATCCTAAGTCTATGAGCTTGGCGGTACACCTACGCAGCCTCATCATCGTCTCGTAGGCAAAGAACAGGGTGATTGGAGAGAATGGGGGGGACAGGAAGTTTTAAATATGTTCTGCGCTCTTCTTACAAGTTTAGCTTGTTCATGTCGAGGAAGTTGATTCTGGGGCCACAGCATCCTCCCATCACCATGGGTATATTTTTCTCTCCATCTACTACCACAAGGATTAACGTTTGCGTGTTCGAAAGCCAGAGTCATTCTTTAAGGGCTCGTTTGATTGGATCTACTACGATCAAAAACTGTTGCACCTAGGTAGTTTCAGAGATGCTCACCTTCTAATGGCAGACAAATATCATATCCTCTTCCTGGAAAGATAAGAAAATATTCTAACGTATAGCTTATTTCAAGTTGATTTAATCCAATCTCAGTATGGCCCAGTAATAATCACTAAAGCCCTTTTTTGGCTTTTTCCTAAGCTACCTAACTTAATAAATTTTTATTAACAAGTCTATAATGATTCATTTCGTCATCTTCACTTTACCTTTATTATGAACTCACAATACCTTCACCTACTAACAGCTCAATATAACTTTACCTTATTATGCTACTATTGTATTATATTCACTTTGAATTTGCTATGAACTCACAATATCTTCACTTACCAACAGTTTAATATGAGTCACTGAGGTATAAAAAACCCCCTGCTCCCCCTCCCAGCAACTTTCTATCTTCCTCGCCCCGCTCTCCTCCCCAAACTTCTTTGACAAAGATTGAACTGCAAAGCGTTCTTCCTATGAAAGCACTATCTTCATATTTCCTAGCCATTTCTTCGCCTATAAAGATGAGCCACATTACTTTTAATCAGTTTCAGCAAACAATCCAGAGTGCTGTGCATCAACACAACGTTCGCTATACCAGCTCTCACTCGCTCTCTATCAGATGGCAAGGGGACGACACCTCCGCACAGCAGGGTGCGGCACACTTTCAAGCAATGTTGCAGGCCCTCCAACTCCCCGCCGCGAATGAGCTCGTCCTTAAGTCTACTGATTCAACCCCTGGATGGTCCGTCCAGGCGGAACTTCGACACATCGACACATCCTATCGACCGCGAAAGAAACACAGCAAAGAGCCATAGTTATGGCCCACTACGCCGGACACGGAAAAGTCTCTGAGAATGGCACCCTCGCGTTTGTCGAACGCCTTAGCGGACGTGAGTTTAATGCGGAGCGGTTCTTGATCTATTCAACCACGCCAGAGTACGACCTCTGCGGCGTGGCTAATGTTGACGTTTTATTTGTTTTTGATTGATGCTATGGGTTCACCGCATGCCGCGCAGCAGGCTCTAGCCCCCGAATTGTCGAAATAATTGCAGCAACCGACCAGACCGCGCCGCTCCCCCATTTCCCTCCCCGCAAAACTATCACAGCCAACCTGACCGGCGAAATCCGGTATCGGCAGCGGGAGGGCCATCGTCACATCGAGTTTGCGGACGTTGTTCAGAGCCTGTGCGCGAGGGCAGCCACGGTGAAAAGACCCAGTCATGGTCTTAAAATGGGGGCCGCATCAATCTGCTTGCCGTTCTCCGGACTCGCCATCATAGACCCAACCCGAATCACACCCACCCTTCGTGCTGTTTTCAGCGTCCATATCGCAGACAATATGAGCCAGCAAGACTTGGAACAGTTGGTTAACTGGATCCGAAGCTTGCCGCCAAGCGCCTCCATCTCCCTCGACGGGGCATACGAATCGAGGCCCACATGCCTCATTCTCACGTCTGCTTACTCCGTTTATTCAAAACTCGCCATGATGAAAGGCTACCACTTGATTACCGAGACTTCCGGGCCTAATATTCGTCCCAGTCCTCAGGCTGTCGGATCCTCTGAACCTGTCAAGAAGGAAAACGTACGCCCAGGAAAGCAGCCCCGCTGAGTTTCGATCCGAATAAAGTCGCTCTCCCCTCGGTGCTAGAATCTGGGTTATCGAAGATGGGTTTGCTTCATCATTGGCTCGATCATAGCTCTGGTTAGTACTTAGCTTCAAATGATAAATTGTGACAATGCTTGCAAGCTTCATTAAACTGAGAGGCAGTGGCCAAGGCCGGCAAAGGGGGGTATTTTTTTTACCAGCATTCTACAAAGCCAATAGTCTAAACAACATCATAGCTTATAAATTTCACCAACGGATTACTCGTCCCGTACTAGAGACTAAATCAGAAGATAGAAACAATTCAAACTAATTTTATAACCATAACTATCCATAACTATCCATAACTACTACTCGGCAGTACTATTAGTACTACCTTAGGTATGCTTCAGGCATTCTACTATTGTACCTATCTCTTTCCTAGCTCCTAGCACATACCAATCCATTATATGCTCATCATATACGGATGCCACACGTTTTAGAGCGTTGAGGCTTTGCCCATTCCGCAAAACAGGAAACACCAGAAAGCGAAAATACCACCCGCTAGCACGGAGTAGTTAGGCCCGGGCCTTAGATAAGCCGTAGCTAGGCCAAAAAGCAGGAGTGCGTAGGATGCTATCCAGGGGAATTAGCAGAAAGGTTATATGGAAACTCGGTTATAATTATCAGGGTCTCCTACAGTCGACCGAGCCCAGACAAAAAAACCCAACTATATACCAATGAAGTGATACGGTGTTCCTAAAGATAATTACTACCATGGAAGAGGGAAATATTAATACAAATACTTGAATATAAACATTCTACAAAGCAACTTATTGGGGCAGACAATCCCAAAAAGTGATCGGTCCCAGGCACGCTGTCTATCTTTATAGACCCTTTGGAATAGACTCAGCCGGACATCAACTCCAAATATAGCTTGGAAATATTACAACTTTTCATGAAGCTCGGAGCCACGCCCTTCTCGCCATAAACGGGCCGTTTCTTCTGCAAAGCCCTGATCCGTGAGATGCTTCGACGTGAGGGTTTGTATAATGTAATTCCGAAGCTAGCGCAGATGCATCAGGAACTTGTGTCATTTTGCGGGGAAACAAGAGACCAGCAAAGGTCTCTGCTTTTCTTATTATCCTTTGAACTCTTTTTGCAAAAAAAGGTCAGAGAGCAGGAATCGACAGATTATCGCCATGTTAAAGGGATTACCTATCATGCGGAATGGGACATCATTATTACCAATGTGGATCTTTAGAGAAAAACTAGGGCGTTCAGTGAAACGTCAGAAAAGGCGAAGTGCTGATAGAATTGTACCTTGAGGATTTCCGGGAACCTTGGAAAACTTACGAGGCTGGTTGGTGAGCAGGTTCGGCCGCCCGTACCTTTCGCGGTGTTAGTGTGGTCAGCCCTATGAATACCAGTTGAGGCTCGAGGAACCGCTTCCAGTCCATGGAGCATCCGGTATCCCCAGATCAGCAAAGCTGGTGGAGGATTGATCATAACGGACATTATTGGTGTGCGGGCGAGGGGGCGGAAATAATGAGATCACATCTAAAAACACATACTTCGGTGCATGCGAGTTGGAGCCCCTTCCAACTAAGTTTACTGGGCTGCTCCTTGGACACTCTCTGTACGCTTAGCTGGAGCTTCCGAGTAGGAAGATCGAGAAAATATATATTTTATTATCCTAGAGAAATATCCAGCTTCTCTATTTCCCAGCCAGTGTTTTCATATATTTATTCAGTGATGTTCAGCAGACTATCACCCAATTAACCGGATGCTCTCGTATCGACGTTTATTTCAACCAAGTATTTATCCCCGTACAATGGCCATTTTTATCATCCTTTGGCATTCCACGGGCCGTTGGGTTTGAATTCTGGTTGTTATCGCGAGCTAAGTACGGAAGATCTAAAATGGAACCTTCATGTTGGCTTAAAATTGCAAGATGGGGAGAAAGAGGTAAGATAGATATAAGGAACAGGAAGGCATGGTATGAAAGCTGTGGTCAAGAGAAAGTAAAAAGGATAGAGACGATATGAAAACACTGTGGATATAAGATGGTACACGAGCGGCCCTGCACTTTCGGAAGAATATAGCGTCCGTTCAGACAAAATGCAAATATAAAGTCGTCCGGCTATTCAACGGAAGGTAAATAAAATAGCCAGGCTAAATAAGATGAATACATGGCTGAGAGCTAGGTTCGGGATAATAACTACAAAGAAGAAAAATAAAACAGTTTCTCATAGAGTACAGGCTTTGTCAGGTAGACCATTTGCCATCTCGGTGTTACTCATAAAAGAATCCCAATTTTCGTACCCTTGGACCCTTCTCTGCCCTGCGCTGAGAAGGTCAACAGAGTTCAAGCAAAAATAAGCACATTCTAATCTCGGCCACCAGTCCTTTCATGGCGAGATTATAACATGTACACCGGGAACCGCTAGCAGAAATGTCCTGAAATAATCGGGGTAGATCAATTTTTACATAAAAAACGGGCAGCACAGTACTATAGTAGCAATAGTTTATATCAACTCCCTGGAAGACGCCTCAACAATGGCAGCGAAGCAGCAGAACAAAATGTGTTAAGATAGATAGGCAACGACATATGACCTAGGTAATATACAGGCTGTTGAATATTTTTATTTTTACCTTTCGTTATTCTTCAGTAATTTTAGCCTTTGGCATTTCTCCCACTGGAGTATCTTAAAATCAAAATCGAATACCATTATCGACATCTCATCCTATCATCGGAAAACAAAGCTAACGCAGATTGTCCACTTTGGGACGAAAGATCGGTTAAGATGAAAATGGAAATATTTCAATGATGATTAAATCCCCGTTTCTGAAGCTTTTAATTCCAGTTCCTGACATCGGAGCTTCGATCAATTCCCCGAAATGACGAACGAACACAGGGAGCACTCACGAGCCCGAAAGCAGCCTCAACACTACCGACAGTACAAAAAATGAATCTCCCAAGTAGTCATTATCTACGACCATCATGCAGTTCTCGTCTGATATGCGTGGTATTCCTTAGGGACTTGGAACTACTAGTATGACAATTGAACCGAACATACCTAAAGATACCCGACCTCCATTCGACCCCCCGGGCCGTCGAGATACACGAGGATTCAACCAACCATCCCGAATCAGTTTTAGAAATATAATAGAACCCGTTGACAATGGTTCAGTTCCGAATATAAGATCCCGGCATCGGAAACCGGCATACAGTCATGCAGTTGGCTTATTAGCTGCCGAGACTCGCAAACGGCTTTGTGCAACCCAGTAATTCATAATCTCAACTTTCTTGAAACGTTATTATTTATTTCCAGGCTTCCGTAATTAGCTAGCTACTCAGCTGTCTGAACAATACCTCCTAGTTCGTGATAGTTGATCCTCGCTAGCTCCCTCCGTACTTCGGAATTGGTACCACATGATCGAAAACAGCCAGATAGAGCCAGCCTGCCATGTCCTCGGATCTTCTGTACAAAATGGCAAATTATCGGTCGTAGGGTTGTTGATGCAGTGCATCCGTCGACATAGTGACCTCCTGGCCTCTGAGTACGACGTGAATGCAATAGAATACAAAGAATTATGCTCTGGTATCAAGAAAGGCGCTTGAGCGAACGGGGAAAGAGACGAAAAAGAAAAATCATGTCAAAGAAAAAAAAAATGTCCGTTTCTCCATCTTAGAAGCATCCTGTGGTAAACTCGGGAAACTCAAAAGATTCGGTAAGATGTCGTACGTTGAAATCGAACTGTGAAAACGAAGCGCTCATCTCGTAGCTGCCATTGCCCTGCTGGAAGATGGTATCGAAGGCATTGGTATCAAAATCAAGCGGCTCCTCAGAGAACGCATTGGAATCAATGATGGAATTCAAATCGTCCGGAGATTCTATTTGCCCCCTAACACTCGTGTCCCAATTTTGAATCTCGGAGTACATGGTGTTTGTGAGATCGCTAGGCGTGGCATTCGTTGAAGAGGGGGAGCTCGAGCTTTTAGGCTTTAGATGTTGGCGAGACGATGTGCGACGCTTCTTTTCGGAAGGCTTTCGTGGAGTGTATTGATAATCAGGGTGGTCTTCGGCGTGCTTTCTCTTAAGTTCCTCTGCCATGTTTTTAAAATGCATCTTCACATCTTCATGCTCCGCTTTCCACTGCTTCCCAAGTATGATCGCTATGGTGGTCAGTTCATCTGATGTATGACTGTGTATAACAACTGACTTACAAATCTGGTTATTAGACAAATCAGGGTATGCCTCCTTAACTTGAGGATGGTGGTGCTGGCGATAAAGAATGAAAGCATTTGGCGGCCTAGGGATCTTTGCCGATTTCGCCATTGCTGCTTGCGGTTTCTTCCTGGCTCCCGGTGATTCTGAGCAAAATAGCTTTTCATGAGATACAAGAGAAATCGATGTACCCGAAAATGCTGGAGTACGCATCACACGAAAGGCATTAATTGATTCGTCAACGAAGGACACAACAGGAGCACCGAGGAGAGCACTTTCTCAAAACGTTAGATCATGAACCCATGGTAACACTATGGATTGATCTTACCAAAGACGAGCTTTTATTTTGTTGACATTGTTTTGGCCGATCTCGTCTGCTATGTTGATTGGGAGAAGGACTTCGTTATTCGTGATTCCAAGGTTGCGGAGAGCATCCTGCCAGATTAGCTCCGTAAGGTTGTCCATGGAGCTTTCGTTTGACTTCATGGCGATAGATACTGCAGCCATCTTGAATTTCAAAGTTCAGAAATATTTTTTTCAAAAAAGAATAGGCTGCCAAATATCATGCCGTTCAGGTGTTTTTTTGATGCACTGAAAAATGATAAGGAATGGTTGAGGAGAAAGTATCTCAAAGACAATGTCTGGGATGACCAAGTTCAAGTATGGAAGAAGTAAAAGATTTGGTTAGACATGGCAAATGATGTTGTGTTCCTCCAAGGCTGGGGGGCTGGGACATTTCTTTGTTTAATTCGGGGGATGCGAGTGAATGTCTGAAGTAAAATTCACTCACATCTTACCTTGGCGGTTTACCAAGATTTGCCATTTACCTTTCCTTTATAACACAAGAGAACTTTCAATTCCTTCAAGTATTCTATCGTCCTTACCCCTCCTTCATCCTTCCTTCACCAGCTCTCTTTGTCGACTTCTCATCCTTGACCCTTCAAAGCTCTAGAGCCAATTTCCTCTGAAATACTTCAAATACGATCACTAGCTCCAAGCTTTAGTCCACACTTCCTTATGGATCCCTTCAGTCAAGCTATCATCAAGTTCCTGGACACGTCTATCGCAAATGCCGGGCTTTCTCCAGAGCAGAGAGAGCAAGCAGCATATATCAAAGCATCGTTTCCCTCCCATCAGAACAGCTACAGGCTTATGGCTCAGGTTTCAGCGCTCAGCAAAGGTGAAACACTGATCCATCCCTGTCATAGACTCAATAGCTTGAACGAAGATGTCCAGCTGCCCGTTCGTTGTCTTGGACGAGAACTCCTGGCGATAATGACTGATTATCGTGTTACCCCGACTGTTGCAGACCTAGAAGGCCGTCCCATCGAACTTGTTAGTATACTTGACCCTGTTATTGAAGATGCGCTCGAGGGTGTAAAAAGATTTGAGTTCCATCAAGCTCTTGTCGCAATGGAGAAAAGGGCGAACGCACAGCTTTCCAGATGGGTCAGGCAATACGGCTATCATTTCATTTTCAGAGCTGGCCTCCAGCAGTATTACTATACGTAAGTTTCAAGTCCATTGGCTCTCGGAATGCAATCACTGACATTTCGAAGGAACACTGTTGCTGCCAAGTTCAATTTTTGGAGGCCAGACCCTCGTGGAAACGCAATTCGACTGAACGCTCAGAAACTCTGTTATGAGGCCATGGAAAAAAATCTTCACTTGAATCATGTGGAGAAAAGAGTTCTAATCCAAACTACCAATTGTGCTGCAGCAGATGCGCATAGATTTTGTAAGTATCTTTCAAGTGTGAGCGTGCTTATAACCCTAACTTTTTTTCAACCAGGGACTTGGATGGAAAAGAATCGCAATTCTTACTATGCAATGAAGATTTGTCTTTCTCTACTTAACAGCGTCGAACGTAAGTGTCCCAGCAGAATCAGCCCGAGTGATGCTAATGCTATTATCAAGGAGAATCTGGCTCCAGGAGCAATTCTTGCTCGCGTTACTGAAATTGTGCCCCGGTCTCGTTCGGTGGAGGGAAAAACACCCAATTTCTGGGCCACAAAGCTAGCCATCCTGTGTTCATCTTCCATGTACCTCAATTACACAGTACACCGTCGACCTGCCTTCTCCATGGCCACGGATGTTACCGGATAACCAGATACTACGAACTCCGAAAGTGGTCTTTCCCAAGACACAATACCAACGCTCACGACGATCACGACCACAGATACCCTATCTGCTCTTCTTTACAAATATCCATAACGAGCGTGGAATTGGGTTCCCTTTTCTCTTTTTTCTCTTCTTTTGTATCTCATTTCAATCCATTTTCGTCTGTTTTTTTTTTATTTACACATACACACCATGGATCCTTAATTTGTCTTCTACAGGGTTTATTAATGTCACCTGGAGTGGCCACTGGATCTCTATTGCTTGTCATCAACGCCAGCGATGGGAACTACCTTGAATTTTGTCCTTTGACCTCCATTTTTTGTTCCCCCAATCGAAGTCTCAATTTCTTTTCTTTTTTTTCTTTCATCAGTTTTTCTTATCGTGCCTTACTAAATCGAAAATCCGGGCTCGGAGTGCAGAACGGATGGAGAACCGGCGTTAAATATGGTGATTTCTTCGGCGTCGAGTCCAGGACTGTGGAAATCTTTGATATTCGGTGTTTATTTTGTCTCTTTTTCTTTACTATTTTTTTCCTCTGGGACCACTGTCTATAACCAGTTCGATAATAATGAATGGTTGGAAATTTTACACCTACAGACCTACGTACAGACGAGGAACACACAAGCACCGACATCTACATCGTAGGAAGTAAGGACGAAACCCAAAAACCTAAAGGGAAAGGGTTCGATTCCTCACATCGGACACAGAACCCGAGAGTCAGGACCAAACAAACAGAAGAACTTAATCTTCTTTGTTTAAAGGGAAAAAAAACTATACTTTGGTGTTGGAAGATAAGGAACAAAGAGAACGTTGGAATTCATCAGTCCCAAGGATAGGGGAATCGGGGATTCGTGCTGTCTTACCCACTTCATGACACTAGGGAAAAACAATCGTTCCACATATCCCCTGCAGTTTCGGGGGCGGAAGGGAACCACAGCATTTCGCTCATGCATCTAGAAGCAGCATAGACCCCTTCGATCCTACGAACTAGCGATGGCTCCAACCAGGTCGAAATAGCAAAATGAAAACAAAGCCTCGAAGAGAACCAGGCCCACGGACCAATCTCATCGAGAGAATCCGTCGTTCATCGAATAAAGTGACGAGTATCCATCCTTCTCTTCTGAGCCGAACATTCCCTCTTTCCATTAGTCCCAGAAGCAGATCACAAAGTGAAAAAGGAAAGAAAAAAAAAGGGAAGACAACCTATTCAAGCCCAAAAGCCTCCGCCAACCTTGCCTCTCTCCCTCGCTTCTCACTCGGAATCAAAAAGTGAAGAGGTAAGTTAAACAAGGCTGAGCCCGGCGCCGTACCCAAGATCCAAAAGAGAAGAGAAGTCTAGAAACCCAATCTAAACCAAGTTTCTTCTACGCCACCAACCCCTCTCTCATCATAAAATAAAACGGGCGAAGAAGAAGGGGGGGAAGGAAAGGAAAAGAAAAAAAATGACCAGCCTCGGACTCCTACGGTTCGTTACTTGTCTTCTCAGTTGCTTTCTTAGCCCCTAGGGGTAATGCACAGAGCAGCACGAGTCTCCGGTAGCCGACGTCACCGGCGTTTGCTCTAGCTATCTAACTACTTGGGGGAAATGTGTCGTGGTCCAAGAGCAGTAAGGTTGTACCGTTACAACCCCGAAGGGTGGATGTCAGCACATCGCCGAAACAAAGAAAGTCAACATCTGGGCCCTGATAAGATGGATGATGGGGGCGGCAGCCGGCCAAATCTAGTATCAGTGGGGCGCTGCGCCGCCTAAAAAGCCTGAGGAAAAGCAATAAAGAAGAAAAAGAAGCTTAGGGGCTAAGAACGAAACAGGCGAAGGTGAGTCCCATTAATGCCGGATGTTGCAGGAACTGTGTTCGGGGGGCGAATCATGAAGCTGCAATGGCTGTTGGGAGGCTTCTGGAGCGGGTCGGATTTGGGAACGGTTGCGGGGTTCGAGCCACTATTCTTGGAGGATCTTCCTCTGCTGTTGGATGACAGGTCTGTCGATCCGAGGATCCAGGACAAAGGATATTATTTTACGAGGTTACTAGTGGTTCCAATGGAGGAGAAGCGGATGGTTGGGCTGTCACTGGTAAGGAAAAGGGGAGGGAGTAAAGTGATGGCTTCGACGAATTGGTATATCCAATCACTAACAGAAGAAAATAACACTGCGAAGGAAAATTAATGGAATAATGAAAGAGAGAGAGAGAGAGAGTAAAGGAAAATAACAACGAAAGGAAGGGAAATTCATGGCTTAACACAACCAATGGGTAAATAAATAAAAGGTCCAGGTTAGGTGAAGAAAATGTAGCATTGGCAGCCAATTTTGTTTCCATGCCGATACTCTTCTGGTAGCTCCTTTTCTTTTTCTCCTTTGCGTCCCGAGGTTGCGCCTTCTCCCACGCAGCCAATCTACTCCTCTTGATAGGAGATCTTGCGCATCTCTCCCAGCCGTTGCCGGGCCTGAGAGAGACTGTTCTCGAGTTGGAGGATTTCGACCTGGAGCAAAAATCGATTAGCATTCCAGCTAGAAATAAAAATTAAAAAAAAAAAAAAGGCATCATGCAGTGTGATAATCGTGTGTAATATTGTGTTGCTGAATACAAGCCCACGACAAAGGGAATAGTAGGACAAGCATGCAATTGGGAGGGAAAAGACGAATGGCAGAAACATACCTGTTGTTCCATCTCCTGCACCTTGAACTCGTGCGAGCTGAGCTTCGAGTAATCTACCTTCTCCGTCTCGTCCCGGTTTTTCTCGGCAATAATATCCTGCACCTGTCGTACCAGAGTTCTGCAGGCAACTCCGACAGCCTTGCTGGCAGTCTCCAGACGATCCTGGGTCTTGCTCATGAATGTGGCCTTGACGCGGCTAGCAGCGACAAGTTGCGCGGTACTAGCAGCAACATCGTTACTAGCCACGATCAATTGTTCAGGAGAGTTGCGTCCGGAGATCACACCGTCCGCTGTCTCGATGAGAGTGTTGGTGGAATTGGCGACGGCCTTCGCAGCCGAGATAAGACCCTCCGTCCATCGGTTGTTCTTCTTGTAGAAAGCAGTCTTCGAAGAGCTACCACGGCCTTCGCGCACAATCTCTTGCTGCGATTCAGTGGCCGCCTTGATCAATTGAGCGATCGCATTTGTCACGGCAATCGCAGCCTCCAGGATGGAATCGTTGATGCGAAGTTCGTACGTCGAGAAGCCATCACGGGGTTTATTCTTAAGTTTAGCCAGCCGCTGCACAGCGGCATCGATTGCGTCAGCCGCCTTCAAGAGTTCCTGATCGACAAGGTCACCCAGATCTCCGGTGGTGCGGAGCTTGCTACTCTTTGGCGCGAAGGCATCGACAAGCTTCGACAGCGACTGCAGGTCTCTCTGCACTTCTGAGTTGTTGCTGATAACCACCTGGGCCTTCTGCAAAGCCTCCAGACCCTCAAGACGGAAGGACTGCAGTCCTCGGAAAAACCGGACAGTAGCCTGAGCCGACTTACGGGCAGCATTGATCAGCTGGTCCGCGCTCCTATCGTCGTTAGCAAAGCGCGTCAGCCCCTTGGTGTTACTCAGGACATCGGCAACGGCTCCCGAGAAGGTAGAAACCGTCCGAATAATCTCAGCATGGGTGCTATTCGGGCCGTCACTGATAAAGTTGTTGAAAGCAGTGGAGAACTCGGTTGCCGATGCTGACGCTTTTTCGATCTGGGAGAGGACATAAGGAGGAGATGCATTCTGGTTTCCAGCCTGCATGGTGGAATCCAGCTCGTACAGAGCGTCATCCACCCGCTGAACACCAGTCTGGAGCACGGAATCGATGATATCGTTGATTTTTGACACGGTACTGTGCAGAACGTGGTCAATCTGCGTATCCAGTGCATTATCGACATCACCCTGATTCTGTTGTCGAACAATTAGCAGGGTTCCCGGGTAATGCGGTCCACAGAACCGAAGAGCTTACCAGCTTGAGTTCCTCAAGCTCCATCAACGCTTGCTCCATTCCAGACTTATAAACCTCGATTTCTTCGTCCTTTTCACGCAGGGCAAGATCGTGATCTCCATTCCTCAGATCATTCTGAGAGGAATATTCGTCCAAAGCGCGTGTCTTGTTCTATACCCCAAAATCAGCATGCTTTTTTTTTGTTTTTTTTTCATCGATAGATATTCCATGAATCCTTACCCTAAGTGCCTCTTCTAGATCCGCCATCTCCCTATTGTATTTCGAAAGCAAGGATGAGATCTCGGTGCCCTTCGCGCGCTCCGCGTTCTCTGCCCGCTCAAGAGCAAATCGCAGCTCCCGCTTGACCTTCTCGAGCTCCTCCTTGTTGTTACCAGTAAGACGGTCTCTATCATGCAGAGCACGGTCTCTTTCCCGGATCATATCGGCTAATTCAAGATTCTTGGTCTTAAGTTCACGTTCCAACTTCTCTCGCCGATCAATGGCCTCCTGTGCAGACGCTGCCTTCAACTTGAGGCTCTTAGTTGTTTGCAGGAGATCTAAATGCTCCTGTCGGAGCTGAGAATAGAGCTTGGCCAAAGCCTCGTACTTGGTTCGCCAGGTATTAACCTGCTCCTGGAGCGATCGGATTTGCTCGTCCTTTGATGAATTTTGCATGTTCATGTTGTTTGTCAACTGGTTCATCTGCTCCTCTAAGTCCTTCACCCGGCGATCATACTGCTGCAACATAAGCTGATCCCGTTCATACTGTGCTCGAGCGTTCAAATTCTCCCGTTCTAGCTCAGCTAATCGACCCTGGGTTTGAGTCTGATATTGGTCACGAAGGAGTTGTTCCTGGGCCAGGCGTTGTTGCTCTGTTTGCAAACGTTGCTGCTCCTCGAAGTCACGCTGTGCTTGCTGCTGCGCAAGAACCTGCTGCCGTTGCTGGTCTTCCCATTGTTGCTGGAGACGGCGCTGCTCTGCTTCGAATTCCTCCTGCTGGCGACGAGCTTCAGTGGTCCAGAAATCGTTGATGGGCTCCGGTTCGACTGCCGCCGCCGCTGGCTTAGGTGGTGGAGATGGAGTGGCCTCAACTTCCTTGGCTGGTCGCCTTGGCAAAGCCGGACGTTCCTCGTCGTCGCCTAGCAGGTTCGGGGGGTCTTGTGGGAGCTTTGGGATGGTGATGAGACTCGTTAAGTAACGCAAGTTCGAGCATTCGTAATAGAACCGGACGAGTCGGTAGTGCTGGGCATCGTAGCGGCCATGCAGAGGGGAAAGAGCATCCGCGTCGCCGGTCGCTGCAGAAATAGAACGAATAGATGTCAGTACCCGTAGCCTCGTGCCGAACGAAAAATGTCCATACTTGTATGCATAGCCCTCAACATGCTCGTGATGAACTTGTAAATTCCATAGCTTTCCTGCACAAGAGGCACCAGCGCCGAGATTCGGCACTCATTGTTGGTTCCGGATTGGAAGTGCGAAAAGATCAGCTTCTGGAAAGCGTCAATCTGATCTTGTAGCGTCATGAGGTCCGTAATAGTTTCGTACCTAGCTCGTTGTTAGCTGCCACGAACAAACTCCAAATTAGGACCTCCCTACCCTTCATTCGGGTCGTTGATCGTTTTCAAACTGATATACTCCTCATATTCGAACAAACCTGCCGCAAGCTTAGTACATCGCGTCAAGGATAACCGGAGAATCGTCCAATCGTACCGTTAAATTCGGGGTGGTTTCGGTGGAACGTCAACTTGGATTCCAGGAAGAAGACATACTCCCTAATCAACGGGCCATATCCTATAACAGCCATCAAATATCAATATCACAGTCCACCCGAGGAAAACTAAGATGTCACAAGCGAGATCAAGGACTGAGCGTACCTCGAATTCCATCTCCACCGACACCCCGCATCAAGCTATCAATCCAATTGGCATGTTGCTGCGCCTCCCGGATTACCACCGGGTGTCCTTCCTGCAAGACCTTGTGTATTGTGATGAGAGCTTTGAATGTCTGAACTTCGTCGGCCAACACCGGTTGACTAAACAAGAGGTCGGTTCCCAATTAGCCCCCACGAAAGTCAAAGAGAACCGAAATCTCCCTCAACTTACACCTTCATGCCGGCCCAGAAGGCGGCAGAGGACTTATGATCCCATGTATATACAATGCAGCTGCGAACATGTTTTCCTGAGAGAGGTCACAGATCAGTCGATATGGTCGGTGGAACGCAACGTTGACGGATGATAGGGGGTAGCGAAGAGGGTCATTTCATACGCTTGGGAGCCGATTCCTCTGTAATTTCAATCTCCAATCAGTAACATACCCTTGGCAAATCTGGCGGGGGTGATCCAGTGGTTTGCATTTGGGAGGGGGGGACTTGTTCCATACCAATGCTAGTAGCTTTGCGAATATTAATCGCCAAATCGGCCTCCGTGCTGCGAGCTCCCGAGTTAGTTCCTGACTTGTTGCAATCCCGCGGTCTTAAAAATCATTTCCCAGATCACCTACCGACTCATTCTGACCGCTGCGACCTTTCGTATTCAGGGGAAACAGGAGAATGAGGAGGGCGGCGGGAGCCGGTGGGACCGAATCCGACCAACGCGCGGTTTAAAGCAGGCCGGAGAGGAAGAAGAGGGGGAGGGTGCGCCAAAGAACAAGACTGCAAATGGTGGGGAAATAAAAAGAAGGAAGCGAAAAGTGAAGGGTGGAAATTTTACAAGAGAGATTGAGCGCAAAAAGAAAGAGGGAGGTGGCCCCAGAAACGGCTAATTGGAATGACGTTTGGGTCTGGCCGGAAAGCTGACGCCTGGCGGGCCATGAATTCTGATTATTGCTCAGGTACTCCGTATACAAACTAACATTCGATAGAGGGCCGGTCTTGGCAGCCAACCGCGTCGTCATCTCCAGTCCATCACAGCCACGAATCAAGTTCCATTGTCCATATCTTCCCACAAGGCAACTACTTATCCTTACGCCCGATAAACATGTATTATCCGTGAAATTTTGCCATCACAAGAAAAGTATGAACCCCCAGGCCGCGTACTCCCCCCAACCAAACATCACGAGATATACCACCATACTACAATGGAACTGTCAAGTACTATTGCATACAAAATGGTTGCGCCGGCCCTCCCATGTGAGGTTGATCAAAAAGATCCAAACGCCATTTTAAACAGACAGCTCGCCGTTCCGTAACACTGCCCTGGGTAAAAGAACAGGTAGAGAGGAAAAAAGACCTCAGATAGTATCAACCTCAAAAGATACCAACGACATACCCTAACTTTCTTGTGATAGTGTCGCTTTAGTGGCCGAAAGCTTCCGGCTGTCGATTATTTCTGGTTTGTCCTTTTTATTCGGAGGGTCCTGGTCAAGAAACGCGGCCTCATCCCACCGAAGGTTCCCTTCAGGTTCGTGATATGTCAGCGGGGGAGTATTACCTTCTGTACTTTGCTCTTCCGAACTTAGGTCGGGTCCAAAATCAGCTGGACTATTGGGCCCCGAATCGTGCGGCGCCTCGACCACGAGCAACTCATCGGGTCTATTTTCACCATTATCCGCTTCAAACATTGGCTTCCGCCTAGGTAAGGGAGATCTCGGTATCAGTGCTCCTTTCCTCTCTTCGGAGATCTCATTTTCTGGTATGGATGCAACAGGAACTGGTTTCCGTTTGGGTATGGAAACAGAACTCTTGTTGCGGCTGCGGCCAATCTTTGCGGGGGTCGGTAATGGAGTACCAGGAGGAGGGAGAGGATGACCACGTCCAATTGGCTCCTCAGGAGTCCCCGCTGGTCGGGAAGGTTCCTGGACAGAGCTTGGTTTTTCTTTAGGGCCAAAAACATTCCATCCCCACTTCTTAGCTGCGGACGTTGCAGCGTTCAACGAAAGTGAGGCCGAAGATTTATTATCAGAAGATATCGGATTGATCGATCGCGTCAAAGTCTCAATTGTGGACCGTCTTCGGTTCTTGTTGCTGCTCAAAGACGACGTCGAGCTGCCTGCTGCGCTTCTCATGCTGAGCGAGGACTCGTTTACATGAGCAAAGGAAGGGCAGGTGAGCGACCCATTACTGTATTCTCCGACACTTTCCGTGGACCCTGAAAATGAAGGTTCCCGAGTTTGAAATGCGACATCCAGTAAGCTTTGGTTATCGGTTGGTGGTGAGCTATTTGGGGTCTTTTTAGGCGATGCAGGCGGAGAACGGTTTGATATCTCAATCATCGCGCTGGTAGCATGGCTCCGTTCCTCACTGTTATATTCAGATGAAACTCTATCCACGTTCACATGGTCTGCAGTGACCACAGGATCGGCGGCGTTGGAAAAGGCTTGGGAGCGGATAACTCTCGGAGGTGAACTGCCTGTCTTCCCCAATGAAGGGGTTGTCGCTGAATCACTCCGCTCTATATCTCTTCCTGCAGTCTTAGGCTCCTGGCGAGGTTTCGGAGAGGCAGGGCCGGGCTCGAAAATATCGGGCGCGCTCATAGTACGATCATCCTTTGATTTCAACATATGGACGGATTCTTCCTTCGCTCCCACTGACATTTGTGGCTGGGTCCCAGTTTCATCAGGAATGTCTACATTGGTGTCCTGTTTGGGTATCTCACGCTGCCAGACTCCCCCACGGAATCGCTGAGACAGGGTGTCCAAAAAGGGGGCATCGTCCCAGAATGGGAGGACAATGCTTTCTGCCACCATTTCCCGGATTTTGCTCTCGATTGTACGCAGGATGATGCCGTAGGTGATTTGTTTTGAGCTGACGATGGGTTCAATATCCATTACCATGTTAGGCATTGTCTCGAAGGATATCCACGCGCGATTACTTGGTGGAGGTTTGAACCGTATCAATAGGTGGCCTTCGAGCTTCTTCAAGACCACAGCCAGAACAATATCAACCTCTCTCGCCTTGAAACGCTGTCCCAGGTCAATGCGAACGGTGGCTGAGATTTCAACACGAAAGTTGCCGGTATACTGGACATCAGTTTCGACGCAGCAATTTCCATCCACAGTAAGATCTTTGAGTCTGGGGTTGATAATGAAGGGAGCACCTTCACCCATATCGATCTTCTGGAGACCGAGCTTGCTGATGAAGTTTGGTTTATTGACACGAGAAATCTTCTTGATAATCTTGTTTCGCACGAATTCCTCCATTTCCGGTGTTCTATACAAGGCGAGAAATACCCGGCCCAATACGGCGTTTATCCATCGCGTCTGTAGTTGCTCCTCGGAGGAATGCAAGCGCTGAACGAGGGTGACGATATGCTTCACGTCGAACTCTTGGTGTTTCGGGGGAGCGTCCGCTGATTTCCACAATCGTGTCTGGTTCTGAAGCATGGCGAAGTAAAAGTCCTCCTTCTCGGAAAGGTTCTCAGAGAAAAGGAAAAAAGGAGGGGTTGGTCCACCAAGGTCTCCTAGAGACTCCAGCCGTCGGGACAGGCTGATAGCATTTCTTTTCAACCATAATTCACCCTCAAGTATTTTCCCTTCTCCGCCATATATACTTACATCATGGTGGGCAAGAGAGATGACATATCTCACCTCGACCTGATTCGCATCGTCATAGAGCATCAAATGGCCATGTCTAATGTTTCCAAAGATCATCAGTACCAGCACGTAAACTTCCCTCCCAAAAATGTAGACAGGACACGAGAGAGTATATACCGTAGCACAATGTAAAATACGTTCCGCGCCCGTTTGTTATTCTTCGCAGCAGCCTTACTCGGTTCAATTGTCGGGGTCTGCTTCCGATCGAAGAGACTTCTATACATAGTCTGATAGACACTCGGGCTCTCGGCGGCGATTACCTCGCCTGCCGGCGTCGTCCTCTCGGGCGGCTTGCCATTGACCCCACCAGGAACATACTCGCGGCACACGGCAAAATATCCTGCAGCGACGTCGGTCTCATGTGTTCGCTGGAATTTCTCGGCTAGTTCGTCTGTCCCAGATTTGAGGCTATATTGGTCGTCGTTCGGCCGTTGGATTGAGGAGTGTTCCGCTGCGGATGCATTGTCGGACTGTGGGCGGGAAGACGGGAGGAACAGAGAGGCGTGGAGGAAAATCAGTAGGAAGACGAGTGGGATGAAGGTAACCCCGCCGAGGAAGTACACAAAGAGAAAGCTGCCGAGTAAACCCATTGGGAGCCCGGTCCGATCAAAGCGCAATCAACGAGAGCTCCGCCGCCGCTATCGTCATCATCATGAGATAACGAGGGATAAGAGAGGAAGGCAAGGAGGGCAGACGAAATAAAGAGTGGGTGACAGACAAAGAGCAAGAATCAGGGAGAAGAAGATGAAGCCAAGTCAACAAGAGCACAGACAGGTGAAACGAAGGTTGCTCAGTAGAAAGCAAAGAAGCGTGAGACGATGACGGGGAGGGTGATTATGAAAGCTGACGAGGTGGTGCTCCACGAACATTGTCGTCCGTACCTAGGTAGGTCTTTCGGATCCTGCCAATCAACTGAGTACCAGTACTTAGTACGAATCTAAATTCCATTGCTTTCTTGTCCCTCACGAATACTACGAGTATTTCTCCGACCTTTCCGCTCTCTGAAATCCAATAGAATACCTGACCTCACCAGCCCTCCAGCAAATCCGACCTTACGTATGACGAAGTGACCCCCGTCCTGGATCAGCCTCGCCCCGCTTCGTCCAGGCCAAATTTCCGCTAGATAAGTACTCTCTACTAAGAGTGTTCGGCACCAAATTGGTACCTAGATATTTCGTGAGGTTCTTCAATGCAGCAGATGTTTGTTCTTCTCACACAAGGGAAAACTTGGAGCACGGAAGTATCCTAAAGATACGATGCTAGGTACTACTAGTAACTACTCCTAGTCGTGCAACTCGGTCCAGCAATTTGAAGTATTACTCATACCTCCCTGCTTAAATCCTGTAAGGAACCTAGTATTAATATGTATTCGAAGTATGAGTAAGAGGACACTGAAAACATCATGATTGGAGTGAAATCAACTCAACGAACACATGGGCAAGCGGCTGGATAAATCCTCGGGACTAGCAGTAATCAGCAGAAGCCGATCCCACGGTTTGGAGGAGTCAAATGACAGCCCCATTCTTACGAAGTGGTAAAATTCAACTCATGTCTCAAGGAGATGAGTGTTGGGTCAATACCTACGTGGGGTCCAGCAATAGTCATGCAACTATCTATTTTATAGATAAGAGATTCAAGGTTAACCATGAAATATTGTTGGAGATGGTCGGTCCTTCAATTCATCTATAGTAGTAAAAAAGCAAGCCGATAATAATACCTAATGCTCTTCAACACCAAACTCCAGAGGTGCACGACGAATCTATAGAACAGCCAATACCTCTCCCCAGTGTAACAGAGATGTGTTATAAGAGCAAAGATAAAGCAACGGACGAATAATACAATTGTAAAGGCTGTTGTTATACATAGACGTTAGACAATGCCAGGTGGTAATATAACATGGGCGGACATTTCGCTCAAAGTAGAGAGTACTTGAAATATGGCACAAGGTCGGAGTGGGTCGATAGGGTGATAGCGAACTGGAAATAGAAATCCAGCTCAGCGGCTCAATAACCAACTACTTTCGCCGGTTCATCGCTTTCTCGCACATCTGGACGAGGCCAGTCTTGGCATCGCTATTAGGGAAGTTGCTAATGGCCGCAATAGCGTTGTCCGAATATTCTTGGGCCAGAGCACGAGTCTGCTCGACCCCATTGCTGCGGTACACCAATTCACGAGCCTAGATATCCACGCATTTAGTCGAATCCTTGGATCGAGGGACAAAGACAAGAAGCTACTTACCCTCTGAACGTCTCCTTTCTGGCTGAATTTCCGGCCAACCAAAGGGCCCAATTCAGGGTTCTGCTTCCAGGCAAACAGGAGAGGAGCAGTCGCGAGGCCTAATTCAAGGTCTGCTCCAGCAGGCTTGCCCAGTTCCACCCCACTAACAGTATAATCCAGCATATCATCTACAAGCTGGAACGCCAATCCCAAGTTGCGGCCGTAGGAGTAGGCAGACTCGACCACCTCCGGTGTGCAATTTCCAAGCAATGCAGCAGCACGACATGATTTACTAATCAAACTGGCGGTCTTCAGATATGTTTTCTGAATGTAATATGAAATGGTGTCATCCGTAAAAACAGGATTCTTCTCATCGTCGGCAGTGTTTTTCAGCTGCATAAACTCTCCCTCGACAAGGTTTGCGACCACGGTTGCAAGTAATTCGATAACTTCCGGATCCCGCAGGCGTGCCAAAGCAACGGATGCACGGCCCAGCAAGAAATCGCCGGCCAGGACGGCCATCTTGTTTCCGAATTGCAGGTTGGCAGAGTTGGCTGACCGGCGAGTAACTGCATTATCGATGACATCGTCGTGGAGGAGGGAGGCAGTATGGATCAATTCGGTGATCTCGGCGAGTCGTCGCTGGGAGGGAAGGATATTCTCGTCTCCGCTGAAATCATACTTCGCTTCCGTCGATGAGGGAGTGAGGGGATTAAGGTCTGGATTTGTGTCGGCGAGGATCGCTGGTGAGCTAATTGGGTCATTGACCGTGTGCGTTCCTGCCGGAAGTGGACGATCGTGTCGTGGAGTCAATGCGGTGGCTTGGGACATCAGCAGTACCAGAAGAGGACGCATATGTTTGCCTTCACTCCTAGTATAGTATTTTGCAACCTTATCAAGCGTGGGATGACCGGATCCAAGCAGCTGTCGAATGTTCTTCGTCAGAAATTTGAGCTCCTTCCCCACGATCCTCAATGGGTCGACCGAAATACCCGCAGGAGCCTTGGGGAGGCCCTTGAGGAGAGTCTGAGCAGCGGTAACGGCCGCGCCAAATGGCAAACCATCCTTCCGCCTTGTAGGGTGGTATTGGCGGGTGTGGGAGAGATCGTCGCGAAGACATTGCCAGCATATGGAGGTCGTTGTTGGCGTAGCTGGTGACAAGCTTGTCACCAGCCTCCGGGCTGGGACGGCGCGAGGTTTCATGCTTGAGGAAAATCGCAATGAGGGGAAATTAATTCAAAAAATACATACGCAGAAAATAAAGTATAATAATGCACCCAGAAATAAAAACGCCAGCCAAACCGGAGAGCTGGTCGGGGATCTATGCCGGGCGAGAGAAGATCGCAAATGTTAATTGATTCCAGTGGCCGAAGATTTTCTGCGGCAGGCTGGATTCGACTCGGGCCGGAACGGGAGATAACAACCGCACACCTATCAAGTAGCGCTACGGACACAATGGTGCCTTAGAAGTACTACACACCACTTTCCAATCTCACAAGATGAGTCAGGTTTAGAAGAATAAAATCTCACAGCCAAAAATTTCCTTGTCTAAAAAAAAATGGGTGGAAATTACAAATGGATCCCTGTTCAACATGCGCCCACCAAGACAAGAAACAAGGACGGAGAGCACCGAAACGAAACTGTCCTGGGGCAGACATAGGAAATGCTTTAGTAAAATATAAGAAGCATGCAAGACCACGCGAGCAAGCTCAATGCCACATATTTCCCTTCATACACACCCGAACGACGACGAAACTGCAATAAGAACACAAAGCGGGGAAATCCCCATTCCATCTCCTAACCTGGTCGGGTTCGGACATGACAGGATGAAATGAAATGAAATGAAAGATAAAAATTACGAAAATGCTTATATCGGTCTTCGCTACCATTAGATGGCATCGAAATCTCCACCAGCATCTTCATCATCCATGTCTCCTTCCTGAATTTCCTTAGCCAGCTCCCGTTCCCGCTCCCGTGCTTCCTGGGCGCTCTTCAACTCCAGACGATGCTGGTTCATGGGAAATCTCATAGCCTAGAGATGTAGAACACAAAAGTTAGCCACATCGCTCTGGAGATCGTAGATACTGGGGCAACGCTTTACCTTGACGCTCTCGTCGTGTAGACCCAAGCAGGCCCTAATACGCTCATGGAAAACCTCACCAGGCTCTCTAGTAGCATATATATCTCCAACCTCCTTGCTCTTCATGAACCCTCGCTCATGGTCCAAAGTTGCCTCGATAACACCATCACGAATTGCCTTAGCAACAATATACTCGGCCGACTCTTCACTATCAAGGCCCAGACGGAGGCAGATATCCCTGAGCGAAATGCGAGAGTAAGATAGAGACATCATTCGGATGCCCGTCTTGATCACGTTTTGCCTCAAACGCAGGATGAGGGTGTAGGTACCATCCTTCCGGAATGTTGCACTGTGCGTATTTACAATATTCAAAAACCCATCCAAATCTCCGACACTCACAGCTTGAACAAGGAGGAAGTAAGGATGCATGGCACGTTCGAGAGCTGGTTGACGGAAAATTGCACGGTCCGGAATATCACCCATGAGGAGCTCAACCACGACAAGTAGCTTATGAGAAGCCTGGTAGAAGCCACGCGCACTATGACTTGATGGCGACTTCCGAGTCGCTCCAATCAAATGGCCATGGGCCTCGGTGTACTGTAATTGAATGGCACGGATGCGGCCCAGATAGTATAGGTAACGGGCAATCTGGTTATTTGATGCTGACTGTGGGAAACGGTTGTGGGAAATCAGCAAATCAGCCTGGGAAATGTGAGATGTGGACAGGTAGTTGCGTAGAAGAAGCGTCATCACGGTTGCCTGGGTATCAACGTCCTTTCGAAGAACAGCCGTTCGAAGAGCCGCAAGTAGGGGTTGACGAATCGAGGTGACCGTTGCAGCAGGGGACGGAGGAAGAGGGGCAATCTGCTCGAAGAACAGAGAATAATAGAAATAAACACGGGCCGCGAGGGAGTCAAGAGTACGACGGTTGAGAGTCCGCAGCCGTTCAATCAAGTTTGTTGAGAATTTGGCACCCTTCTGAATCTCCTTCCTGTCATAGAGGTAGATCTGAACCAAGATCGATAGATAGGTATCAATCTCCGGAAGAACCTCCTTAGAGGTAGATTTGGTCTTCTCCGAGTCAACATCCATTTTGGAGCTAGTCGCAGCGCTCTCGAAGGCATCGGCTTGATCGATTGCACCTAGCAAGAAATTTGCTCCAGCGCTCGACTGCGGATAAGTGTCCACGATGACTTCTGCCAGAACATCGGGTGTGATCTGCTTGCGCATTGAGGATATGGACCTCAGGACGCGGAGGGTAAATCTGGGGTCGAAATGGGCGACGGCTCGCTCGAGGAGGATAAAGTTGGTCTTGATGTCTATTGGCAATAAATTACGGTGTTAGCAGTGAGATTATAAAATCAGACGGGGATGGAAAAGAGTTTCTCAACCAACCTTGGATAGCTTTGACTTTGGGGTCAATCTCTGACTCGGGCTTCTGGGTCTCTTCGCCCTCTATACCCTCCATAGCCACATCACCTTCCTGGTCTGGGCCTTTGTCGCCAGATATCCTCGAACCCTTAGAAGGGGGCACTACAACAGTCATTTTCTCGTCACCTTTTCGATCCTTACTGGCGTTGAATGAGGATGTAGGCCCACCTGCCGTATCCTCTCCCATCTCGACATCCTCGGCGCCATTAACGCCATTCTCTGTCGGGTCCGAGCCGTTGGTATGGGGCTGGTCCCGCTGTTCACCCATGTTGGAGTTGGAAGTACTGTTCGAAGAGGCAGCCTTGGTTGCTTTGGCTTTGTTGGCAGCAGCGCGAGTAGGCGCCGGCTTATCCTTGTTGGAGCTAGAGCTCTGGGAGGTAGAGCGAGCCTTCTCACCGTTAGCAGACGAAGAGGTATCTGACTTGCTGTTCGATCTCAAAGAACGCCTCTCGGCCGGCATCTTTTCTTGTGTGTGCAGCTGTGAGCTCAGCTGAGCAGTAGGGACCGCGGTACCGGAAACAGAGGAAGGGGGAACGGAGGCTGCTGTCCAGAGACAGTCCAAACAGACTCAGGAGGAAAAACAAGGGAGCAGGGTACAACAAGAAAGCCAACAAATAGGTAGGAGATGAAGGATGGAAACTGAGAACGTTGGGGGAAGGTAGTTGATGAGGTGGTGATGTGATGTCAAGGTTGGCTTTGGATGGACAGCAAGAGAACCAGCACAGGAGCTTAGTCAGTATCAGCAGTTGGGGAGCAAGCTTACCAACGGAAGAACCGGTCAGCTGCAGAGTTTAGCCTCGCCTCAACAGTCAGTCAGAGAGAAACCGGAGTCGGGTCGCCTCGGGTCGCGTGGAATATTTGGAGAAGGGAAAGGTGCTGGGTGTGAACAGAGGTGGTTGAACTGGGGATTATTGACACTTCTGGTTGTCTCTCCTGCTCCTTCTCGCACAATGGGTTGGATCTGTCGCTTTCAACGCCTTGCCACCTTAGTAGGGGCCTGAGGCACCAGCCGCGCCAGCTTGGTCGCAACTTTTCTTGGCGCAACACGCGATCAGGTGGCAGTTGTTTACTCACATTTACTCCGGCAACAATTCTTATTCCCAATATAATTTACTCAACGCACAAGATGTCACTTCTGGAAAGCCATCTAGAGCAGATCTCTCTCTCCTCCAATGCCATATCAGAGCTACCGTAAGCATTTCTCGATTGTGATTATTAACCACTGATCGAGAGGACTCATCAACGCCCACTAGGTTCCCCCCACCTCGAATCTTCACCAACGCCCTCCTCGGCTCCCATGACATTACTGCCTTGATCCGTGATACGGAGGCTCATGAACGAGCTCTCTTTCAGACAGACCCTTCGGCGAAATCGAGCAACCGAAGATCTACAAGACGAACTACCCAATTCCAGCCCGAGAATGAACTGGAGTCGATGGCCAGTCGGATCTACTCAGCGCGAGATAACAGAAACCAGTCGGCCGTTGCGCGAGTTCTGGGCACTGATATGATGGAAGAGATTAAACGATCCACCGGACCTTCCACAAGGGGTCCCCGGGGCGAGGTTAATATCGACGTCTTGCTTCGAGGTGCGGAGATTCTCTGCAACGTCTAGTAAGAGAGCCTAGCCTTTATGCCATCAATACCTGCTAATTGTCCGTCAAGCCCCGTCGCCGGTGCACAGGAGAAGATTGCTAGCCTCCGTTATCGCCACGAATTAGTCACAGACTCCATTGCTCAGCTTGAAGAGCGTGTAGCGAAGAACACTACGGAGCTAGAGAACATGAGTCGATCATACGAGGACGACTACGATGATTACGATAATGCAGACTCATTTGGCCAGAATGTCGCTGATGTTACCGATGCTGATATCGAGAGAGAAATGGAAGAGATCCGAGAGCTAGAGCGCAAGAAACGAGGCTTGGAAGATCGAGTCAACGGCATGGAGCGAGATTTAGGTGGTCTGATCGGATGAGCAATCTCAAGCCTCATCTTTTACCCATCCAAGTGCCGCACGAATATAATCAGGCAACTTCTCAAGTGCCATGAGAAATTTGTGGCTTCAAACCCCCAACCCCGAACGCAGATGCCTCATTCTGACTTCCAACAATCGGTACCTATTTTCCAGGGTCAAATCTATGTCGATTTGATTTCTAATTTTGCCTCCAGGATGCCCGAATACAAGATTGGCGACCTCCCATCTGAAACACCACAGACGAATTCCGACCTCATCCCAAGATTGTGAAGCATTTATAGCCATTTAGCTTTACTCTCCAAAGACTAGGTGAAACCATTCAGTGATGAATGCACCTTTAAAGTACCCTTTGTTGTCTCATTTACAACCAACATATCAAACACAGCTGTGAGGACCGATCGTAGGCTTGAGCTGTCCAAGAATATAAACGATCTCATTACTGACGGATCTCCGTTTACGACCGTGAGCCTCGTGTTCAGATGAAAAAGCGAATGTCCCTCTTTAGTTGGCTACCATCCTCAAATAGATCATAGATGAAATCCATGCGCTCCCCATACTTTCTGGTTCCATGAGATTCACCTCACTTAACACTCCATACCTCTAGCAGTAGGAAAACAACACCGAATGTAATATCTATACCCATAATTTCTTCATTGCTAGACATCGAGGTATTTTTTTAATGAAGAATAACAACCTTATCGCCTCACAATCGTCGCCATCTTCTTCGTGGGTGTTCAGCCACCAAGCGACCGCGCCAAGCCTAGGCTCCATGCCCTCACAATTCTCTCCCATCTCTCCTCCATCATCGATATCGATCCCAGGGTCAAACGCTCCATCCCTCGCGTTGAGAATAGCTGACTCTGCTGCTGGCTATTCGTATCCGTCCTTTATCTTGTTGAACTAATGAAACCTTGTTTCCTAATCGTCTGATCGGTCTTCGTCCCAAAACGCGACCACCATTGTCCCTCCTTTCCACAAGGTTACATCAAAGTTCACTCCGCCGCCGACCGTCCTTGCAGCGTCCTTCGATGAAAGCCATCTCCCTTTCGCTCACTCACATACAAAGAAGAACTAGCAGCAATGGAGGGTAACCAGGCTCCGGCCCCCCAGCAGATGATGCCCCAGCATTCGAATCTGATCCGAACGGATCAGGTGCAGAAGCTACCGCATCTCAACGATCAGCAAAAGATTCAGCACACCCAATTGGTGCGCAATTTCTGGGAGATTCTCAACAGTCGGGATCCTCAGAGCTCCGAATACCAGCAAGCGCACTCAAGACTTTCCCAGTTATCACAGTCCTTGATGAAGGGCATGAGAGTGTATCAACAAAACCGCCAGTTACAGCACCAGCAAATGCAAGCTGCCAGCGCCGCGGCGCAGGGTCAGCCGGTTCCTCGACCTCAGTCTGTCAATCCGCAAAACTTCGCGCAGCTCCTACCACAGATCCAGCAAAAGGTCAACACCCTCCAGCTCTTCCTTCCTCCCAACATCAGCAACGAACAGGCTCAGACGTGGCTTCCAGAAGCCAAGCTGCGGTATGGTATTGCGCTCCAGAAGCAGGAGATTGGACGAGTTCGCATGAGCGAATTGCGGCAGCAGGTAAGTCAGCGGCAGGCCGCCGGAGCTATGTCACAAGAGGAGATGCAGGAGTTCAAAAGTCGACAGGTAGCGGCCGACAAGCTCTTCCGCGAGGGAAGCGACTTCTTGACCAAATTCAAGGAGCAGCAGGAGCAATTCAAAGCACAGCAACAGAGAGCAGGGGCCCAGCATCACCCAGGACAACAAATACCGCCGCAAGCTGGTGCTCGACCGGCGGCAGCCCCTCCCCCCGCCGCGGTCGGTGATACGCGTCCTACAAATACGCCAACTTCGGTCCATCCAGGACAAGCACCAACACCCGCCCCCCACACCATCACCTCCGCCGTGAGCGCAGCACGGAACCAAGCCAGTCAGGCAGTGATGTCTCCTTCAACCTCCCAGCCGGGCCAGACACCCACCGCTCAAGGCGCAGTTGCCGCACCAGTCGCCGTTGCACCACAGCAGCAACCCCAGCAACAACAACCGCCTCCACCAGCCCAGGCACAGCAAGGGCCCCCCGGGGTGCAGCCCGCATTCAACCAAACGCCTGGAATGGAAAGTTCCACGCCTACCTCAGCTACCCCACAGGGTGTAAGCGTACAAGGCCCCCCTCGACCTTTGTCCCAACAAGCCACCATAGCACAAGCTGCTCAAAACTACTCAAACAACAACGTCAACAATAACAACAACAATGCCGGACAGCAACAAAATGGGCCTCAGTCTGCTACCACCCCCCACGCCCATCCTCAAGGCTACATTCCAAACCGATCATCTGAGGGGTCGATACGCAACGTCAACATGGCAATCCCAAAAACACTGAACGTGTCCCACCCAGAACCAGTCCCTATGGCCCCAGCCCGTCCAACCCTATCAGGCGGTCCCAGCCACGGCGCGATGGGTATGATGGGCCAGCCTGCGATTCAAAAACACCCGGGTTACGTGCTTGAGGGTGAAGGTCAGCGCGTTCTGAGCAAGAAGATGCTAGACATCCTAGTTCGCCAGGTAACAGGAGGAGGGGAAGGTGAGGGCCTCACTCCAGACGCTGAAGAGGTAAAACCTATCCAACACACTATCCATTAAGAAACCCTCCCATCGACTAACTCATTGTATCACAGTTCGTCCTTCAAATGGCGGACGACTTCGTCGATGACGTTATAACCGCCGCCTGCCGTCTCGCCAAACTACGTCACTCCTCTTCTCTCGAGATCCGGGATATCCAGCTCGTCCTCGAGCGCAACTACAACATGCGCATCTCCGGGTTCTCTACCGATGATCTTCGCACAGTCAAAAAGCCACAACCCACCCAAGGCTGGACCCAGAAGATGTCCGCTATTCAAGCCGCCAAAGTGACTCAAGGCAAAGCAGAATAAAACTCTCTCTCTCTCTCTCTCTCTTTTTTTTTCCCCACGCTACGTATCTCTTCGTTTTATTCACCTCAATGATTTCTCCTCGTAGTACATTATACCAGCGACAGGTTTGCCCAGGATTCCAATTTCAACGTTCTTCTTTCCAAAAAAAACCCCTCCACGTCTTAACACTTATTTACTTCGCCTCCGTTCCGAATGCCTCCTCCAAAGCGTTGCTCTGGTATACCCCCACCCCCTCGGGTTCTTTCCCCATCCTCCGAACTCCAAAGCACCCAGAATGAACCAAGTCCACTAAGTATTCCTTTTTTTTCGTTTTCTTTTTTCTGTTTTTTGAAATGTGCATGCTCACTGGCATTTCTTATTGGAAGAGAAGGGGTTATGTTTCTTTCTGCTTGGCCTCCTTTTTTTCCGTGTATGTCTTGCACTCGAAGATACAGTACTATGGAGGTATACCCACATTATTGGTGGAAAGGCCCAAAGATTCAGGGATGTGGGTTCGAAATGAAGGAAATTGAAAAAAAAAAAAAAGTCTCGATCAATGTAGTCAATTGGCATGGGTTATGGGTTGCACTTGGTCATCTTCCTTTTTTTTCATTGCGCAACCTGCAGTTCATAATATGATACTTTACGATTACATACTACAATCACTCGCATCTGAATCCACCAAATCTTAACCAAGAACAAAACAAGGTTGGTATCAATTCTCTAGACGCTGTGCCTCTTCTATCAGTTTTCTAAAACAGGACAGATAACAGAGGAGGAAAAGAAAGAGAAAGACAAGACGACAAGAGGAAGCCGCTCAGAACATAACTCGCGTAGAACAAGAAGGCAAGTCGGTTCTCTCATTCATGTATACAAAGAGAATTAGAGATGAGAAAAAAGAAAAGCTCGGAAAATAGGATATAATGCTAGATAACAATCGCCCAAAACAAATATGGGCAACAGAAGTATGAAAGGGAAAGAGGGAAAGAAGTTCGGCCAGATAATTAGGCTCGTTCAAGACAGCCCAAAGACTGAGCGTCCTTCGTTTCAACAAAAGGAAATATAAGGCCAAATGAGGACATATGATGAAAAGAGTCGGAAGAAATCCCAAGGAAGTCCAGAAAAGTCCAGTGGGAGATGTTTTCAGGGGACTTTGGATTATAGGTAAAGATCAATGGTTTTGTGCGAAAGGGAAATAAATAAAGGTAAAGAGAGGTATAATGAAGGTTGAGAATGGTTGAGAAAGGTCCAATAATGAAGGAAGGAACCTATTGTTTAAAATGCCAGATAGCAAAACAGCGAGAGAGAAAAGGTCGAACGTTGATGGATAGTATAATGGAGTGCGCAACCAAGATATTAACCAATTCGGAGCAAAGAGTAATGGGATATCAACTTGACGAAAGTAACAGTTCTGATGAGAGGGTATAGAGTACCCGATAATACAAAATTGACACTCGCATCATTCGTAGAAACATGAAATATTTTCACTTTCGAAAAAGGCGAGAGAAAGGGAAATTGAGTTCGTTGCACGGGTATAGAGGAAGAAAGTCCACGATAGTTGGGTATGAGACGGAAAGAGAGCGTTGCAAATGAGGATATCATCAGAATCAACTAAATTCAAAACGGCAGGAGAAATTGCAGGGATCTTGCTTAAAGTGCAGATACCGGGTAGTTCGGTGTGTTTCGAACTGATGTCTGGTTTTTCTCAAACAGGTGTGAACCATTCTGGCCAGGAAGAGGCGGTAGGTCCTTGTCCAGGCCTGGTGAAGGACACCGTCGACTATGTTGACTATGGCCGCCAACACTGCTCGCCTCACCAGCTTCATCCACAATAGGTAATGTTGTCGATGGGCCAGAGGCATTAGCCTCTGCACCGTCGGGGCCGGTGAATGAAGTTCGAGATTGGGTGGAAGACCCTTCTTTAGGTGCGTCACTCTCGGCAACCGGTAGAGTCGTTTCCACATATTCAGTTTGTTCGACGGATTGTCTTTCTGATACTCGTGATTCTCTATATCGTTCAGCCTCCTCCTTTGACATGGTGAGGCACTTGATAAAATTGATAAACCGGTCTCCATAGCCCTCAGGAGGAATTGGTGAAATTTGATTCCGATCATTAGTAAGACCTTTGAAGAAGTGCTCTATCCTCTTAATCGTCCCATACTGATTCATTGTTAGCTTCTCTTCTCAGGAGAATTGCACAATGGATAAACCTACATGAGTCAAGCAGTCGATAATACCAAGATAATAAATCTCTTGACCAGGCTGGCCATTTTCATGAGTAGCTCGGAACCCTCCATCGTCCGAGTAGAATACGTGAAACTTCCTTTCGTCCAGGATTTCTTCTGGCATCTTGGCTGTTGCTTTATCGAGGGGAACTGGGCGTTCACGTTTGATGAGCATTCGAAGTTCACGAGCTTTGCGCTCATTCTCCAGCTTTGAAGGAGTGCGCATCAACATGTTCTGGCTAACTTCCTCTTCTCGATCCCCCCCAGGCTGAAAGACTTGCAATGTCTTGTCGCGAAGGTTTTCCTCGTTACCTTTTTCCACATCATGAATACCCACTAGGAGCGAATAGTCCATGATCTTGAGGCGCTTCAATAACTCAACATCCCGCTCCAGTTGAGCCAGGAAAAATTCGCGTTTAGCCGGTCCGCACTCTATATGGCGATTCCTCCTAAGCCAATTCAAATCCTTCATGGTAGACCGCGGGTGATCCTTGATGTAGTCCTCATTCATTTCACGGCCGATTGTAGAGCCCTTCAAGTCGAACGTATGATGAATGTCGCGGTGAGGTGGAAAAAGATTGTTCATAACAACGAAATGAATTTTACGGCCATACGCCATCTTGACTCGGTGGAGACCGTAGAATTGTGAAATCAAAGTGTTCGGGTTCTGCTCGACGTGCTTATAGTATTCGGGGAGGATTCTTCGCAGCAACTTATGTTCAGCGTGGTGTATCGTCTTGATAATGTATTTATAGTCCCTAGAAAAGTAGAAAAAGCTTCCGCTTTTTCCTGGAGAGCCTAGTTCCGAAAGGATATACTTGCTCGTCAAAGACATCAGGTAGTCGGCCGGATCAAGGCGGAATTTCGCGCGTAGATGGCGGAAAACCCAAGGCGCATAATCTTTGAACTTGAAATCGTATTGGGCGGAAGGCGTTAACTCATTGCCGGTTCTAGCGAGAGTAAGTAACAGCACAAATGATCAGGGTTTTTGAATGGAAATCACGACGTACATGTCAAAAGAGAATTTGTGCTTAGCTTCAAAATCGGCCGGAGTAAGTTCGCGATCCATCTTCGCATTGATTCGAGATACGGTGAACCGGATGCCAGTGAGCATGTTGTAGGATGTAACCCAGTTGACATGATTGCGGTCAACCTTAGTTCCTACCACAACCCGGTCATCATCATCTTCCTCCCGACGTCTCCTTCTTGAAGCCCTTCTCTGCTTGATGGCCTCCGCCCATCGGGCAGCATCTTCGTCCGGGTTCGCCTCATCCACGTAGATATCCGATTGATTAGTCCTAGTGGCCCGCCGGGCAAGGCTGAGAGACGGACGGCGGATTCCCGCCGTTGGAGATAGCCGACCACTAGCATAAGCAGCGTCCTCCAGCTGGTCACGACTACTTCGACGACCGCTAGTGGTTCTCGGAACTTGTAATGTATGTCTATGTCGAAGACTAGAGCTAGGATCCTGGGGGGAAGCACCATCAAGCCCGGATGATATCGGGGGAGATGAGTGGCGTTGGGTTCTCTGTGTTGGAGACAGCCGCCCAGGATCCGGTGAAAGGCGACCAGTGTTGTCGGGTGCAGAGGTCGATAATCGTGTTCCCGAACCATTGATCATCGAGTCCGAGAAAACCAGCTCATCGACGGATGGTCGGGAATGGTCGCCGTTGACCATGTGTTTCCCATTGAGTGGCCGATGGCTTAATGATGTTCCGTTGATCTGTTGGCCGTTGACTGTCGCTGTTGCGGAGCCTGCACCAACCCCCACGTCGGAGGATTTGCGGTGAAAGTCCCGCTCCAATGTCGAAGACTGCCTCCCTTCTTTCGGTTCCCGGACGGATCCATTTCCTAGCGAATGTAAACTCCCATCCTTAGATTGCATGAAGTCTCTGTTGTAGGAGCTCGCACTGGAGCGAGGACCAGCCAGAGAGTAGGCACTACCGTTCGGAAGCGGGCGCTCGTGGGGAGGGGTATCGAGGTGACTCGAATCGCCATTGGGCCAACTCGTCCACACGAAGGTATTACCCACCGAGTTCTTATCATGCGGTTTCCCTTGAGGCGAGTCGAAAGAGCGGGGATGTGTAGCCGTGACCGTAGCCGACTGGTAGGGGACATCATTGGAAAACGACGGCATGGTCACTTTGCTGCAGCCTCGTGAGAGGGCCGAGGAACGGGAGGAAAGAAGGGAAACCAACAAAGGGAATAAGGCTCCGCGAGCGTCTAGACCTTACGGACGCCCAAGCGTTCGTTGTCGATCGGGCAAAGAGCGAAAGATAGTGTTGGAAGGAAGGGTTGGGAGGGCCGAAGAATGGCAGGAGTTTCACAGCTGAGATGTGGAGAAGTTGCCGGATCGAGTTCAAGTAGCCAGCCGGGGCGTGGCATAAAATTTAGCGACCGATAAGCATGTTAAGGACGGAAAAGCAGGAAGTCCAAAGTCGACTGTAGGGCACACTCTCGTTCTCTTGACAGCGTGTCCGCGAGGCGAGGAAAGGGTACGTAGGTCGAGAAGCGGGGGCCGGCAATAAGGCTGTTGAGAAGAGTCGGCAGAGGCAAAGAGAGTGGCAGAGCAAAGCGAGAGAGGAAGAGATGGTCGATCGGTCGGAGTGGGAGAAGAGAGATCTTGATGGAAGAGCTGAGGATGAAGAGAAGTCGTAGTAGCAAGTCGTGGTAATAATGGGGAAGAGAGCGAAGAGGTGTGAAAAAGAGCGAGTGTTATTACTGGGGGAGAGCTGGTATTGTAATTACTGATATCAGTAAAGATCACTTGAGAGCGTCAATGATGGTAATTATGAGTCAAGGAGTTGGGAAATTGAGGATTCCCGAGACTTCTTCACTTTGCCCTGCTCTTGACGTCTCACTTTAATTTATTATTATTATTGTTGTTATTGTTATCGCTTCTCCATCTAAGAGGGTGTATTATCATTATCGTTGCTGCCTCGTCGTCAAGGTTATAAACTTTTTCCAGTCCCTATTTTCTCTACCAAATACTTTCATTTATGCAGAAAGAAGGGGGAAACCGACCCAGTACTAAGTGGGTTTGACTGTGCCTCTTGTGGTCTGATGAAAGCTCCACACCTCAGCTCAGCTTGGATACTCTTGGTACGGTCTAGGTATTTCAGAGAAAACAGGCACAGCCACAGTCAAAGGCCATGATCAGATGGAGAATACCAGAATTGAATATCCATTTGAAAGACCATCAGACCGGTATTAATCAGTGAGTGTAAAGCTCTTTTCAGTGGCATCATCTTTTTTCTTATCTTCTGGGCAATAAGAAAGATAGCAACTCTCAAAACAGGATTCGCAAGCCGCTAGAAACGTACGATGTAACAGCATTCACATGTACCACTGTAATATTGTACTGTATTATACTTGCGATTCTTATAATTAGTAACAACTCATCCCAAGCCGACTGTATAAATGAATGTAGTCAAAACAGACCCTTGAGTGAAGTAAAAATAAACAGCTAGTTTATTCCTTCCAGGCACAGAGTTTTCGGTAGGATTTGATCTCCCCGGTCGATAAAAATAATAACAATAAAGCCCGATTGTGCCTTACTTATGTACTGACTCATTTCCTGGGGAAGCATGGTGGGCAATTTCTGTGCGAGCACTGTGAGGTACGCCGAACAAACACACTTGACGCTGCATGCAAAGAAGTGGTGGCAACTCCGGTGGTTTTGTACAAAATCTTGCACAATACATAACTTTATGCCGGTGATCATGACGAAGATGAGCCTTGGATTGACCCAACTACGCAGTATGGAGAAGTTGAATACCATAGTTAAGGGGCATTGATGTTCCTTCTCCGCTGGCATGTCGAACTCCAGGAATATCACCATCAAATGCTTGTTACCCTCTAGCAATTGTAGAGCATGTAGAGGCCGTCACCGGAAATGGTCCTCCCTCGAATGTTTGAAGGGGGGAACGACGGGCATATTATTGGATACAAGACTGTCCCTCCTGCCTCCAACCGTCACGGGATTCCGTTTGTTTACCCTAATCGATGCCCAAAAGACATCGTGAAGATAACAAGGTTTAGGGATCACAATCAGAAACGAGCACTTTCAGGGTACATAAGCCATTGGGATAGTGAGAAATTTGGAGTAATCGTCTACGTGTACTTTCCGTAGTATTTCTTTGGCCTTTTCTCTGGGTTAATTAATGCCAGTGTGCCCAATTTCGCCGACGGTTCTCATACAGATCCCAGCCGCGGTTCCAGTACCCAGGTATATATATATTGCAGGTGCATTATTGCCTTGCTCTCCACCCTCACCTTTCTGGATCAGATTTGCAGAGCATCTATTTTGACAGAATATACTAGTATATCTCGAGCACATCTGCAATTACTTATAACAGGACTCATCACTTGAAGTACCCAAAGGGTCCATATTTTGCCCGAAAACCTGGAGTTTTAACCCAAACTTCCAAGTCAATCCCGGAATATATTCATGGCAAGGGTAGAATCTATCTCGTAACCCCACAAAGATCACCAAAGTCTCTGATAGAGGGCTCATACTTTCAAAGACATGTAAAAAAAAGCATAGCTTTGAATGGACGACTTTATCAACATTTAGCAACCTCACCGAAGAAAATAATTCGGGCCTTTTTTTCAAAGGCCCATATTGGTTTGAGGATTCGCGACGTATTGAGATGCGATCAAGGCGCCAAGTTCTTTACGAAGGCGGCTACACCCTACGGCGGGAGACAGGATATCCATTTTCTCTTCATTTTTTCACGGAGCACAACAAACATTTCCATTTCTGAACATTCATAGTCGAATGGACGTGCGATATATAGCAAACAAAAACGTTTCCCGTTGCAAAATCCACCACAAGACGCCAACCCGACCAACATCGCGAGAAAAACACAAAAGAATAAACATATCCCAGAAACACTCACCGCAGCGGTAAAAGATAAGTGGCAAGAAGAAATTACATCCGAAGAAAAAGAGGGGGTACAACTTAAAGATATAACCCGAAGAACGTCACGAGAACAAAGAAAAAAAAAACAATTGGCCGCTCAGAACAAATACCAGACTGCTACAGCTTAAGCGGCAGCGGCCTTCTTGGCTGGGGCCTTCTTAGGCTTCTCGGGCTTTGCCGTTGTCGTAGTGGTGCGGCCTGACTTGGTCTTGCTGGTCACCTTGGGCTGGTCAACGACGGCGGGAGCCTATGCCGATGTTAGATCATGGTACGGGAGAGACAATGGAGACATGACTTACGGCCTTGGGAGCAGAAGCTTTGCGGGGCTTTGCAGTGTTGGCCTTGGGCCGTCCAACAGACTTCTTCACACCGGCGTCAGACTTCTTGGTCTTCGGCTTCTCAGCCTTTTCGGTCTTCTTGGCGGCAGCAGCCTTCTTGGGCTTCTCAGTCTTGGTGGCAGTCGCCTTCTGTCAAGAGGTCAGCTACATACGTTCGAGGGATGCAACTCTGGAATGCTTACCTTTGCGGCGGCGGGCTTAGCAGGTGTTTCCTTCTTGGCGAGCTTCACGGGTCCAGAGGGACCTGAAGACCGGACACGTTAGTTATGGTACACACGAGGAGCAGAGGGGAAAAAATTGAAAGGAGCAACATGACAGCAACAGAAATATCCCCGGAGACAGGGACTGACACAGAAGATTGAGACGGAAGGAAGTTGGAAGACGCGCGACAGGAAGACAACTTACCCTTGGGCTGAGTGAAATCACCCTTCTCGACACCAACCTTGATAGCCTTGTTGAACTGGCTATCAAAGGCATTTTGCGAGGCAGGGGCAATCTTGTTGTTGGCCAGCACATATTTCTTAATAGACTGGCGGCTGTTGAAAAAGATAAACGTTAGCTTGGGTGACACGCACATCATCACTCACAATGAGGGTTGCCACGTCGCTGAGGCGCGGGTCCCTGCATTGGGCGATAAGGAACAACAAAACATACCTGCTACCATTACGTTCTTTCAGCTGAAGGAATTAAATGTTAGCGATCAACTTGATGATGAAACAAAACAGGTCCGACGGGACGTTGGTGGGTGATCAAGCATGATGGGAGACGTGTCACGGTCGGACAGAAGTTCCCGCCCGGCAGCCGTCACCCACGACGCGCCAGAACAGTGATCAACTCACATTCAAGATGGCAACCTTGATCATATCTATATTAAACGAATCAGCATTTATTCGCGACGAAAATGATACTAGCTACACCACGACGCGAAGTGGTGGTGATGAAAGATCAGCAGAAACATACCGCGGTAGGAGGCGTGGGTCGAGCCAGTCTTCTTGGTCGCGCCGGTGGTAGCTTTCTTGGGAGGCATGGTGAAGGAAGAGGATTGCTGGGGATTAAAGGTAGAAGAAGTGAAGCTTGAAGAGAAATAGAAGAGGGATCTAGATAGCTAGCAGGCGTCAGGCAGAGGGTAGTGGATCGAGAGTGGAAGCAGAAAGGAGCAAAAGCAGTCGACGGCGGAAGGGGTGGAAGGCCGCGGGGCATCCGCGCTTTATAGGGCAGCGGGTGTTGACACAGGATCACTCGCAACTCTCGACTTGACGTGTTGCTCCTCTGCGGCCTCCTCGTTTTTCCCTCATTTTTCTCACACCTTTTTTCTTTTCTTTTTTATTTGTGATTTTTTTCTCGGCTGATTGGTAGCTCCAGATTATTGTCATATTTTTTAATAGATTTATTTCCCCCTTTTTGAGCTAGTAAATCCCTCCCAAAGCGTGTCTATCTGCATCTGATCCGAGTTCCCCATCGGGGCTGTTATTGTTGTACTTACTAGGAGCATGATCCATAGTAGTAGATTCCATACGCGTTGCCTTTCTTTCCCTTTCCCTTTTGCACCCCCTCCCCTTCTCTCTAAAATGTCTCCCTTCCCTCTAGGATGCTCAGAAACAGATTAGTGTTTTGATGTGCATTCCCAGTAGAAATTAGCCCCCCGTAGCCCTCCACCGGTGGGTGCAATTTGAGGTTTTCTAGGAAACCCCATCCACTGTCACCCAAGTTCCCGCCATCCTGTTTTCTGTCGCCTTTTTTCCCACGCCCACAACCACGACTCTATCCAAAGTCAAATAATTATTTTGAGATTTATCTGTGGGTATGCGGATGCTCTCTGTGTTCTTGATCCTCCAAAAGACGCTCCTAGGTCAATTTCACCCTCGTAAACGATAATCAACCGGTCGCTGGGCAGACACCTCACTCGACCCAGTGTTCGCACGCTCTATCTATGATGCTCACACCCAGCTTGCGCCTACCGTTCAATCAAGCTCATCAACTCCTAACATTTTGCGCTGTGATTCTGAAACTAGCATAAATTGAGGTAGCGACAGATCTGCCCCTTGCATGGCTTTTTTTTAAAAAAAATTTTTTTTTATCCTTACTCTTGCGATGGGGAGAGGAAGTCCTGTTGGTGGACGGTAGCACCACCGAGGGCCCTCGCGCGGTTTGGGTCACGAGGCGCAAGATGATGTATTTGTTTGGTGATTTTGGGTTCGCCCCCATGGACTTGGCCGGATTCAATTACAAGTGGATTAACCTGTAGAGACGGGGCTAGATCGCCTTGGTTGCGATTTTGGGTTCTTATAAGATGAATGTGCTTGAAATCCCATGCGATGTTGTTTGTATATCAGGCGCTGTGGTGTCGCTTTTTCCCTCTCGACTCAAATGCCGGTGGGGACACCCTCCCCTCTCTCCTCATCTACGGCGGGCTACGGTAGAGATCTATTATTGAAAGATAGGTCAAGCAGCAGCTGTTGATTGGGTCTGCTCAGAAGAAGAACTCGTTTGTCGGGCCTTAAGGTTTTCCTTTGTTGTGCGTTTGTGCTTTGCGACGAGGGTGACAGCCGACAAGGGCCGTTGGCACCTGATCTCCGATTTCCCCTAGTGATCTTCACGGATCAAAGAGAGGGTGGAATCAGCTCCCGCGGGAAATCTGGCTTTCTCCCTCCGGATCTACAGCTGGCTTTTGGACCGAGCGTTTGGGGCTGCCTCGTGTTTTCAATGATCAATGAATGTTGACCCTACCCAGTGCTTGGCTTGAGGGCTCCTCCTAGTAGGAAGACCATGGTATCGATGCAACCCTGACTATGACCGATAAGATTTGCCACTATAAGTTGGATATTCTGCTCTACGGTAGGTCTAGAAGCTAAAGGTGGCATTATGAGTTGGACTATCTGATGGTGTGCTGATGAGATCTGAATATATCAAGTGATATATGGTGGACACTCTATAGTGGCGGCGTCCCAATCTATAAACTTCCCCGCACCTGTGATGTGATATATATCTCACCACCGACCAGTAATCTCCGGCCACAACAATACCGTAGAATATTCTGTAGAAGAGAACTAGGAGTAATTCAGACAAACGAGAACCTACTATGGGCTATCTACTATAGGATATCTTCAAGATTACATCCGAAATCAAATTCCTACTGCGACAATGGATTTGGATGCTTCGGCTTGGTGACTCCTCTCGGAACACGCGCAGCTGATAACAACAGGAAAACAACCAACATACGACCAAGTCAAAAGCAGGCGCATAATCAACCAGAAGGTATCAGAGCATCATAGAATTGAATCCAAGGTTGCGCTGAACTTCTCATTAAGTATCTGGGACGATTATATTCATTTCTGTTGTCTTAACTAAAACACCCTCGGTTCTACGCGGCCTCGAAACATGGGCGCGGAAGTATCTGCCGTGAACTGAAATAATTTTTCTTGAGCACTTCACCCAACGGGTTATGGACGCTAAAAATCATATGAAACACTTCGAGACTTCTCTGAGTGAATCTTTTTTTTTCTTAGAAAAAAAAAAAGATGAGCACTTCTCATGCTTGAGGCCTCATTGTGTGCAGCAGGGTAAGTCGAGAAGCTCCTGCTGACCAAACATTCTTCACAAGGTTTGGAATGATGTATGCTACCCTCGATTAAAATAAAGTATCATGATCGTCAAGAGGGTGAGAAACACGGCGAAAGAAATTCAAACTATAAGAGATTTACACCGAAGCTCCATCGAACGCCCTGCTTTTTGATCCTTTCCCATATACCCGGGTATTTGAAGATTTTCCATTAATTAACCACAACCATCAATCGCCCTTAGATAGCGCCCCGGGGCCGTGATTTAGCCTCTTTCTTGGCCTTTGCATCCTCCTTCTTGCGTTTCTTCTGCTCTTGGATCTTTTCATCGTGCTTGCGCTTCAGGTTGGCCTTTTCTTCGTCTGTCCTGGCAATAGGTTTGAAAAAGCCTTCCAGTCGTGACTGCTGAGCGGTCTTTAAGTTCTTCTGTAGTCGCGCTGCACCGTTGCGGACTCGATCCTCATTGAATCCCTTGTCCTTCACGAGAAAATCGATGAGACCCTCCACATCCGGTGCCTCCCACTTAAAGTCACATTCGGGTTCGTTGGCGTCCCTCACGTCGGGGTTGATAAAAAGCTCTCTCGCATCCTGATATGGCCAGGAGTCTGGTATCGTATACTTCTTCTTAGGGTCCTTCTCAATGTACTCAACCACCTTTTCTAGACTTCCGTGATCCCGGATTAGTTTCAAGGCCGTGTTTGGTCCAACTTTGGGGATCGGTTCCAAGTAGTCGCATCCGAGTAAGATGCAAAGGTCGATGAACTGGACCCGGGTAACCATTAGCTAATTACCTTTTGCGCGATGTGAGGTGATGAATTACCTGATTTCGGCCCATCCCCAGGCCTTCCAATGCACGGCTCAAATGAATCTCTTGAATGGGCTCCTTTCTCTGTTCACTGAAGGTAAGATGCCTCAAAAGGATTGGTGCTTCAAAACACAGCGTGTCCATATCTTCAGAAGCCGCTGCATAGACTTTCCCTGCCCTGGCAAGTACTGCACACTGGGCCTCGGCCTCCGTGGGGGCGTCGATGTATGGGATACCCATCAGTTTCAAGAGTTTCTTGCATTCCGTGTTGTGGTCCCTTGTAACTCGCACTGTGCGTCGCGAGAATTTTTCAACGTCCTCTGCAGTACCAGTTTCCTTTGCCTCCTCGTGAGCTTCCGTGGCTTCAAGTTTCCGTGCGCTACGCTTGGCGAGTTCTCCGGACTTGAGCTTTGGTGGGGCTCCGTCGAAAACGTATAGAGGTTTGATTCCGTTGTCGACCATGCGCAGTGTGCGGTAAAACATGCCCATCAGATGTGAGGTGGTTTCTCCACTTTCGCTCATGAGTTGTTGACCCTCGGAGCGGACGGCAATGAGGAAACTATAGATACTCATGGAGCTGCTGAGAGTCAGTATTATATGCCCTAAAACTTTCCGATCCATATATATATGTTTGAGGTGGAAGGTATAACGTACGCATCCTATGTGCACGCAGTTGGAATTAGCTCTTTTCCTCACATGCGGGATCCCTTGGATTGATGGAGGGATTGAACTTACGATGGCAACCTTTCGGCCAAAATGATTCTTGATATCGCCCGACTTGATCGCATCGGGCGCATTTTCAGAGATGACCTGGTAAAGCTCTGGAAGGTGATAGTCAGGATCCAGTGAGGCGTCTCACGAGTTGGCTATGGAGCTAATTTGGTGGGGGTCCAACGTTAAAAACAGGAGATCTTCACCTACGTTTAATACCCATTGTTGATATGGTCTTTCTGTTGAATATTCTGAGTCCGACGAATGGGTAATCCCAAGCTGTAGGCCTTGTGTGCGAGCGAGATTACAGAAAGAAGCCGGAAGCGCAACATACGATGGAGGTTGCTCGGCGAGAACCCGCGACGGAAACGCGTTGAACGCGCCGGCGCCGACATCATTAGACCTATCTAGGCATAGCCCCGGAAGCCGGCAGCCACGTGATTGAGCCCCCACTTGTTTCCCCAACCCAAGATTCGGCGGCCGCTGCAAGGCCTGGACTGGCGGGTTTAGCCTGCTCAGGAATCCCTCCTCGCACGGGGCCGCGAAAGAAGCTAAGGCGCTGGACCGCAGGTGCATTCCTTCTATGCCTATCAGCAGCGCTCCGGTTTCGGTTGGGCAGACAAATCGCAGGTCACAGGAACCGGAAACTATCGCCATTATATAAATCGCCTAGCGGCCAGTAAAAAGCGGATCTTCCCCATCCGACAATCACGGAGTAACCCCTCTTCTTCTCCTTTCGGGTCACGATTTTCCTATCGCCGTCCAAGTTGCTCGATTTCTTTCCCTTTTGGAATGGGAAAACGAAATTAAGCCGGACGACGATTAGAAGAGACATTTCGATGGCTGAGCCTATATGATGAGCACTTTCTCAACACCATGAAACGGAGTCGTCCTCATTTTGAAGCCAATGGCGAGGGCTCCTCCCCTCAGGGTGTGTTTCCGCACCCAGCATCTGAAAATGACTCACGTCACAGTCCGCTGCATATCCCAAAAATTTCGCGAAGGATACGGGCGTGTACGGAGTGTAAACGGCATAAAGTACGATGTGATATGAATGTAGGGGATCATACTTGTCAGAGATGCCGTCGAATGGGCTTGGAATGCGTGGTCAACAAAAGCCTTCAGACGTTGCTGGATGATGAAGCGGAGTAATTATAACCCGTCAAGAAGATGTGCTACTTGATGAAGTCGACGTTGCTAACTGTGTTCGGTGGTATGCTACAGGTGGAAAACGACGATTGAGCTCGCAATGGCGGACTTGCTTAGAAAGGCGGAGTTACCGGAACTCTCCTATTACCAAGTTCCTGGAAAACCTACAGAGCCCCCACCCAAGAGAAGAGATCGCAAAGCGTCCACCGTTTCAACGGAAGATACTCCGAATACTTTGGGAATTGACAGGGCGACAGAGCAGAGCGACTCAAATGCGCGCCCGCTCGCGGAGGGACCCGCACCCTTTCAGCAATCGTCGCAGTATGCCCTTGATAGGGAAGAAAATGGCACATCATCGCTGATCACGGCACCAATGGGCAGTCTGTATGAAGTGACGCAACTAAGTGATATCCAGTCGACCTCCCCTGGTCGGCAGTACGCCGCGGAACGGGCACTTGTCACCGATTTTGTTTCGCGCGGCACTATTGACCTTCAAGAAGCGGAGGAATTGTTCTACCATTTTGACCAGGTTCTCAACCGTTATCTATGGGATGGCATATTATTGGTGCACAAAGATCTTGTATCCTTGCGGAATTCATCTTCGATGCTCACTGCTGCTATTCTTGCCGTCACGGCGCTTCATCTGCCAAATAAGGAGCGCACTTTCGACACGTGTTACACAGAATTTGCAAAATTAGCATCAGAGTCAATGCTAGACAGGCACCACTCCCTAGATGACTTGCGGGCATTATGCATCGGGGCTTTTTGGCTTGCAGACGTCAGCTGGAAGCTGTCTGGATATGCGGTCCGCATTGCGACAGAGCGCGGCCTACATCAAGCCTATCGAAGAGCTACCCTCGGTTCTTTAGAACATAAAGAACAGGCTAGATTGTGGTATCTTCTTTATGTAAGCGCTTCGACCCTTACTCTTGTGGCTGCGCCGGTAGGATGCTGACCTTTGAGACCTTGGAACACCATTTCTCGATCGCCTACGGGCGTCCACCCATTATCCACGAAGATCTGAGCATTACGAACCACCATACCCTGATAGTTTCCCCAGCAGTACCACAATCAGATCTACGCCTACACAGTCAAGTCGATTTGTTCATTATTCTCACTCGAATATACCACGCATTCGGGCCGGATGTTGATCTGGAGGTTCCTGAGAGTAAATTCTCTACGATCGATAAATTCGACGCTGAACTTGGGGAATGGCGAACCGCATGGCTGCCTCGGCTAGGTATGGGCCCCCTCTGACCCTGCTATGCCCTTGTTATACACCCCCATCGGCTGACGTGAAATGAAAAACTACAGCTGGAAGTCGATATGTTGGTGCGTATCCTTACAAAGCCGTCTACCTACACTATAATTTTTCCCGCTTACAACTGAACTCGGTGGCTTTGAGGACGTACCATTCCTCCAATTCCACCCGTCCCATGTCCACTGAGCGAAAGAAGCGAGCAAACCTGGCAATTGAATCAGCTATTGGGACACTCATGGTTGTTTTGGACGAGCCTGATATTCAGCGAGCTCTGGTTGGTGTGCCGTTGTATCTGCACAGCATGATTACCTTTGCTGCAGTTTTCCTGTTGAAGATCGCCGCCAAAGGCTGCTCGAGTAGTGGGCCTGGTGCCTCAAACCAGCCGAATTCCATCGCGGCGGCTAGCTTGCATATCGACGTTGGCTATGTGCGTGCATTGGTGGGACGCATAGTTGAGCTGATGGTATCCTGCAGCAAGCGTGCTAGCGAGCGCCATCTTAGTCATCACATTGCCCGTGGCTTAAGAAAAATGCTCACAGGCCTCGAAGAATGGGAGAGGAGGAGCTCTTGTGCCCAGCCACCTTCAGGGCAGGGCCAACATGACCATTCTTCAATGTTTAGGCCGCTAGTCATCCCTGGAGCTCAACCGTTCGGGGAGAGAGATACCATATTAAGCCATCCGCCGCCACTGCTGGGGGTGGCTCCCCTATCTGCTGAGCGGGGGAACGGGTTTGAAACAGAAACAAAACAACAAAACGGGCTTTCCGAAGGCTCGATAGACCCCATGATGGCCGATCTATGGGGCTTTGACGAAGAATATTTTCCTACGGGAGTCTTTGATTTCCTTCAATCGCAGATGCCAGCCTGATTACCAGCTATCACCACCCGAATATATGGGAGTCTGGTGGGTTGGACATCACGACCAGGAAATCTAGCAACAATGACTTGTGATCATCCTTTCCCTGGAATTTCATCCTTTGATGCATTGACTCAACAGTTCCAATCCTATGGAACCGTTCTTCAAGGTACGCTCCTGAGGAAGACCGCTTATGGTAATAATTCCTATGATTAAATGCTTATTGAGTTCTGAATGTGCTCCTTGGACCCCCCCGACTGTCGAAATGAAAAACTACTAAGCATAGGAGGTGTGCAATAGGTATATACATACGTTGTTGGTTCCGACGTGCCATCAGAATGCGCTCCTGAAGAGGCCACATCCAAATCCAGGTATCACGACCTAAGACTATATCTCTTTTTATGGGTCGAGGTAAATGCTTGATCTCCTTTTTACTAGATACTCTTTAAGGACAGTACATAATATATAATAAAGATGTAGAGTTTCTATAAACCTGCCGTACCGTAAATGCCCTTCTCGTAGCGGATTGGCCCCGAGCCAGACGTGGTAAGTAGTTGTACATAGCCTAGGGCCCTTCATAAGGAGGACTGCTTTACTGTACTGGTATTTCCGTGAAGAGATCTAATAGCCTAGGTAGTTGTAGCAAGAAAACCGGCTACTCATGGCCGTATTGGCACTTAAATGTGCTCGACCTGTACCGGTTATTGGACAGGGCCGCTGCACGGATCGGGAGGGCATCCGCGGAGCGCTGATAGGAGGCAGCACACACTCCGCGGGATTCGGCACAAGGAGAGCATATATTGCGGTGGATGCTGGAGAGGTTCGGGCTTTCCTATTATCATCATAGAATAACATAGAGTTTTGCTGTGATTGAGTCACGATTTTTGTGCTCTATCTGTTGTTTTGTTCCTTTCGATCGATATCTTCCTCTCTTTCCCCTGCCCTCGCACGGATTGCCGAGGTTTCCAGCCAGGTATGTCCACACCCGGGCACAGCATCATCTCCCCCGCAACGCTTCTATTGGAGTTGCTGGCGTTTCCTTTCCTCAATCACACCCTCTAATTCTGGATACTGTTGCACTCGGATTGACACATTTGCAATATCTAGTTCACAATTTTCCTTGGAAATTTACCAATAATCTCCGCAACCATGAACCCATCCCTCCTTCGGACCGCCTCTCGCTCTGCCGGCCGCCTTTTCAAGGCTCCCGCACCTTCGCGCGCTGCAGCAACGCGTGGATATTCCACAGCTTTCAACTGGGAAGACCCTCTAGCTACGTCGGAGCTGTACACCGAAGAAGAGTTGGCAATCCAGGAGACTGCTAGACAATACTGCCAGGAGCGACTGCAACCACGCGTTCTGGGTAGGTGGCTTCCCTCTACTTCTTTAGGATATATGGAGGGTATTCTGAGCTGACAAAATTCACAACGTGATAGACGCATACCGCAATGAAGACTACGACCGCAAGATCCTCGAGGAGATGGGTGAACTTGGCCTTCTCGGCGCCAGCATTGAGGGATACGGCTGCGCAGGCGTGAGCACTGTTGCTTCTGGTCTGATCACAAAGGAAGTCGAGCGTGTGGATTCTGGCTACCGATCCGGCATGTCCGTGCAGAGCTCGCTGGCCATGACGGCGATTCATGATTTCGGTTCCCAGGAGCTCAAGGACCGCCTCCTCCCCGAGCTGGCCAAGGGCAAGTTGGCTGGTTGCTTTGGCCTGACCGAACCCAACCACGGCTCCGACCCCGGGTCGATGGAAACCACTGCGCGCGAACACTCTACTAAGAAAGGGGTCTACCTGCTCTCTGGGAGTAAGACGTGGATCACCAACTCTCCTATCTCGGATATCCTGATCGTCTGGGCCAAGCTGCAGAGAACTGGTAAGATCCGCGGATTTGTTGTTGAGCGCAGCCAATGCCCTCCCGGAACCCTGGAGACTCCCGCCATCAAGAACAAGTCCGCTCTCCGTGCCTCGATCACGGGTATGATCCAACTCGACGACTGCCCCGTACCCGCGGAGAACATGTTCCCTGAAGTCCAGGGTCTCGTTGGCCCCTTCACCTGTCTCAACAGCGCCCGTCTCGGAATTGCCTTTGGTGCTATGGGAGCGCTAGAAGACTGCATTGACCGTGCTCGCACCTATTCCCTCGAGAGAAAACAATTCAAGGGTAACCCGCTGGCGAAGTACCAGCTCATCCAGAAGAAGCTGGCAGATGCTGCCACGGATGCCGCGTACGGTACCCTAGCCGCTACCCAGGTTGCTCGGCTGAAGGATGCCGGAAAGTGTGCTCCCGAAATGATCTCCATGATCAAGAGACAGAACTGTGACCGCGCATTGGCCAACTCTCGGATGTATGTTGTTTCACCGAGCCCACCCCTTTTGAAACTGATAGGACAACACACTAATCAATGACTTACCCTTGTTACAGACTCCAGGAAGTGTTTGGTGGTAACGCGGCCAGCGACGAGTACCATATTGCCCGACATGTCGCCAACTTGTTTGTTGTGCAAACATATGAAGGACAAAGTGACATTCACGGTAAGTACCCCCCGTTAGCCTGGGAGTTGGATCTGTCTGAGCCCGAGCTGGTGCTGACTTGGTATTATAGCGTTGATCCTGGGCCGTGCAATCACCGGCGTACAAGCGTTTGTTTAAGCCGAAAGAAAAGTAATATAATTTTCTTTTTTCCAAGAGCGTACTTAATTATTGCCTGTCTAGAATCTTTGGCACTGGGCCTGGCAAGAAAAAACTTCAACTGTACATAGTTAGTACCTTTTTAATACTTGTTTTGACTGACAAGATTTATATACATCACGACAAAGTTTGAATGAATATCTATGAAAGGAAGTATTAATTAACCACTGCCATCTCCCAAACCTTAAAACTAGATATCAATACAAAGAACTGGAATCACGTGGCAATGTCTATGCCTCATGGGGCACGCGAGCAGCCACATTGAACAGTCGGATGAACATAAAAGCCTCCTATTTAGCCACCCTAAATACTTTTAAGAATTAGACGTATCTAGAAGATACCGCAGCCCCGAAGTACTCCGTGAAAGAGAAAATGGTTCGTCCGATGACCTTGGCCATCCCGAAGTTCGGGAGAGCGTTTGAGAGGGTGACTGGGTGTCCGAAAAGGGTTGAAATATTGATCTATCGCCACACCAACCGTCGGACAGGATGACCGTTTCGGCCAAATCATAGGCGAAAAGCTTGGACGTACTCCGTAGGGGATTCCGAGAAGATACCTACATTTCCATGATTTTTTTTCTTTTCACTTGGGTACATATGTATAAGATGAAATTACGGCGACAAGTGAGAACATTACATGTAATAAATAATAACATGAAAATTGAATCTGTTAAAAAGAAAAATGAAATTATTGAAAAGAATGGATAAATATCGGCCAGTCATGGGTCAGAACCACGTTTGGGTACTGCTGTCTTCGTTGGGAGGTGGCGATGCCCAAGGTCAAGGTGATTTGTTACTCCGTATATGGCCTCAGATATGATTAATCAATAATTACGGGATTGCGGTGTGGGCGGCAAAGAATAATTGATATAAATCATATTTGCAGCCTCACTGTGGTATCTCTCATCCAGCAATAACAACATGAATGAGGACAGGCAGTGTTGGGTGGAACAGTCTTACTCCGTTGACGAGGCGGCCAAGATTGCCTTACGAGATGCGATGTTTCTGTTTGTGGAAGGAAGTGGAGCAAGTGTGGCTGGTGCGGTCGGGTAATCTGTACAGTGAGATACACGAATAAGATACTGACGCACGCTTACATTCATCATGATCATTGATGGTACACGTACGGTAAGTACTGAGAGGCTGAAATACGGGCCTGTACCGGGCGGCAACGGGGCAATTACTATGGGAGATGGGTGGGTTTAGTAGTACCAGAAGGGGCGGCGTATGTGTCATGACGGGGAGTCAGCGCTTTCTTTCATGGTCTCTGTCATTTCCACCACTCCTTCTCCCTCTTTCTTTTCCCTCCCCTCCCTTCAGCCCAAATTCCCCCTCTTCTGTTCTTCCTTCCTCTGCCTCTTTTGGTTTCGCCCGACGTAATCATCAAATCCGTGAGTATCGCTCCCTCCACGCCTCTCCTATCCGTCGTATCCTCTGCCCTTTTCTCTTCATCTCTCTCTCTCTTTCCTTCTTCTTCCCTGTTCAATCTTCCTCTTCTCAACCAGACCCTCTTCTATCGCCTGCTAACCGCTGGGTCCTATTTCTGCAGATTCCCGCCATCAAAATCAACACCACCAACTCATTTTTTCGACCATCGCGTGGCTGACCTAAATCCTCCTCCTCCTTTTTCTTTTCCTTTTTTCTTCATATCATTTAAAAATGGCCCTCAAGAGAATTAACAAGGAACTCACTGATCTCGGCCGGTAAGCCTTGTCCATTCTTTGCTTCCTCGTGCTCTTCCCCCGCCATATCGCGGGGCGTCAAATGAGTCGCCTACTGAGCAACCCACCGCCATCGATCGATGGTTAAAGGATGATCTGACATGTTTTATTTCTATAGTGATCCTCCGTCTTCCTGCTCCGCTGGTCCTGCAGGAGAAGACCTGGTATGATCCCACACACAAAATGTTTCACTCTATCTATCTCAGACGGTCGCCGATTGTGGCGGGGCACCGTCGATGCAGATCCTTTCTCCCAAATGTGTATTATCGCTAGGAAGGAACTAACAGATGATTTTCAACCCAACAGTTCCATTGGCAAGCAACGATCATGGGTCCTGTGAGTTTATCCGGTGTTTCTTTTGTCTATGGTACTCTGGCGGGGCGTGATCGTTCTCCTGAGGTTAGGGGAAAGGGAAGGGACCTTGCGAGAACGCCTTGAAGGATAGCCAACCTTTCGCATACTGATTTGCTGACTGGATATGTCTCTTAGGGTGACTCTCCATACTCGGGAGGCGTGTTCTTCCTAACGATTCACTTCCCTACCGACTACCCTTTCAAGCCACCAAAGGTCAACTTCACCACCCGGATCTACCACCCTAACATCAACTCGAACGGCAGCATCTGCCTGGACATTCTGAGGGACCAATGGAGTCCAGCTCTCACAATTTCTAAGGGTTCGTCAATCTATCCCTCGCGATCGTATCATGACCTTTTTTAGCTTGGGAACTGACTTAACTGTTGTAGTACTGCTCTCGATTTGCTCTATGCTCACAGATCCTAATCCCGACGACCCACTCGTGCCTGAGATCGCGCATGTGTACAAGACCGACCGTCCTCGATATGAGTCAACCGCGCGTGAATGGACTCGCAAGTACGCTATTTGATCTTCGCCATTCAATTTTCCACGGCCGCTTTAGGTCTTCCCCCGTCGCTGCGTCGTTTCTGTGACAACCAATACGAAGCCTGGCGTACCGTGATCGTAGATCCTTTCACTGTTTCCTTTGCGAACCGTTTACGTTTGTTGAAATTTCAATATCTTTCCTCGAGTTTCCTTTTCTCCTTAGGCGGGAAATGTCATATCCAACGATCATTATGACCAATTCTCATCATGCATTCATGGCATATTTGTTTTTACTGAATGGAGTCGGACAAATTTTTCTTTGATTCTCATACAACCCTAGCTTGGAGTTATGCTTGGGTCGGGGTGAAGGGGGTGTAATTCATGTGGATTATAATGACTTTACCACGGGGTAAGTCAAACTGCATGAGCTAGGAATGGTGAGGTCGATGATTTGCATATGGGATTGTACTAGATAGGTATTATCGAGGCAACACCAATTCAAACCAGTTGACTGCACCGGTCGCGTAGGATTTTGGGGTTTAATTTAAGGTTCGTAGTAGTTCGGAAGACCATCTTCCTTTTCTTTTTTTTTTTTTTTTTTAAAAATAATCCTGGAGTCGATGTATCATCTGTGGCAAGCGAATATACCTCGATCCTAGCCCAATTGTCTGTATGGACGAAGTGTCGGTGTGAAAGTCTTGGACAAATATCAGTGATATACGTATTTCTTGACAAATTTCATGTACCAGTACCTAGGAATTAATTTTGCGCAATGTTTGTATTGTATTCATCAACTCTTTCCGAAGCTTGCACCAGAAGTGTGCAATTAATAGACATGCAGTAAAAACCCAAAATTAAAATCTCATATGAACGCCGTATCTAGATATATGCACTTTGAAAACCATCAATAATATGAGGATTACCTCGAGTGATTCCGGTGTAAGTAATATGTATTGTATATGTATGGAGAAAGGGAAAAAATCATGAAAAAGAAGAACAAAGAGGCACAAGGACATAAGGAATGATAGAAGAACAAAATAGATAGACGAAAAAAGAGAGAGAGAGAGGAAGGGTCTAAGCAACCTGACTACTTCTCCGACTACTCATTCGCGAGCCAGCTTTCGAGGCACCACCGGCGATACTACCGCTAGCCTTGACGGTCCGTTGAGAAGCCCGCGAGGCATGACTGGAGATCTGGCTGACGCTGTCACTCGGCTTGACGGGTTCGTCGAATTTGCTAGTGTTGGAGTGTTTGGAGGTGCGCGAGTGCTTCGAGGTGTGCGATCGATGGGAGGCGTGGGAATGTGAGGAGCGTCTCGGGTCGCCGATCTGGCTGATGGAGTCCTCTGGGCCCACGTCGACTTCGTAGGCATCGTCGTAGGTATCCTCCATGAATGGGGCGTCATGCCGCGAGGATGAGGAGAAGCCGGATTTCGAGGCACCGGTGCGATAGGTGGCGAAGGAGGCGATGGAGCCTTCTGGGAGGGGAATTTGACGCGCTGTTCGGTTGGAGGAGGCAGTGCTGGGGGCGGCTTGGGATCTGCTGCCGCCGTGGTAGGAGGATGCGGAGGAACGGCGGGAAGATTGTTGGTCTTCGTAGTAGGATTTGGAGGTGGGTTTGATGGTGGATTGGGAGTAGACGCTGCCTTTGTCGGAGATGCGGGATTTATCGCGGAAGCTGCTGATCAGGGTGCTCATGTCTCCTGGGTAATCCTGGGAGTCGAGTTGCGGGGGGTATTCGATGGCTCGGATGGGGAGATCGCTGGCGGAGGTGTAGACGGTGCCTTCGGAAGCACGACGTCCGCTCTCATCCATATAGATACTTCCTCCTCGGGGGGCGAACTCGGTGCCTTCATAGATGGTGCTGGCACGAGGGTTCTTTGAGGTCATGCTGCGCGTTAAGCCAGGGCGCGACTCGGCTTGGGAGTAAATACTTCTGGCTGGGGGCGCCTCAATCGCCGCATATCCCTGATACTCCTGGGCTTGGGATGGAGCCTGCGATGTGCCTATCAATTGACGGATATCCTCAGCAGAGTACTGTGGAATCGAGAACTGAGGAGCGGATTTGGTTTCGGTTTTTTCTGAGTCTCCCCTTGAGGATAGGGCATATGCGAGGGCGGCACCGGCGGCTGCCCCGGCAGCTGCTCCGATGAGTGACCCGACGATAGTCTTTGCTGTCGTGCCATCATCCGCCTTCTGCGTTGTGTGGGTTTGGACAACATAAGTCGGACTCGGGGCTTGCTGGATCTCTCGAGTGTGAGTGGTTGTGCCTCGTTCTCGGAGGGCTGCACGTTCTACCGCGGTAACCGCCTTGGATGTGTAAGACCTTACATCGGACCTGGGAGGCGCGATGCTCTCGGTCTTTATTGAACTGACTTTGCTGCTTGCCTTAGAGACAACAGAGCCACTCTCTAGGAGGGCTAAAGCGGGCTTGGTGAGCTCTGACCGGGCCACTGAGCTGGCGCCACTGCTGCCACTGGCATTGCTGGGGCGATAAACAGCCTCGATGCTGTTGCCATCAACATCCATGATCGCAGCGCTGAAGTAGCCCGATTGTGAGTCACGCAGTTTGGGTTCCCCATGAATTTTCCCTCCGGCCTTCAGGGCACAGATGAAGAATGAGTGGACCGCATCTTTTGACGGTGCAGGGAATGCAACGTGAGCAGCGCCAGCTGGAGACCTGGGGCTTGTTTAGCCTTTAACGTAGTTTCTAATTAGGCGTGTCACTCACCCTGGCTTTTGTTCGGTTATCCAAAAGTCTGCGGGCTCATTGGAGTTTTGGCCAAACCCGATATAGTCATCGTGGCGGCCGATGAATTGATAACCCAAGGGCTGCAGACAAGAAAGGAAGAATGATGTAGAGGTAGGAAGATGGGAAACAGTGAGGGTTAGGTGAGACAGAGGCATGGCTGCAGAATTGCTTAGCTGAACCCACAGCGAGACAATGAGCAAGAACCGCGGGCTTGAAGCACGATTCTGGTATCAATGTACACAGCAGGGTGACGTTTTCCCAGGGAAGAGGAGCCACAAATGTAAACGTGGACAGGAGGTAAGGGGCATAAAATATAAGGTGTGGTATGCACACGACCAAGCGAGTAAAGAGAGGGGGAGGTGTAGAGGAGAAGAAATGGGAAGAGCACTCTTTGAAAGTCTTTTAAATGTTTCTATGACTGATAGCTGTTTTCAAACATGCCCAACGTGATATCCAACCAGAGACTGGGATGAGCGAACGGCTGTTAAATTTATCCATAGAGGCCAAGTGCCCCCGAGGCAATAACGGATAGCCTTGGTTTTGCTGGTAGAAGTGCATATTGCCAGCAGAGCCCAGGCTCTGCAGGCGGGCGTCGGAAAGACTGAGCTGCTGCCGGAAGCGGGCAAATCCTCAAGAGGCCCACGAGACAGTCTATCGGTGAAGCTAGTTACGAGGGGTAGGAGGGACCTAGAGCCATGGCCAGGTCATTGAGGAGAAGCCCGACGGAACTCCCTGTAGGTGGCCTCACCTATTAGGAAACTGTGGATACTCGCATGAACGACGCGCGATGAATATCAGTGTCAGAGTTAGGTGAGGCAAGCGGATCCAGATTCAAGGTGGATGGTGAGGATTGGTAGTGATTGTCCAGTAGTGGAGACAGTATAGGCCTTAAACGTGATATTTAAACCACACGAAAGCCATTCATTGTCATGATTATCCCCCAGAGAGGTACCTTCAGCGGTTGTTGGCGAGTTGGGTAAGCCCGGCTAATTCATTGGTTATCGAGCTCGGAATAGTCACCAATCGCAATGAAACAACGAATGGAAGAAAGGAATAGTGGCAAAGAGAAACGCTTGGAGCCACTGAGGGGCTGTGAATGGACGCCTGTCTGGCACTCTCGTTCCTGCTTTGGGCACATCTGCTGCTGTTAGTCGCCGCTGGGTGCTGTCTGACCGCTAAATAATACCCACTCCGGATGTGTGTCGTGAATCAAGCGCCAGGAGGCCATGACATCAGCAACCATTTGTAGAATAGCGGAAACATAGAATATGCAAGAGACAATTTTAGGAAGGGGTCGCAGTAGGTGAATCTCCGTTGATGATCGTGGGCTACTGCTGTTGTATCATGATTAGCACAAGCGTAATCTTAGCATTGGGTATCCCTTTGAAGGCAGCGAATCAAGAACCCCAGAGAGTCTGGCCGCCACCGGCCGTAAATGAAGCAAAGAATCCACCTCTCGAAGGACGGACCCTGCGATGTCTGCATGCCACGTAGAAAGAAAAAAAGGGACTCTGTGTCTCCAGCTACAGCTAGCCCCGCCTCCGAGTCACCGAATTTCTCCATGATGAATGTCGATACTCGATAGAAATTATCCACCAGAAGGCCTTGAATGAGTCAGAGGGCGAGGAAGGGATTTGAGAGGCGGGTGGATGATGAGGGAGAGAAGTTTTGAAACTTAGATGGGGGAAGATGATGGTTGATTGATGCCTTAAGGGCACATGGCCAACGCCTCAGGCACTTATTTATATACCTTCTCCTCTCTTTCACCATCTCTAACGTGATCTTCACCTGGGAATACAATACTACGGATTTGCATCATTGCTTTGATTGATCAGTATTTTGGTTAACTACTATAATGGTGGCTTAAAATTTCATTACGTCGCTGGGTTCGTGAAGAACTTGTGAGCAACTACAGGTGTTCGAGAACCTAGGTCCTCTTGTCCATCAGTTTCAGTATTCAATCCATTATTTTTTTCCGGAAAATTTATCTCATCATGTGTCTTCAACAGGGCTGGAGGCATGACACACAACCCTCGCGCTGTACAGTTCTGTGCTTGTGTAAACGAGTTCAAGCAGAGTGGATCGTCCAAATATTAGAGCGGAACCTCGCCGGGACGGGGTCTTGAAAGGGTGGAAGCAGAATAACAGCAGGACTCAGGAGGTCCATGAACTTCTGCCGCATATACCCCATTATCACCGGCCGGAAGAAAGCTGTGCCAGGTGTCACTATTTCCCATGAGACCAGAATTTTGTGATCTTGAGGTCGGTATTTCACTAAGCTGAGGGTGACCATGATGCACATCAAAAGAATAAGGCAAGAAACAACAAAGACATGAACATATCCAAAGACAGCTGGAAATTGACTCCACACAGACAGGAGGAAAGTGTATGGCGTCGGAGACGATCGCTCTCAGCAGCTAATAGCTCTGCTCGCTCTCCTCGATCATGCCAGGCTCGCAAGGAAATTCGTTACATCATCAAGTTAGCACCGCTCCTCGGGAGAGAGAAATAATAATCATCCGATGAGCTCAAAGAATATCCCATGCTTCCTCCGCAGCATGGCAGAACTTGCTGCACGCAACGCTGGCACTCAGACTGTAGTTGCTGATACTGATGGCATCATCCTTGAAGGAATCGGCAAAGTCGTCCTGGCCCTTAGCCATCGCTCCAACGAAGATACAGATGCTCTCCTTGGGCCCAAGCGATTCGATGTAGTCCCTAGTCCGTACAACGGGGGCTTCGTAACTGAGGGTTACCTTACGACAATTCGGGGGCAGGTGGTCGGTAATAGGATTTTTGATGACCTTGAGAAGCTTTTCTTGAGAATTGGTGGAACGAATGGAGAGTCGGTGCAGAAGCTGTACCATCAAACCGGCGAAACGCTTGAAGGTGCGAGGAATGCGGACGGCAGGATTCACCTCGATCAAAACGCCTTTTGCGGTATGAATGTAGATCTGGAGCTTGCCGGCTTTGTTGACGGGAGAATCAAGAAGAGTGAGCAGACACTGCAGAGCGTGGTTGATATTTATTAGCCCCAGATAAAATTAGGATGGTGGAAGGTAGAAGGAAGAATAGGGCGAACCTGGTGAGTGATGTCTGGCCGAGCTTCACTGATATCTCTGTTCATCTTGCGCATGACACCGATATGCTCGTCGCTATTGAGCAATGAATACTTCTCATCCCGACCTGCGCCACTGCGTCCACCGTGAGAAGCACGATACGTTTCGAGACTAGCATGCGAGAGCACAACGATCAGGCGCTTGGTCTCCTTGTCCTGGGCAGGAATGGGGACATGTTGTTCAGCGACAAGTTGGGGCAACTCGGGAGGAGGGCAAGACTGGGTCCCTGAACGTTCTGGTGCGTCAGTAACCATTCTTGGCTTTCGTTAAACTGCTATTTTGGTGGGCTTGACAACCGGCGGGGACCGGCGGAGACGCAAAGAAGCACGGTAAAACGAAGAGCAAGTCAAGAGAGCCCCAGCGAGGCCGAAACCTCCAAAACCTTCCGTCGTAGACGTGGGGGAAATGAGGGGAGCGCGGTGGTGGAGGAAGTTGATAAAAAGGTGGAGGGAAAAAATGAGGGGGGGCAATTTGGAGTGAACGTGCAAATCAATTCCCGCCAAAGCGCCTCGGGTTTCATTGGGTATCGAGTTGTACGTACTGGCCCTTTTTCTTTTTCCAGCAACTTGATGGGTATCTGACATTGCGACGAGTCCGACTCGGGGAAAAATAACTTGTTGTTGACTGAGGCGCGACTGAGGATAACTCCTGTGCCCAGCAGACACGAACGGCGAAAATCTGGAAACGGTAATTCGATTCCCTGACGGTTTGTTCGCACACGGGGAGGCGGAAGACGAGAAGGGGAGAGGTCGAGCTGAAAGCGGCGAAATTAAAAAAAAAAAAGACGGACACAATAAGCAATCCGGTGTGTCTGGCCCAATATATATATCTATATACGTTGGGGATTTAATTGAGAAGGAGAGCGGAGGATGGTGTCGATTCGGACTCCGAAGTCCTTCAAAGAAGCGATCTAGGGAAAAAGAGCTGGGAGAAGTGGATGGGAAAAAAAATCAGGTCGGGTCCCACCCAAGTTTGGATAATGGGTAGGGAGACTCCTCAGCAACTAGTTAAAGGTACCACGGGGCTACTTTTAGTAAGGTAGTTGGCGTTAAGAAACTTTGCTTTTTGCTTCATCCTCGTCTTCTATCTACTCTGTATGATTATTCCTGCAGCCATTACCATTATGAGTAACTCCGAATTCAGGTCTCGCTGATGGCCGTCGGCGTCTGACTCGAGGCTAATTCTGCAGATAATCAATCTACTCGGGTCCTATACGGAGTACTATAATTTACCCCCACCGTGTTCTTCTCATCCGTCTCTCTCCTCAATTAGTCTCTATTATCGACACTCTCACCCCATGTCTCTGTAGGGAATAACCTAAACCCCGATTCTGATCGGTCGCAGCTCCTCGCTGCTCAGCAACTGGATTTCTATCGTTCCCCTGGGTCACTTAATCTCCGATCAGCGCTACGCTGGTGAATAAAGTGCCTCTCGGGGATCCATTGGTCGATCATTCTTCAGACAGGGATCGACCGGACCTTCCATGTTATTCCACCAAACTCACGAGCTGTCTTCCCGTATTGCGAATTAAATTCTGTGGCCCGTGAGAGAGCGTCACGCCTTTTTTGAGCAAGATGGACTCAAGGATGAGCCTGTCTGCGGGTGTCTCCCCCACATGTTTTCCCCCCCCAGTCTCTTTAAAGTTTCCGTTGGGAAAAGGACGAAAAGTGACCGGACCGCTTCTTGATGGCTTTTGGACCCCATAAGATGATATTTCAAGCTTCACTTTGATTGGCTAGGCTTGATGGATTTTGACTTGAGTCCGATGTCGCTGAGTTCCCAGGAAGGCAACTCCCGAGTAACGGCCTGTTCGTTATGGCGTATGGCGGCGTCGTAGACTTCCTACATCGCCTAGATGCGGCGAGATTGGTGGCCGCTCCCACAGAACACGGGCGATCAACCATCCAGATTTGGGATGTGATGTATGGAGTGACCCTAATAGGCTTCACAAGAGAATGAAAATGACATGCGACACGGGAGGCTCTTGTTTTTGGGGCATGATGTGCAACTGGGAAAGAGTACCAAGTCTTTCAGGCTTCTAACCATTGACAGGTGCCCTGCCTCGACCCCTCCTCGCTACTTTCTTGTCACACAGGGTGGCGGTTGAGCTTGATTCTGATCATCCGAGACGTGTCGTTTCAACTCCACAAACATCTGCCTTCCCCCAGAATACATGTGGGCCATTCCCTACGCCATCCCTTTGAAGCGTATCACCTGGCTGGATGTTGATCCCCTTAGGTTGGACGAAGTTTGAAAAGAGAAACTCTCGTCTGACCGAATCCAAGACAAGGTAGGGTGATACTGCAGGATCCCACTACATGGGGGGAAGTAGGCTGCCTGTGGCGGTCGGGGGGTAATAGGTGTCTTTCCTGTGCCAGGAATCAGGATTTATTTCACATTAACTTTCCTTTTTTCGAGACCCTTTGTGTCCAACAGGATGATTACACAGAAAGTTGCAGGCCTGCGCAAAACATACATAGGCGGGTCATGGTGGGGTTTCTTTTCTAATCGGACGTCGCTCAGCTTACCATCAAACTACGCTTGCATCGACAAGGGATCTATCCGGATCTATAGCCTCCGGCAACGAAAAAGAAAAGAAAAGAAGGGTGCCAGTGGGAAGGGAACTTGAATTCCATCTCATGGCTAGGTGAGATGGGGGGCTTTTAACATTTCCTGGATGGATTGACAGTAGATTGCCGGTTGATTTGGCCGATTTTTATGAAGGCTGGATTGTTTGGTGTTCCTGAGGCTTAGATCTATGTGGGCAGGGGGTGTGTCTATGACTCCATCTACTCGGATTACAGATTCCAAAGATCCAGATATATCCCATCGCCTGAAAACCCACATACCGGCGCTCATCTGGGGTGGATGAAAGGGAACTGGAACTTGAAAGACAAAGTAAAAGCTTCGGACCCAAACTACGAAATGGATGGGTAAGGTATGGTGTCTCATGATAGATAGGAGTAGAGATCCTCCCGGACATACCACCCCAACCACCCTCTGAGGGAATTGCATCAAGACCTAAGCAAGGAGGATATTGTTAAGTTGGTGAGGTAAATATGACAGGAAATCTCGATGGTCCCCATCATCAACGGCCAAGATATCAGTCCCGAGAAGATCATCCCTGCTCTTTCAATCGTCATCACGGCAGTCAATAGACACAGGGGCAGTAATAATCCTGTGCCTGTGAATGTCGGGTAAGAGGGTGGATCATGGAGCAAGGCATCACGACCATCCAGCAAGGGTCGGGACGAGGCTGGGACCCAGACAGAACTAACGAAGAACCAGAGATAAATTATCCCAAATAGATAATTCATCCGAGTAAATAATGTATCAAGATTCCAATGTAATCAGAGGAGAGAAAAGGCCAATGAGACAGCACCGCTAATAATCATTAGTCGGGCTAATAAAAATCACTTAAATGAAAGAAAAAGATAAAAATCAAAAAAATAAATTGAGAAGAAAAAAGAAAAAAAAAAGGAGGGAGAAGAACACGGACAGGCTGCCAGCTCAGCCTGGTAATGATTTGGGTTTCTTTTATTTTGTTATTTCAATAATGATGTTGTCCTATCCACTCAGTTCAGCAGAGCACATCACATCCCTTTTGCAGGCACCATCCAGCCCGCTGGTTGGTGGCCACCACCTGTCGCTCATGATTTCAGGAGGCGAAGTGTCGGGGCCGGAAATGAGGCCATCGTTCCCTAGTGTGAGGGAGTTCCACAAGCCTTCAGGGAGGAGTTGCTCAGCCCACAGCGAGTATCTCACTGCGACGGCGGCGGGCGTCGGCCGCATTTGAGTTCTTGAGGTTACGATCCGCTGCATCCTGATACGTCAGCCTGGTAGATGTTCCAACGGTAGCCTGGAGTTAAGGTCGTTGGGGGCAGATCCATCTTACCAGTTATTATTATTGTTAAGAGTCATACCCGTCCAGTTGGGTGGTGACTGGATATTAGCATATTATTACTCTGCTCTCTCTCTGACGACTCGTGCCGCCGGATTATTATTCATGATTATTATTTCTATTATTTTTCCTGTTACGAGCATTGTTGTGCTTCTATAATAAGGAGTTATTATTCCTGGCGGCCTCGCGTAGAGACGAGAGCCTTCTTCCAGCCTCCTCAGGGTAAAGCAACACAAAAAAACTACTACTTGACCTTCGAGAAACGATCGCTCAGGTGAGTCGACCCCTTCCTGTCACTTTCTTCAGTCCTTCTATCCAGTTTCTGTCTGTTGGACTACGCTCCATTTGTCTAAGCTACACGACTACTGAGACCCCGGCGAGTAATATGACTAAATAAGGCCTAGCTCCTTGGGCACGCGTTCCAACAACCGTCACCCGTCGATCACTGGTCGCCGAAGCCTTCCGCCCGTGTGGGAAAGAAACCATCATCATCGCCAACATCGCCGGTTTTGACCCCATTGCCACTCTGTACCCTCCTGAATTCGAAGGTCTTATATTTACTGCCTCTCCTCTTCGAGCCCTTGGTCTCGTTTTCATAGCTCATGCCCGCCACCCATGTTTGGCCTCGCCTGAGTTCCCATGATTTGAAACACTAGACGTCCTAAAAAAAAAGAGAGACGAGGAAAAAGGGAGATGCCGTGGACTGTAACGAATTCATTCAAGCGGTAATGCCCCTATCCACTGTCCCTGATTATTGTGACAAGCTCTAACGCGTCTAAAACCCAGAGGTCTCATGATGAAAACGTACGGGCGATCCCTTTGGCGCGTCTACGATGACGACCAGCGTCCAGCAGCTAAGAAGCGACGCGTCCAGTCCGACAACGATTCCGACGAAGCAGAGAACAGCCTTCAGTATGCTATCCGAGAGTCCTCTGCAGCCGTGCGATCGAGTCCGTCGCGTCGTAATTCCGTTCTCCTTTCGGAAGCCACACAGGAGGATGACCTGTCGACCCCTCCATCATCTCCGCCGCCGCGGCTGAGCCCCCCGCTACAGAACACCCGCAAACCGACGTTTTCCTTTCTCAAACGCAAACACTCCGCTACAAGGGATAGTACGAATGGATCTCCACTTACGGAGGTGAATTCTAACAGTGTGCGCGCGTCCGTGGACCCGCCGAAGAAGAAGGTGGCGAATGGCACGCCGCAACCGCAGCAGCAACCGGCGCTGAAGCAGATGCAGATTGACCTCGGGTTTGAAATGCGGAAAACGTGTGCGACCTGTGGAATGGAATATGTGCCCTCAAATGCGGAGGACGCGGCGCTCCACAAGAAATTTCACGACATGAACTCGACCGGGGTGGATCTGGGAAAGGCGTTCATGAGAGCCAACGCGTCGCGCTGGGTGTACGAGGCCACCCGATTTGATGAAGGATATGTGGTGATTGTGGATCGCAAGGCATCCCCGACCGCGAAGAACCAAGCCAAAAAGGTCCTCGAGGTGATTAGCAAGGAGCTGTCTTCCCCAGTGATTGAGGACGAGGTCCTATGGAGCCAGACGGAGCCGCCCAAGCGGTGGCGCAAGAACGGATCGACGGAGAAGGTAGATCGGTACAAGGTGTTCTTGCATATGAAAGATAGTCGATGTGTTGGGGCGTGTCTGACGGAGCGCATCTGGGAATCACACCAGATAGATCGGGCCGCCGCTCAGAAGGACGGCACCGATTCTGCGGTCACCATCCGCGACGAGACCCATCCGGCGATAGTCGGTATTTCACGCATCTGGACCTCCGGCTCATCGCGACGAAAAGGAATCGCGATGGACCTTCTAGATTGCGTCGTGAGCAATTTTATCTACGGGATGGAAATTCCCAAGGACCAGGTTGCATTCAGCCAGCCGACCAACAGTGGGCGAAGCCTAGCCGAGTCGTTTTTTGGACCCGAGAACGAGTGGCATGTTTACCAAGAGAGTTAGATTATGTGAAAGTTTGAGCGAGTACACGTCGAGACCTGACGATGTTGGCGGACCGGGGAGGTATACGGCTGCAAATTTGTCTTTCTTTTCACTTCCCCCTCGGTTTCACCACCCATTTTCCTTTGTTTTTTAATAAATACACCGGCGAGCTGATACCCTTATTTTTATCGGGCCTTGAAACTCGAGGGAGGAAGCCTGTGATGACCATTTATCCTGTTGGCTTTGTTGTTGTAACTCGATGGTGTTATTTGGATGGGAGGGCACTCGGGGATTCTGCGTCGCGTTTTTTTTATTTTTATTTTTTATTTTTTTTGGCTATCTTCTCTGTACAATAATATACCTTTTTACGTCTTCATCATTATTTCCTGTGATTACTGGAAATACGGCAAATTGAGATCGAGAGCAACGAAATAAACACAAGTGTTCCTGGATTAAAATCCACCAACCCACCCTGGGTCGTGGCAAACTCCTTGGCTGGGCTGTCCGTCGTTATCGGCCGTTGCGCTTTCCGGAACGCCGTCAGCAGCGAGCGAGCGATGCTTTTGTGTTTATAGCTCATCCCATCCAATTTGTCCAACCCCTCTCTCTTCCTTTTCTCTCCCCTTCGACTGGTTCTATCCACTCCCCGCAAAACCGACCTCATCCCCTGCTCTCATGCTCGGTGCTGCCATTCCTCTCTGCGATGTCTGGATTAAATCCTTTCCGCCCTAAAAAGCCAGAGAGTGAGTGCCTCCCGCAGCTTCCGAAGGCTGGCGTGCTCAAGAGAGAGACCGCGTAAGACTGACCATTGTAGATCCCACAGCTCCTCAACCTCAGCCTCAGCATCCCTACCACCAGTCCTCATCATCACTCTCGACTGTGCCCGATCCGATCTTCTTGGCTCCGTCCTCGACAGCTCCTGCACCCCCGCCTAGCCTCTCCTGCATACCTACCCGCCATCCCACCAGCACCACCCCACCTGCTATTACCCCGTCTGACATTGACGGGTCGGTCGCTTCGGGTGGACAATCTACTGCAGATCCATTCCATCAATACTCGGATCTGAGCGACGAAAACGACGACGACGATGGTGATGTGGAGGAAACAAAAATTGAACCTGAGACCTCGATAGCTGCCCCAGACGATGATCATCGTTCCCGTCCGCGTGCCCAGGAATTTATCCGTAGCGCTCCACTCCCCGTTTCACCCTCGACCTCAAGTCCCCCTTCGCCCACAGTTACCCTCTCTCGGAGCCAACCGTCTGGAATAGGCCCGAGTGAGTGGTTACCTAGGTCTGATAGTGAGGGAAGGTTTCGTGACAGCCCATCGATTGCGAGCTCAAGTGTATCCATCCGATCCTCTAGAGGGACGGAAACGAGTGGCACAGATGACCCTCGACGTTCTATACGCACAGGGTCGACGGGGCGTCCGGCTTCGTCAGCAGCAGATATCGAACCGGGAGTTCTGGCTAGTCGTCCTGGCAATCGGGAAAAGAAACCACCACCGCCTCCTAAAAGCCACCACGGTAAATTGATCACCCCTGACACTAATAGACCGCGTCCTCCTCAGCAGACAACGCCAGGCAAACCTGCGAAACGATTGTCTTCCCATGCCTCCTCTCCAGGGGCTTCAATATCTCCCAAAGCATCGCCGCAGGCGACGGATTACTTTGCGCGTTCTACCCTCGATACACCTGCGCTGTCAACTGACACTCTCAGACGCAGCCAGTCCCAACATAAGCGGCCACCAACCCCGCCACTGAGTAGGAGACACAGTCAGATGAGGAGATCAAAGTCAACACAAGCCAAGCCAACTGCTTCCCGACTGTCAATCCCGCCTACTAAACCCGAAACTCGCTCACCCTCTCCGTCTAGTCCAGTATCCCGGCCATTAACCCCAACAGGCGGCACAGAGACCCAATTTGTGACATCGGGGCCGGGTGAGCCTATTACGACTCAGGAGCCTACGCCTGAGAACGTGGCTCCTTCACCATCTATACCACCCCCAGAAGTCCCGGGATCAGTTCCGAAGCAGGCATCGAAGCGAGCATCCTTGGCTAACCCACTCCCACCCCCTCCGCCTCCGCGACGTTCCCGGGGAGCTGGCAACCGTAGCGGTGGTAGCAACCGAAACTCAATTCTTCTGCCAGAGCAGCGAGTAGAGGAGCATGCAAGCTTCGTTCCACACCCCTCAAACGCCAACGATATCTTGGCAGATCTGTCACGCCTCCAGAAGGAGGTAGATGACCTTCGAGGGCATTACGAGAACCGGAGAGCCAGCTAATGTAGAGTATATTGATTAGCCTGGAGACTTTTGATAGTATTGGGGGGCATAGCCTTGATATTCGATTATACACCTATGGATGAGATGGTTAGGATGATGAATTACGATACTATATTTCTATTGACGTTTTCCCCGTCTCCGTATATCATGCCTACCCTCTTTTTAGAGCTCCGGTGCGTGTTCTCTGAAACTGTTCAACTGATATTTCTCGAGTTAAAGTACTAAAGTCCTATGGGTACAGGGTACGGATAAGAGACAACATCCTAAAAAAGAAACAGATTCGAAAAGAAGATTAGCATCCCAAAAGACAAGTCTCGATTTGGAACCACTCCCACCACATCCATAGGTATAACCCCCGGCATTTTTCTGCACCTTGTTATTCTTGAAGCAGCCACCGCGAGTCCAAATGGGTGTGTTGAAGGAAGCCTTCCACTCCATCCCGTCCTTGCTCGGTTTGTCATAGTACTGCATCTTGAATTTCGTCAGACCACCCGCAGTAATGCACTTCTTGATACTAGGCACGAGAGTGTCCCGTCCATTATCCCAAGTCGACCAACCAGCCCCTTCTATTGTGTAATGATCAAATAAAAACTTGTAACTACCCTTGCACTTGCCTGTGACCTCCCGAATAGGCGGCCAGGGCCTCTCGGACCCAACGGGGCTGATCTCGAACGTATACGAACCGCGGGTCCAACGGCCCCCGAACTTCCAGTTCATTGGGTTGTCGATGGTCTTGTCCTGGCAGGCGTTGATGATGCGTTCGAAGGCGTGTTCGCACTCCTTTTGGCTGAAGCCCATGGCATCGTTCGACAGTGATATGGAAAACTTGTGGGCCTCGGCGGTCCCCTCATGGAAGACTCGCTCGTCGTGCCAGTTCTTGAAAGGTGACGGCGGAACCACGTATAGGCAGTACGTCTTGTAGTTCTTGTTGAGCAGGTCCGAGCTCACGTATCGTTTGTGCGTGTCGGCGTCTGTCTTGCACCGGAACTCGTCGGCAGCGTGGCAGAGAGGATGTGCGGCGCCTAGGATGAGAGCACGCTCGGCGATGATTGCCTCGAGGACGAACGACGCGATCGTGACGTGGCCCAGCTCGTTCGGGTGGAAGAACTTCCCCCAGCGGTCTGGGAGGCCCCAACCAAAGTCAAGAGAGCTGTCATCCCCGGGGCATTTGGGGGGTTGGGGTGCACGGGGGTCAAGCTTATGGAGAGCCTCCGCGGGTGGGTTCACGGATCGATACAGCGTGGAGTTCTCGATGTTGAGTTCCTCTGCGAGCTTGGTCTGGTTCACGATGAGCGAGCCGTGGTCGCCGTCCACTGACGGAATATCCTGCTTGAATTCATCGTGTGAGTGTGACCGACGCTGGACGTTCTGTCGAAAGAAATGCAAGTCTGGCTGTGCAGGATCGGGATACATGCCCGTTGACTCGGGTGAACAGAATTGACCCTTGACCGCGAAACGAGGCCAGGGGTTCCAGTCGGCGGTCGTGATGGAGAACTTCAAAGATGCGTCATTGCGGAACTCATTAACGACAGACAGAATAGCTAAATTGATCTTGTCGACGAGGGCGTTAAATTTTTGTCGTCGGTCAATGGTCAATTTGAGCCCTTCGGTGAAACCGAACGAAGGGAATGCCCAATTCTGCTTGTCGACGCAGTCGTTGTTCGTGGTGTCGAAGTGCTGTGCGTACATAGTGTACACGACTACGCCATTCTTTCTCATCTTGGGCTTGAGCGCCGAGAGAACCTGGTGGATGTTGGGCTTGAGGATCGTGTCAATGTTCTGCTGGGCTGTGTCGAGCACCTCCTGGCATTTAGACTCGCCCCGGTAAGGGAGGAAGATGCACCTCGATATTATATCCGCCTATATCCACTTTTATTAACACGATCTTCTCTTCCAAGAAAGGGAGGGGGAAGCATAGAAGACGAGCAAAAGAAGAAAAAAGGACTTACCAAGCAAAGATCATTCCCACCAGCGGTCAGGACAACCAAATCCAAATCATCCTCTAACGCCACCGCCTGCTCGTATATACTAGGGGTACGATCTCCACTGCACGCGAGATACTGGAAGTCTCTCACGCTGCTTGGGAATTGTCGCTCGAGGATAGCAGGATAGGAACGGTCGTACCGCGAGCATTTCACGTCTTCCTTCCTGTTCGAGTAGAGATTACCTGATCCTATGCCGGCAGTGAAACTGTCACCAATGGCTGCCCAGCGTTCGATGCAGGTGAGGTCGGTAGGGTCTTTGGAATTGTAGGGGGTAAAGAGAGGGGTGGTGGTGTTAAGATGTTCATCGATATCAATATCAATGTTTTTAGCTGAGGTGGTGACGGTGAGGGAGAACACGAGGATAAAGAGAAAAGGTATGGAGAAAGCCATTTTGACCACAAGATGAGAGAGGCTATCTGTGGGAGAGACGAGGAGAAGAGGTTGAAGAGAGGAAGGAGAAAAGAAAGAGAGAAGAAGAGGAGGAGGAGGAGGAGGAGGAGGAGGAGAGGATGTTGGGTTCTACTTGGGAGGGGGAGGGGGGGTCATCGAATATTCACTGTGGCCGGCACGTGGGTTAGGGGTGAAACGCAAGCAGGGTGGCAGTGAATATCTACTGTTGAAAGAAATAAAAATAAAGATTTATTCCATTTCCCTTTGCAATGTGCTACTCACTGGCCTAGAGGCAGTGATTCACATTCCTTGCTGTTTGTTGCAAGTAGAACAGACTGGAAGCAGCCATGGATTCGACACAGGTGTAGACATATGTATTTGATTTGGCTGTTACTACTACTTATCCCAATTTAATTTCGGAGTATGTCAAGAAAAGTCTTTTTTTTTTCTCTTCTCGTTTTTCTGTTGTACGTGTGACTATCTGATCTATCCCAACCTGTCCTTCCCAAGATCAGTCAAAAGATCGAACGAGCTACCTCACCACCGTAGATAATCAAGAGAGAATCCACAAAGCAAATAAGAGTAGAGAACAAATACTAGGGCGTCCCCGATGGTGCATGACCCGGAAAGCCCAAATCTCCCCACATCCCCGGTTTGCCAGAGAAAACCTTTTTCTTAGGCTTCCCCATCGCCTTACCCAAAGCATTAATCAAAGTGCCATCATCGAGATCAACAGCCCAGGCCATGGTACCTCCCAAACACCGCTTGTTTGCGTAGTCGAGCTTCATACGAAGAGTCTCCTCATCGTCCCAGCTTACCCACTGGTCGTTGCCCCAGGTAACGATCTTCACGGCGGCGTCATGGTCCAGAGAAACCTTGGCTTTGCCGGACTTGATAATCTTATTGATTTCGGTTCCAGAAAGAATGCCTGGTGTACCAGTGCACTCGCCTGCACGCGCGGGGTCCTTGAAGGGACAGCCGGCAGTGAGACAGTTGGGATCGGACATGGTGAAGCTGCGGCCGTAGAATCCGAGTCCTAGATTGACGCGTTCTGGGTTGACGTTGTTGCGCCAAAGGAGCTCTAGGCCTTGGTTGATTTCTGTGAGGTTGGTATGGGCAAAAGCGTAGGAGCCGATGGAGGATACGTTGCGGTCCCACATTCCATCTAGTGATAGATCATTAGTTATAATTGGTAGTGAAACGGAAGGCGAGAGAGGGGACTTACGGATGTCATATGTCATGATGTTCAACCAATCCACGTGCGGCTCCAGCTTGTTTAGGTTGAATCCGCGAAGGTACCAGTATGACGCAGGCTATGGTTCTTATTAGTTCAGTGCAGTGATGAAGTGACGAGGAAGGAAAGGATGAAGAAATCAACATACCAGTGTAATCGAAAGCCCTAAGGGACGACTAGTCTGGTTCAGACGTTCTCTGAGTCGTTGGAGAAGAGTCACAAAATTGTCATAGTCCTCAGGTCGCCCACCACGATCATTAGCAACAGGGTACTCCTAATCGAGATCGACGCCGTCAAAGTCATTGGTTTGCATGAATGACACGAGAGACTCAAAGAAAGTGTTTTGAGCGGACTCTGACTTGGCCAGATCAGAGAATGTGGTGAGAGTTGCGCCCGGGTCATTCATGGCCCAGCCGCCGATGGCAATCCAGACTTTGAGACCTGGTTGATGAGATTTGAGCTTGGCGACGGCACGGTAGCGAATGCCAGTTCTCTCGTCCATTGGGGCGATCCGGAAAGTACGTGGGTTGATCAAGGCGAAAGCAAAGTTGATATGGGTGTAGTAACCCAAAGGGATGTCCTCGGGTTTCATAGCTGTGTTCTACAGTTAGTTATGCCTTCTTTGAATAAAAGGACGAGTGAGAGTATCGTACTGCCACAAGGTCTCTCAACATTCCATCCTTCGTAGTATCCAATGGTTTTGGCATTTGCACTGACACCGCCATTGCATTGAGGGGAGACCACGGTCTTGCCTTGTAGAAGTCGGCGGTGGTTCCTGTTATTCCAGAATAGATGAGTGATATTTGAGAGGAAATAGGAAGAGATATGCATACCACAAAAGCCATATTTGCTGCAGCACACCTTCAAAGGACACTCGGATGCGTTTGCCCACTGGCTGCCCCAGCCAGGATCACACTCGCTCTTTCGGTCACAGCTCGAGGTGCAGCCTTGTCCGCAGAATTCGGGGCCCAAACCGCAAAATCCTTTCCCCGTAGATTTGTCACTGAGAGAAGACCTGTTAGAAGAGAAGAGTGAAAAATATGAATAAAGAAGACTTACAGAGGTCCACAGCAGCCGATTGCGCAGGGTTTGGTGATAGAACAAGTGCCGTCATTTGCTGCTTCGGCGAGAACCTGAAGGCTTTCAGATTTTTTCGAGGAGGCATTGATTATGACGGATCCAAGTAGGGTGAGAAGTATTGGGAGTCTCATTTTGAAGAATGGTGGCATGGTGTTGTAGGATATAGGTAGAGAGAGTGAGGTCGTCGAGCAGGGTGAGACGCGAGGAGTTGGAAGGTGAAGGGGAGAAGGTTGAGAGAAAAGGAATATTCTTGGGGTAAGAAAGTAGGGGTTCTGGTAAAGTGCATTGATTCACAGTAACAGAAGTCCAGTGAATAGAAAATCCAGTTTATTCACTACTAGGTACTCTACCTAGGTACTCCCAACACATTTTTCATGCCCCCCTCTTCTCTTCTTTCTCTTCCCCCCCCTTCACCATCCTATTTTGCTCCTTCACTTTCCAGGACTGCCAACTTGGATGAGGTTTTCCATTTTCTTCAGCAGAAAGAAGCCAAATCAAGTCTGCAGTAAGTACCATCAACAAGCGGGTATATGGCAGCCTTTTTACTAATCAGACAAGCTCCAAGTCCACTCACCTGAATTAGCTATGGCTGCCCTCCCTACCAGTGTCAAGAGCACCTTGCTCATCCTCACTCTCCTGATGGTCCAATTTGCCCTTGTCCACGCCGGCAATCGTCTCTGGGAGCCCCCTCTCGGTGATATCCATAGCAATTGGGTCGTCATCAATCCAGGACCGGACAGCAATATCTGGCCGAATAAAGAAATCAAGTACTGCTTCAAAACCAAACAGCAGGAGAAGGACATGGAACATTGGGTCCTCGCCGGCATGGAGTTGTGGCACGCCAGTGGACTGAGCCATAACTACAAGATGAGAAAGGCTAACGATGCCGTTTGCTCTCGTCGCCGTAGAGAGGTTGTCATGATCGAGAACGACCCGACTCAGATGGTTTCCAGCGCCGGAGTCATCACCCCAGAACCTGGCGTGCCGGGCCCCTATGGTAATTGGCATATTAACGTGGACGGACTGGGCTCCATAGCTGCAAACTTTGCCCACGAGATCGGACATGTGTGGGGGCTTTCCCATGAACATCAGAACCCAGCCTTCTGGGGCAATATGAATGATGAGAGGTTGTTTGGGTTTGACTGTACACAGTTGAATGATTTCAAGGAAAAGAGCAAGGGGTTGTCTTGGGAGGAGATCTGGGGTGATCAGGGTATATGCACAAGCTCAACGAGTGCTAACGAGCACCAATTCAGTGCTTCGCAGTTCTTGCCATTGCCTTGGGAATTCCTTCTGCAGGGGTACGGCCGATATGCACACGACAGCGATGTGGACTGGAGCTCGATCATGATCTATCCCTCGCGTATTACGGGCCAGCGGGTTCTCTGGCGTCGTAACGGGAATCAGGACATCAAGCAGAATACTTCACCATCAGCGAGGGATGTAGTTGGGATGAAGTACTTATATGAAATCCGCCCCGAGTATCCCCGCCTCCTACTGCTGAACGATCCCCGTTCGGAGAATTTTACCAAATTCAAGAAGTATGTGCCAGGTTGCCCATATCAGCCTGAGCCCTAGATGGAGATTTGTTTTGGTACTTGTGATGTATTGCAGACATGCTTGCTTGGAGATGGAGATGGAGATGGAGATAGAGATGATGTAACCCATTCGGGATCTAAAGTGCTCATAACCATACTACTCCGTTAATTCTGATGTCCGGGATTCAATGAAGCATTGAATCCGTAGATAAATAGTAAACGCTTGTGTAGGGTCCATCGGTGCGCCGTCTCGCTCGGCCAGTAGGCAAACACAGCCCGAAACGGAGGAAGTCGGTGGTTCGGGCAGCCGACACGAGCGCCAAGCCCCATACATTCGGGGGAAAAGAGGCTCTCCCACGGAACAATCGCGTGCGGCCTCCTCCATTCAGCCCCCCACTCCCTCCTGACCTGCCCTTTTTTCGTGGAACTAGTCATCCACTAAGGAGATCGTCGATTGTTTTTAGCACCAGGCTCCGAGTTCTCTTCGTCGGTTGCAGTTTTGAGTCAGACAAGGGGAGGTATTCGCAGCATGCGCGATGAACACCGCCATGATGAGGAAGACTTTAAATACGAGCAGGCAGACGCCCGTTGCGTATTCATCCATTTCGGAAACACCTGCAACTGGCTCCTGCCTGTTACGGAACACGCGGAAGTATTGAATACTTGAATCGACCTTCTGGTCTACGCATCGATCATTCAAACCCCATCTATTTATACTTTTCATACTGAATATGACTCGGACCGACGTTCTCATCGTGGGCGCTGGCCCTACAGGCCTCGTCCTGGCCCTGTGGTTGAATCGCCAGGGCCTCACAGTCCGCATCATCGACAAGGACGACGCAACAGTGTCGACATCCCGGGCTTTAGCCATCCAGGCCCGAACACTGGAGTTGTACCGCCAACTGGACCTCGCCGAGGATGTGGTTGCGAGCGGCCATAAGATCGAAGCGACCAATGTCTGGTCTGAAGGCTCCCATAGGATCCGCATCCCCATTGGTGATATTGGAGCCGGGTTGACTCCCTATCCATTCATCCAAATCTACCCGCAAGACCAACACGAGAGGTTGTTAGAAGAGCGCTTAAACTCGCACGGGGTCTCCGTGGAAAGGCATCGTGAATTGGTTGATTTTGTCGAGCATGACTCCCACATCACAGCACGATTGAGGGATCCTAGGCAGCGCTCCGACGAAGGCAACGATGATAGCTACGAATCTTGTGAAGCTACGTTCATCGTTGGTTGTGATGGTGCCCATTCTGCTGTTCGCCATGCGTCTGGGATCGGATTCGATGGGGCCACGTATTCACAACTGTTTTTTGTGGCTGATATCGAGGGAAGCGGTCCTGCATTTAACGGCGACGCCCATGTGACATTTAACGAAAACGAATTTATTTTGCTTTTTGCATACGACGACAACAGCAGGGTCCGCATCTCCGGGGCGGTTGACCCGGAGACAGCGGCAAAAGGTGCCTCTGAGATTACATTCGAAAATATTTCCACCAACACGGCTAAAACTCTGAAGATGCAGATTGACAAAGTGAACTGGTTTACCACCTACCACGTTCATCACCGTGTCGCCGAAGCTTTCCAGAAGGGAAGAGCCTTTTTGGTCGGGGATGCTGCCCATATCCACAGCCCTGTTGGGGGCCAAGGCATGAACACGGGCATTGGCGATGCGATCAACCTGGCGTGGAAGCTCACCACCGTCATCAAAGGCAAGGCCGATCTATCCCTGCTAGATACCTATCAGGTTGAACGCCGTGCCTTTGCCAATATCCTGGTCAACAGCACTGACAAAGGCTTCCATATGGCTATCTCGCAAGGATTTATGGCACGGTTTATGCGAAAGTGGCTCATACCTTTCCTTGCACCCATAATGACGAAGTTTGAATTTGTCAAGCAGAGAGTCTTCCAGCGGATATCACAAGTCTTGATCAATTATCGAGATTCGATTTTGTCGGCCGGGACTGCTGGTTACGTGCAAGGGGGTGATCGGATGCCATGGGCTCGCGTCGGGGAGGTTGATAACTTTGACAGCCTCAAGGCGATCACCTGGCAGGTGCATGTGTACGGCGAGGCGAATGACGAGATGGCACAGTGGTGTCAGGCCAAGGGGATACCTTTGCACGCTTTCCCGTGGGATGCAAAACACCAGGAAGTTGGGCTGGGGAAGAATGCGGCGTACTTGATGCGGCCAGATAGCTATATTGCGGTTGCTGAGCCATCGGGACTGCCCCGAAGATTTGATCAATACTTCGAGGAGAACCATCTTCGATTGGCATAGGTTTTGTTTTGTTTCCTTACCTTTCTTTTTTTTTTCCTTATTCCCTACTCCTTTCTGGGCGTTATTCTGTTGTTTCAATCTCTGGTTGGTTTTTGTATTAATTCCATACTATACTTTGTTTAAACGATACCAGTTAGAAGACATTTATGACTAAATGCGTGCCCTTTGTCCCCTATGATGTACTCCTGAGAAGAATGTACTCTGCATCTAGATTGATGGATTCAGATGTATCAAGCTAGCACAATGAAACTAACCACAAAAACACAGACAACAAAGACTCGGATCACCATAGCCAGCCTTCGGTTATAATTTCAATATCTTATCCAAGAATAGTCGTAATCAAAGTCCCTTATGTCGTGATATCGCCATACAATTCCAATCATGGTGGGGGAGATGTCGTTTCTGCCTCAGGCAGTCACATACCCCACCAAAAAATCCTGGAGTGACGCATTCTCTCAACCTCAAAAGAACCAACCCTCCTCTCATCAGAATCATTTCCATCAATTCACATCCAAGTCCCCCAACAATGGCCGAAGCACTCTCAAAAACAGATCTCCAGGGCAGCCTCCCGTTGATTGCCAGCGGCAAAGTCCGCGACCTATACGAAATCGACTCCAAGACCCTCCTCTTCGTCGCAACCGACCGCATCTCCGCCTACGATGTGATAATGGAAAATGTACTTCCCCTCGGCTTTTTTTTTTTTTTTGAGATCCTAAACAAAAATCTAACCGAAAGCCTTTTTTTAAAAAAAAAAACTAGGGCATCCCCGAAAAAGGCATCCTCCTCACCCTCTGCACCCAAAAATGGTTCAAGATCCTCAGCGAATCGATCCCCGGTCTCCGCACGCATTTCCTCACCCTGGACCTACCCCCCCAGATCCCCGCTTCACTGCGCCCCGTCCTCCAGAACCGGAGCATGCAGGTGCGCAAGCTGCGCATTCTTCCCGTCGAGGCTATCGTCCGGGGTTACATCACGGGTTCCGCATGGAAGGAGTATCAGACTAGCGGGACGGTGCATGGGATCCCCGTTGTGAAGGGGTTGAGGGAGAGTGAGGCGTTCCCTGACGGACCTATTTATACGCCCAGTACGAAGGCGGAACAGGGCGAGCATGATGAGAATATTCATCCGGATCAGGGTATGTTCCCCTCTTTTCGCCACTCGCCTGACTATATATATAACTTTGTTTACCTTTTGTGAGGAGTGGTGGTGCTAATGGGAATTTTCAATGATGTTAGCTGCCAAAATCGTGGGCGAACCCTATGCGTCTATCGTCGCCGAACTCGCTGTGAAGCTGTACAAGGTTGCGCATGCGTACGCGCTTGAGCGGGGTGTGATTATCGCGGATACAAAGTTCGAGTTTGGCGTGGACGAGGAGACAGATGAGGTCGTTTTGGCAGATGAGGTGTTGACGCCGGACTCATCGCGGTTCTGGCCGAAGGATTCGTATGAGATTGGACGCGGGCAGTCGAGTTTCGACAAGCAGGTTTTGAGGGATTGGTTGGTCCGGGAGGGGTTGAAGGGGAAGCCTGGGGTGCGGATGAGCGAGGAGATTGCACAGAAGACAAGTGAAAAGTATCGGGAGGCGTGGCAGCGACTTACTGGGGTCGAGAACTAATTTAGTGTAAAATATGTTGTTTGCGGTGGATATTTCGTTACGTGTAGATTTATTCGTTTTCGGAATTGAGCACATGATTAAGTGAAAAAAAGGTATACTGTACAAGAAATGATTCATTAGATAGACTGGAGTTAATGCTCCCATTCATCCCGGAGCCCTTTCAGACCTTTGGCCTTCGGAGGTTTATCGCCCTGCTCGCTGGGCTTCGCATCACTACTGCTAGCCACGCCCTGCCAGCCGGTTCGCACTCCCTCATCAACAGATAACGCATCCGCACCGCAGATGCGTTGTTCCTCTTCAATCTCCGCCTCGCTCATCCCATTCGTGGCCCAGATGCGGTGAATCCGCAGATCGTACGGGCCCTCCACCCGGTCCGTCAAGCCAATACCCACACTTTTGACTCTTTGCCGGATAATCGAAGTTTGCGGCTCAATGACCAGACCGTGATTCGTGCGGACGAATGAATTGAATGGCAGGAGGATGGTCTCCCAGCCAGTCGAGCCGGAAGTGGTGGCGGAGGCAGAGGAGGACATTATGGTAGTCTCCGGGGGGGTATCTGATAGCGATGAAGGGATTCCACCGGGATAAAGCGTCTCTGAAAGCTCCGAGGACTCTGCGGTCGCGTCGGACGGGAGATATTTCGAGAGGTGGTCGGAGTGGATTGCCGCGTCCTGTACGCGGTGGTGGCGGGTGTAGAGTCGGTGCTGATGGATATCTGTCTCGACAATTGAATCGGTTTGAATGTTTACGGTGTATCGGCGGCCGTCCGATTTGACTCGGAGGGCGAGATATGAGTATGGGTCGACGTCCCAGTAGAGTCGGCCGAAGAGCCAGAAGCCGCGATCCTGGTTTCGGAAGGCGGCATATCCTGTAAATCCAAGATTTCAGCACCATTGATCAAGGCAATAAGCTTGATAATTTAGGGAAATATATACCAGTTCGTTCGACCCTCCAGTTGTTCGGCAGCTTGGTCGAAATACTTCCGTGAAATCGGGTATGCGCGGGAATATTTGAAGACGAATCGGCGGGGATAAAGTCGAGGGAAGCGGTGCTAAAGCCGCCTACGGCACGATCGGCCATAGTCTTGCAATTCGCGACAGTTGACTCATCTTCAAAGTTAAGTAGGGTATACGGTTTGGTGGGGGTATGCAAAGCTTCGGAATTCCATGCTTTCAGCCAAGTTAGTAGTTTGTCGTCATGATCAAGGTGCACGGAAGAGACGATACAAACCAATTCTTGAAAGGCGGCCTATTTCTTCTGCACTGCGTTTGAAGAATCCGGATGGCTTAGAAGCCAAACACCTTGCGGTGGGAAACATGATTCTCGATTCTTGGAGTCCCTGAGAAACACCTTCTTGTGAAGAAGTCAAAACGTGACCTCGGAGAAGATGACGTCGCGAACAGGCCGACCGCTTCGGTTACCGCCTCTTTTATGCCCTAGAATCAACAATACCATCCATCCAACACCAACATCAGCTTGAAATTTGTCCATCCAAACTTGAATAAAAACTTGAATAAATCCTAGGTTACCAATCTCTAATATTTTTTCTAAAATGTAGAAATAAGATCCGAGAAATCTAATAGTACAAAAATACTAATGTTCTATTTCCCTAAGCGATACTAAGTATCAATAGAGGCTACTCTATCCTGCTTTGTTTAATTTTTTTTTACTTTCTCTGGATACTTCAGTCTCGATTGCCAGAGGCTAACCTCCACGCCCTCAATGGCAGGCTTTGCAGCTTCAAAACAGCAGGCTTGATGAAGAAGAAAAATGTCACTGCGCCGATCAACACACACAGGATATTCGTCATGTAGTATCCATCCCGGCTGACATTGCAGGTACCACCGCCATTCGTGCAGCGGTTTTTATCTGGTTCAAGAGCACAGGAGAAGGCTGATGTGACTAGGTCCCCCTTTAGGGAGCCGGCAGCTGGAGCTTCCGTCGGTGGGACACAGGTGGCTTCAGTAAACATGTCGACAAGTTTAAGGATGAAGTAGCGGGGGAATGTGCCGCCTAGGTTTGAGACACTAGAAAAGAAAAATCAGTTAGAAGTCAAGAGAGAAATGCTGAGGTGGGGGGAGGCTCACGTTGCGAGCATAGTCATGTAGGTTCCGCCAATCGCTGGATCCGCGATTCGGGCGTGGAAGGCCGAAACGGCTACAAACATGACCGTGTTCATAAATGTGGATACGACATGCTCGACAATGACTGTCAGGAGATACCAGAGAGGAACATCCGGTCCGGAAGGGAAGATCATGACGGTGGCCTGGGCAAGAACAGCAGCCGCAAGTCGACCGACAAACGCCCAGCACCACAATCGCATGGGCGTATACTCGGTCGACCATTTGCCCGCATAGTACCCCAAACAAATCTCAAAGGGGAAATCGATCAGGACAACCAGGGCCATGTTGTCCTGCCCGAAACCCTTATCCAGCAGCTTGAGACTAGTGACGCCGTCGTTGGCTTGGAACCCAATCTTAGCAATCAGATGAACCAGGATGATGGTCTGGATGTTCTTCAGCTTCAGCACACTCCACATGCTACGGTATACATCCATGATGCTGTCTCGCTCTGAAACTTTATCCTCTTTCTTCATTACAGCCAGGAGGGTTGTCACAACGAGATACGCCCAACCCCAGAAGGTGAGGTAGGTGCCCAGGGACAAAAGGCCTCCTTCGGCGGGAGTCTGGCGAAACCAACGATTGGCAAAATCTTGCGAGTTGAACGCAAGGAAAACGGTATATGACAGGAAATGGCCAGCCGTCAGCCCAACCGTCTGGGCGGTCGATGCGTAGGAGATATTCGGAGGTGATATGAGGGTAATCGCCCATCCGTCTACCGCAATATCCTGCGTGGCGCAGAAAAACACGAGCAAAAACCACCAGTAGGTAAACGTCCACACACCCGCACCGCCATTGGCACCTGCTTCCTTCATCATAACTTCAATCCGGCCGCCCAAAAATATCATAGCCAACCCAGCAATAACTTGAATGGGTGTGATCCAGCTCTTTCGGCGACCGAACCGGCGGCTCCACACGGCGTCCACAATGGGACTCCAGAGTAGCTTCAGGGAATAAGGGTAGGAGGCGAGTGAGAACACGCCGATCTGTCCGTAGGAAAGGTATGGTTTAAGAAGGAACGGTACGGATCCTGTTGCCAATCCCATGGGGACACCTTGGAGGAAATACAGCACACAGAGCACCAAGAAATTTCTGCGGTCACTAGGAGGAAGCTCATTAAAGCTGGTCGTCGCCATTCCAGGTGTTTGAGGGGTGGCCAACGGAGGGTCTTGATCGAGGGAGAAGTTCGTGCTGGACATGAGTCGGTTCGCCTGCGCGGACGAAGAGGACTCTGAAGAGGTGTCCCTCTTTCGCATTTCGATGTTGGAATTCATCTCTTCACTCGCATGGCCGTTCTGGCCAGTCGCAATACTAAGGGTCAGCTTCGAGCGACGTTTGGAAACGGTATGATTCTTGCGCTTCATCTGGGAACTGCGTCCACGGTGGGTGGTTGAGGACGATGCGTCGCCGAGGAGTCGCGTGTCGGGATTAGTTTCGCTCAAGTCCACGTCGGAATGAGAGTCAGAGATGGACGATTGGTCTCCGTAGCTGCCTCGATGAGTCGAGTCTTGAAGTTCCTGTTCACCTTTGCTTGCGATGCATGCTAAATTCTCGAGTTCCACCTCTTCAGGGGGCTGGTGGGGGGTAGGATGACGATGTTGGAGGGCAGAATCGTCGGAAGCTGGGACATGGAGGGAAGGGGCAGCGGAATCAGGGCGGAAGGAGTATGAGGATAGGGAAGAGAGACGAGGGTCTGCAGCAGGCGAGGAATTGCAATGCTGATTGGAATTAGTATTGGGATGATACATCCGCGGTGGTGGGAGGGTGGAGGAAGATGTGGCGGATGCTCACAGGGTGTTAACCTGACTAAGTGCCTAATCAGGAATTTGAGGCAAGCTGGCCTCAAGGGAAACTCGGGATCTTCCTAAACTCCGCAGCTTGAAGATACCATTGACCGCGTTATTGGTTTGTCTTGGACCCTTTGGGGGCACATCTCCACTCCTGAGATGGGGTTCATGTCTTCCTTTTCGATTTTCTATCTTTAGCTTGGCCCTGACTGGCCTATCTACGACGAGTAATTTATTGATCGGTCTGGGCTCTTTTGCGGCTTGTCTCAGCTCTCATGGACATGGCTGGAACTCCAGGCTACAATACGGAGGCTATTGAGGACGCGAGACACGTAAGAATTTCTAATAACTACGCATCGAAACCCGTTGTAAAATGCGGTTGTCAGATATTGTCTGTTTTTATTTGCCTTAGGGAGCTCTGTCATGTCAATAAAGGTGGTGCCAAGAGATCGACCTATCAAGAACAGATGACAGTATATTCTTTCTACGTAGTGATACCTAGGTAGGTAGTTGATATACCCTCTTTTTAATGTCAATTTCTTTCACTCCAACAATATTGCCAATCGGAAACCCAATCAATGAACAATCCTCATACCAAATCCAGAGAGCTAGGATATAATCACGTGATTTGATACTATCACCAAAACAAACGTAGAGATGCGGCGTTCCCCACGAGACAACAAACACACAACACCACAATGGACCCAACCGACCCAACCACAACTATGGAAGAGGAGCTAGACTCCGAAATAACCTCTATCCGCGCAGAAAGTTAGCTCTCCAGATACTCCTCCTAAACCTCCCCAGCTAACCTGGCTCCAGTCCACAAACTACAACGCCGTCGCCGATTCCTCTCATCCAGCATCCTCTCCTCCGATACCCTTCAAAAACGGCTAGGGGGATCATCTCAAACATCCGCAGAACTAGCACTATCGAATCCCCTCTTCACGCTTGACGCCGACATCTCCCCGCTCGTGCGCGCCGCAGGCAACCACACGCAGTCAAATCACCACCGCATCGCCTTCTCCACCACGACTTTCCCCTTTAAAGACCCCTCGCCGACTACAGCAGGCAACCCAAATCTACTTGGCGTGCGAATCGACGTATGCGCAGGTAACGGCCGCTTCGTGAAACCCTACTACCTACTCCTGAAACGTATGGAACGGGACAACGAGAAAACCGTCCGGGTTCACCGACATACGATTCCGGCGTTTATTCCGATGGAGCGATTAGAGCAGATTTTCTTACCGTATAATTCCTCCTCTACGTCTTTCACTGCAGGACCAGTGGACGGGGAAGAAGTATCACTAAGGCAAATCAAGACAAAGAACCGGGCGAGGAACACGAAGCAGGACCTCCGAGGCCTTGTCCGCGAAGTGCGACGACAGCTGGTTGGGTGGCATTCGAGGATGGATGCGGTGCACTATCTACGAGGGCAATTAGGTGTGATTCGACGTGGAGTAGATGCGTATGATGATGGGGAAGAGGACGGGCCATGGGAAAGGAACATGTTACCCGATTCGACGATGGGTGAGACCAGACTGGCGAAGAATGATTTGAGGATTATAGCGCTGTCGTCGACGGCACTGGAGGCTGCGTATGTTCGGTTGGAGTGGGAGGATGGTAGGGTGGGACGGTTCAAGATTTCTAGTTCGGGGCTCGTGGAGCGGGCGGTTGTCATTGGGGATAGCGGGAGAGATAAGGCGCTAGAGGCGGCGATGACGGGCGGTGATCGGAAGGTGGTGACGGTATTGGATCGGCTGAGGAAGTACAGGTCATCACGGAGTGGGAATATGGTGTTGGATAGAGGTATTCGCTCACCTACTGTATAATGCATTATAAACATATCACATATTGAGAATTTGTTCTGGATTAAGTGTAGGAAGCCCATTGACTGGAGACTATGACAGAAATAAATCTATTTAAAGGATAGAGGATATCCAATGCACAAGAGATCCATAAACAAAGACAAAGCCACCGGTGTGTTCCTAAATACCGCTTTCGCCCCCATTGAACAACGAACAGTAAAAAGGAGATGAGGGGGAGATAATTACATGATAAAATGACAACCCAAAACATTGTAGGCTAAATATTAAAACATTATGGGAAAACGCTGCAATGAGTGATCCGCTGGTGTATGATGCCCGCTCATTAGAGATTAATTGTAAAAGAAGCAAAGAAAAGGGTATCACATAGGCATAAAATCATAATTTATAGCACCGGTGCATCTCCCTTCCGGTGTATAGATTCTTCGTTGCCACTAAGAGATTCTGTATTTTCCGAAACGCATATAGCTGAGTCTCGCGTGTCTCCTTGAGAGTCTGAGAAGGATAGGGGCGGGAGAGGCCCGTAGGGCTTTCCATGTTCGTTTTCGAGTTTCTTTCGCAAGACGGCTTCTCCCAGTGTCCACCGACTTCGTAGCTTTGTCTTCTTCACATCGAGCGCCTGTAGTGCCATTACTTCCTCCTGTTGGTGTTTCTTCTGTAGGCTAGTAACCTCTGCTGCGTGCTTCCCGCATAGGGTTTCCAATTCCCGTTCCATGCGTGCAATGGCTTCCTGCAGCCTGATCTCCTGTCTATCTCGGAGCACCTTGATCTTAGCGTCATGTAGCTGGTCCATGGAATCGTAGTCGTGATACTCCTGTGCTAGTTGGGCTCGGTGCTGTGGGGTGAAACTGCGACCAGGTGTTGTCACATCGGATCCGGATATTGATGGAGATCGCGACATTGGCGGGCTAGAACTGCTAATGTACCCTTCCATATACTTGATCCGTGTACGCGAGTTCGTTTTTGCCTTTTCAAATTCCCGAACTTGATCCATCTCCACAACAAGTTGTCGTTCTTCCATGCTAGCAGCATCGGTTTTATTCTGCGGAATGGGTTAGAAAGAAGAAACAAAGAAAAAATAGAACAGATGAGTGAGGAGACGATACCTTTTCGCGTTTTTCATCTTCAAGTTGGTGGTTCTGTGCCAGTATATCGTCTATAACAACTTGCTGGCGGCGCCGGAGATCATTGATAAAGTTGTTCTGAAATAAGATATGTCGGTTTCGTTCTAGTGTTTGGGTCTCGCGCATATGCTTCAATTCCGCATTGCCCAGACTTCTCAGTAAGGCTTCATTATCGAAAACCGGTACCTCGACCTTCAGGACTTCGCTCTCCTCTTCAGGCGATATATGCTCTTGCGACTCGTTTTGTTTTGACTCCACGTAATATTTATCAAAGCCTTTGGTGATAATTATCTGCGCAGCGGGAGGAAGAAGAACTGTGGAGGGTGATCTTTTCTTGCGAGAATAGATTTTCCCAATGGCCGACTTTATACTGGATCTCCTTCTCTCCTTCTTACTGATGCTAGATGCAATACTCAACAATGAATTTCGATGCCCCTGGGACCTGCTCGCGAGTCCATCCGTGCCCTGAGTCAACTTTCCATCACTGGAACTAAAAGATGTTGGGGGGGTCGATAGGGAGGCTATTGATCGAGAACTACCACACTTAACGTGGTCGGAGGAAATGGGGTATTCGGAAAGGGAGGAGGCGATCTGGTCGAACTGGGGTGTGTCAGGAGCTTGTGTGACCTCGTAGGCCGAGTTGCGATCGGTCGAGGAACCGGATGAGAGAATTGGCGAGGAAAGATCGACCATTCCTGAGGCAATCGAGGCAGCCAAAGACGCCACAATTTCAATATCCGGAACCTTGAGACCCAACTGTTGCGCTTCCTCCACTAACTGCTGCTGCTGCGCATTCTCTAGCTCCTCGGAAGACAGGAGGAGGACTTCGTTGCGGTATTGTTGATCATCAATACATATCGGCTGGAGCGGTTCCATGATGCAATTGCAGATACCATTATCCCCGACCACGCATGGAGAGCATCTGCCATCGATTATATCGGATGGGGAAGACATTAATGTGGCAGGGGGAAATATCGAATAAAAACCGAGGGAAAACGAGGACAAGACATATGAAAATAGGGAACTAAAAGCGAGAAACGAAATATCAGTTAAAGAAGCGAATCGCGCGATCTTAATCGACTCGTCCACAGTACCAAAAGCACAGTGGACGAGATAGAGGCGTTCAAGAACAGCATCCGACTTGCGGGGGGGGATAGGAAGGAACTCGAGGATGGGAATGGTACGGTGAATATACGGCGAGCGACAATAGGAAAACGAAGGCTGAAGAAAGGACTTCGGGAGAGAGTAACTAGAGCCGATTACTGTTATGTGGCTGCGAGAGAACGAGTTTTGAACCTGATTTGGGCCTCTAGTTCCAGCATTGTCTGCCTCTTATTATTACGCTGTTTGCGACCCACGACCCGCCTGACCGAATCATTGAACCGGCAGAGCCAGCACTACTCGTCGACTCATGACAGGCGTCGGTACCAGGAGTCAGGAGGGGTAGGGATAATTTCCTGGGTATAGCTAATTTACTAGTAATAATGAAGAGACTAAGGCAAGGCTAGCCAGCATCTAGGAAAGAGGGAAAAATAGGATAACACACCCACAGCCAGTAACACTGCTTCGCTGTATCATACCCACTGTTGAATAATGCCTCCCTAGTAGGTAGGTACTGTAGCAGTTCATAATGGCATTATCACTCTCCCATTATTCAGACACTGGCCTGTCACTGTAGGACAACAGGAGTCCTTTCAACCAGACCGAGGGGACCGTGTTCCGTTTTGGGTAGGTAGGGCTTAGGGTAAGGCGCATTTAAAACAGAGCCGTGGTTTCAGCCATTGCATCACCATGGGTATGGGTCAGGCACCGCGGCTTCACCTGCTTCCCCAGTGAACAAATCGCCAGAAGGATCCCGCTTGATGGCCCACTTTGGTCCCCCCTTTTTCGCCATCTTTGTTGATCTTCAACGCCCTCCTGTCATCATTCTTACTCTTTGCGGTATACAGTGCGGAGGACCCTGTCGACCGTCTCCTTTTCTGGTGACCCGATGTATCATGAATATTCCTGAGGAAAGAATTGGGGAAGCACAGTGCGGAGTACCAGTACATACTAGTACTAAGTAATAACGAAGGACCCATTACGGCTGTGTCTATCTCTGCGTTCTGATAGGTAGGATTAGAATTCTTTTACCTAGGTAACTTTTCTAGGAGCTACCTATTTACCGCATTTTAGTATGAGGGGTCATCTGGGGAAGAACGAAAATGGATTATTTCTTAAAATCAAGTAGGAATTCAGGAACGACTCGTACGGCGATTTAAAATTAGCTGAATTACTCATTCAATAACATTGCAACCGCCATCCCATATGCCTTTTCCTTCGCATGGTCTCTAACACTGCCCTTGGGAGCATTTTTGTCCCAGGCGTGGTTGCACCCTGCCATCCTCTCGCAAATCACTTGGCGGTCGGCTTCCTGAGCTAATTTTGCCGCAAGCTCCTCGGCTTCCCCCGCCAAACTGTCCCCAGCCGCAGTCAGGATCAAGATGCGATCAGGAAAACGATTCGGCCGGGAATAGTAGGGTGAGATTCGAGGGTCTCTCGCATCATACGTGGTGGGGACGTAACAGCTATTGAAAATACGACATAAGGCTGTGGGAAGGGGCCGTCCGGTAGAGTCAGGCGGGGACTTCAACCCAGGTTCGGTGTAGAGATCAACAGCTGGATAAAGCGCAAGAACGGCAGAGAATGTTTCACGCGGGAAGAGCGTCGATGAAGCCGCCAAGGCGAGGTTTCCCCCCGCACTGAATCCTGAGATAGCAACCCGGCTCCGGTCGAAATCCTCCGGGCGCTGGAGCACCCATTTTATCACATCCTCAGTGTCATTGAGTGCTGCGGGGAATGGGTGCTCGGGGGCCAGGCGGTACTGCACATCCAGCACGGTATAAGAAGTTTGTTGGCTCACTTGTCGGCAGAACTCGTCATCGCTGCCGTGTAGGGGAATCAGAAACCCGCTTCCATGAAAATTGATGAGCACAGGCGACGGTTTCGATGCGGAAGCTGATCTGTAAACATGCACTTTAATGTTTCGCCCTGTGTCCCGAGACTCTATCTGGTAAACATCGTCTGGGTGTGAAATGATGCGCTTCCGGGTAGCAACGAATCTGATCAGAGATGCCACCACCTTATAGAAAAGATATCTCAGGAAGAGCATCATCAAATCCAGTACCGAACTGGTTCAGTCGTAGCTTCAAAATATTAGAGATTAATCAAGCCTGGCGAAGATTGTGAAGGAGGGGGCGAGTATATTTATTGTCACTGGACACTGTGATCTCCGCGATGTCGCATGATGACCCTGGGTCAAGGAGTCTGTCTAGGAGGTAAAATATCTCAGTGTGGTCCCAGTTTGGTGCCTACCTAGGTAGGTAGTTGAACCACAAGCTCCAAATTAGTTCACATGCCGCACCCACCAATCAACGGAGTAATGGGATATCATCAAACCAAAATTTCTTCGTGTTGTCTTCGATTCTAAGCTTTGAGGGTCTCGACTCATGACTACCCTACGTTAATACTTCTACTATGTATATAACGCTGCTTCTCTCAAGTGTGCATAGTGCATGATCTGTGATATGAGACGTAGAACTCTGAAGAATAATGCCACCTCTCTTTAACCCCTGAGTTTCCTCATCCTTCTAGTATAGTTAACACTGAAGAGAACTTGGCGTTGAAGAAAAGAAGAAAATTCACCACATCGGGTTTAATTTAAGGTTGACTCGGCACCCTGAAGTTTCCCGTCCCCGGCACATCAGGTGTTCTCTCCACGCGCGTATATTGCAACGCACCGAGCTTCGCTCGCTCCCCGATGGCGAACTTCAATGATCATCATCACTCCGCTTCCATCTTCCATAACCATCGGCTCCCATCACATCACTCCAATTCCTTACCGCTGAATTACAGCTAATAATACACTCTATCTATTCGAGAATCGCTCAGACATTCATAATTACCGTATAGCTCCATCCCGGAGCCATGGCTGCTCTCAATCAAACCGGGGACACTAGGTTCACTGTTTTTATCCGCCTCCCCTTCCCGAGAGGTGATTTTGTGGACCCTCCGCCGGTAAGTCTCTCGAAGGTGTTTCATTATCGCACCTACTAAGTTCGCTAGGTTGAATGGGATGCTGCGAAAGATCAAACTCTGTGGGATATTCTATCCCGCCCATCAAAGGGAAACGATATAGATTGTATGTATCGCTCTCATAAATTGTTAGGTGGTGGGTACTTATATTGATATCATGTAGGGAAAGCACTGTATGGTCACCTGAAACGACCTATCCAAGCACACATTAACTTACGTCTCCCAGGGCTGAGAGTTTTGATGTGACTCTTCAATTTCTCTTGCAGCAAGCAGCATGGCTCTATGATCGGCAGCTATCACAGGTTCGTGCACAAATGCGCAAGGTTGGAACCACGCACTCGAACTCTCCGTCGCCTGTTCCAGGCTCTATCTATGCAAGTATGGCGTTAGGACAACCAGCTAAGGCTGCCCAAAGCAGCGGTATGAATCCGGAATACAAATCAGTTTCACGTGGCTAATACTCAGTCAGGTCCAAGAGCTTCATCTCGACTGGCGTCGCAGCAGAAAGAGACACTTCCACAACGAGGCAAGCATTTCATTCCAACCCATCCCTTGCTGATTGCATCGGATCATGTTTCTGACAATATTGCAGCGCCTATTCCGCGACGTACTAGCTCTGGGAATACGGTCAATCAGCTCAAAACTGCCCCCGAATCCTCTCACACTGCAACACCGGTGGCAGATGGAAAAGAACCCAAATGGGAGGGCCCTAACCGACGCCCTTCAGTAAATAGACGGGAGCCGGCTGCTGCTGCGGCAGTTCATAAGTCTCCCACTTTGGAGGAAGAGGAACTTACATCGAGCTCATCCGATTCAGCATCCGATTCCGACGCCGATGATAATGTGGCCCGCCGAAGGGGCATTGGATTTAAGCGCTTTGGTCGATTTTCAACGCATCGTCCCGGTCTGCGAGACGATGAAGATGATGAGGACGAATCTCCCGCCTTCCTTCCACTGTCTCGCAGAACTGAGACTGTGTCTCGCGAGGCCTCTGGCCAGGATCTCAATGCAACCCTAAGGATGGACCAAGAAGAATTACCTCTTCCTCGACGGCGCACAATAGAGCCTCACTCAAGTCTAAGGAAATCAGTCACGGCAGAATCGTCGACGAGCTCCGTCAGCTCCGGGGTTCCGGTAGCATTGCCAACTCCAAACCGACGTAATCAGTTAAACCATCCAAGCCCTCGACGAGCCGCTGATTTGGCTCGCATGAGTCCGCGGCGGTCTAATACCTCTGGCAGAGACGTGAGTGATGGCACTCCCAGTATGGGAAGCAGTTTTAGCGATCTCGATGGTATGGTGACCGTTCTTAATTCCGAATTATACTGCACTGCGCTGACACAGTTAACCCGACAGACACGAGCGTTACACAGTCAATGCTCGAGGAGGCTCTTCTAAGTAATATGCAACATGGTGGAATGGCCAGCCGAATGAGTACAATCAGCCAAGCACTTCGCAGTCGCTACTTTGATCAACCGCCAAGAAACGTTTAGAGGGATGCTCTTCCTCCTACTATACGGAGCCCATTGATGGATTAACCAATGCACATTGATGGCAATGTCGTAGATTCAGCTTCAACCCTCTCCATGATAACCTGTCATCAGTCATTTATTTTAGATGGCTTTAGCCTTTTAGAGAACGGAGCATGGCCTTACGGGGTTAGATCCAGCTTTAGAATCAGCAAAGCATGTCTTTTAAGGCTTTAGCTCTTCAAAATCGGGCGAGAAGCAGGACCACACTAAAAACAACTAAAAACAACACGAGATATGATCCTCCATCAGTCAATCAAACCGTTTTATGGCAGTGTTCTCAAATTAGCCTCCTCGTATTGATGACACTACTAAGTAATAGCGCACGGTGATACCCTCATGGGCGAATCGGACTTAAAACCAAACCCGCCTCTTGAACTCATCAATTCCATGACCCGATCTTCAACAGTCAATGTCATCAACTGCAACAAGAGAATCAACAAAGCCCAAGGCAACATGTATATAAACCTATTCAACATCGCGTCAAAATCCCATTTGACATCTCCAAAGCAGCAGCTTTCCTTTCCATATTTCCGACCAACTTCATAACCAACGAGTATCTTCTCGATCTCCAGTCGAATCCAAAAACAAGCCCCCGCCACTTAAAATAAACCGAAAATGTCGTTCTGGACCTTCGCGCCGAAGCCCAAAGGTCCTCTGGGCTACCATCGCATTCTGGCCCCTACTGCAGGTGTCAAAGTGTCTCCGTTGTGTCTGGGAGGGATGAATATAGGAGAGAAGTGGTGGGTGGACAGGACAACCTATTCCGTATTGCTCGAGTCGCAAGCTAACATGGAGAATATAAAGGGAGGCTTTCATGGGCGAGTGTAAGAAAGGGGACGCCTTTGCTCTTCTGGATACGTTTTATGACCTTGGGGGTAATTTCATCGATACGTATGTTTTTATTCATGATTTCCTACTTTTTCTTCGAATCCGGCCATCTGACAGGGTTTATCAAAAGTGCAAACAACTACCAAGCTGGACAATCCGAGGAGTGGATTGGGGAGTGGATGGAGAAGCATGGAAATCGGGATCAGATGGTGTAGGTGTTTTCCTGGCAGACTTTTACTTTTCTTCACTTGTGTTGGGATTGTTTTGCTAATGTGAATATAGGATTGCAACCAAATACACCACCGGCTTCCGGACTAGCTACTTCGACACCGAACGCATCCAGTCCAACACTGTCGGCAACTCGATGAAATCTCTCCATGTTTCCGTCAACCAAAGTCTGAAGAACCTACGTACAGACTATATTGATCTACTCTATGTGCACTGGTGGGACTTCACTACCGGCGTGGATGAGGTCATGCACGGATTGAACAACCTGATTACCGCGGGAAAGGTGCTCTACCTTGGCATCTCTGATACACCGGCGTGGGCCGTCGTCAAGGCAAATGACTATGCCCGCGCGCATGGCCTCCGGCCGTTCTCAGTCTACCAGGGTAGATGGAGCCCCATATGCCGCGACATGGAGCGGGAGATTATTCCCATGTGTCGAGACCAGGGCATGGGGATTGCACCCTGGGGACCTGTTGCGCAGGGGAAGTTCAAGTCTGCTGAGGCTCAGAAGGAGAACTTGACTACTGGAGGGCGATCGGATGGAGCATTGTCAGATGAGGAGGTTCGAGTATCGAAGGTGTTGGAGGGGATTGCTACCCGCGAGAATGTGACTCTCCCCGCCGTGGTAGGTTTTGTTCACATTTCTTTTCCCATACTAGGGTATCATTGGGGAGAGAAAGAAAAGACGACGCTAACAAGACGAAATCGCAGGCCATTGCGTACCTCCTTCACAAGACGCCTTATGTTTTCCCAATCGTGGGACAGCGCAAGATAGAACACCTCAAGGCCAACGTGGAAGCTCTCAGGATTGATCTGTCGAAGGAGGATATGGATGCCATTAATATGGCTATTCCATTTGAGCCTGGATTCCCGATGGATTTTATTTTTGGGTCCAAATATGACCTGGCTCTCAATGCGGCAGATGTTCCGCTGACGAATCTGGCAGCTTACATTGAGGCGCCACCGCAGCCAGGGGTCATCCCTACGCGGAAGGAGGCTGGAAATTAGGGGGCATGCATGGCTGTTTACTGAGTTAGGAAAATCAGCATCTTGGCTGGGTTGAATAGTTGTTAGCTGAGGACCAATGGAGTGAGATTGATTAATGTGCTTGGAGCAATGTGCATTCTTATCCATGCATGGATGAGTGCCGAGTAAAGATACTCCGACCCAGGAGATCATGTGCGTCATTATTCCCAAGGCGGTGAAAAACAACCCCTCGGCAAGTCGGCGGTATTATTGGTATAGTAACGACTTTACTACTGGAACTATCGGCTCTGACATCAGAAGTACGTTGTACAACGAGGAACGACCTTCTATTTATCTCCTTGTTCTCGCTCAGGTAGGGCAAGCTTGCAATTGCTCTCATTTTCTTTCTTTGAACTGAAATCCCTAATCTAAAAGAGGTGACAGTGGCTTAGAATTCCACTCCCGAGGCACAATGACAACGCCAGGTTCAGACGCGGAGTCCGCCTACTTCAACAATTACCCCCCTCCCAAGGCCCTCCCCAAGCATGAGGCTCTCACCAGAGCCTTCATAAACTACCATGTCGAGTCGAACCGGCGTGTGGTCCTGGTGACATCCGGAGGGACAACGGTTCCGCTGGAGAACCAGACCGTCCGCTTCATCGACAATTTCTCCGCCGGAACGAGAGGTGCAACGTCGGCGGAGTACTTCCTGCAGGCGGGCTACGCAGTGATCTTTCTGCACAGACAATTCAGCCTGCTTCCTTACTCGAGACACTACAGCCACTCAACCAATTGCTTCCTCGATTTTATGGATGAGGCGCCCCCGTCGTCCTCGGGCAATGGAAACGACTCTGACCACGGCCACATCATGGTGCGCGGGGAATACCAGGACGAGATGCGCGATGTGCTCCGTAAGTACCGATATGCGAAACGGAACAACCTCCTCCTCCTACTACCCTTTACCACCGTCTCCGAGTACCTCTTCGAGCTCCGCATGCTCGCCAAGTCGATGACCCCACTAGGTCCGGACGCCCTGTTTTACCTTGCCGCGGCTGTCAGTGACTTCTTCATCCCCCGCGATCGCATGGCGGAGCACAAGATCCAGTCGTCAGACCTCCCACCTGAGTTTAGCGAGAAGAACAACGACGAGGCCGTTGAGGCCGATGATATCTACACGGGCGGCATTGAGGCGAAAGCCCCGACACATAGCAAGAAGTTGGTCATCGGCCTGGACCCGGTGCCCAAGTTCCTCCACCAACTGGTCAGCGGCTGGGCGCCGGAGGGAAGCATGATCGTCTCGTTCAAGCTCGAGACAGATCCCAAGTTATTGGTCTACAAGGCCCAAACGGCGCTGCAGCGGTACGCACATCACCTGGTCATTGGGAACCTGCTCTCGACGCGCAAGTGGGAAGTGGTGTTTGTGACGCCGGATGCGCCGTTTGAGCGCTGGATCCGCGTGCCCAAGTCGCGGCGCAGCAAGAGCATCTCAGGGGTGGAAGATCAGGTGGGACTCGCCGAGGCGAGGAAGCCGGACGAAGCCGCAGCGACACCGAACGGGGAGGCTGGCGGGGATAGTGCACAGGGGCAGAATGACCAAGGGGTGGAGATTGAGAGCTTGATTATTCCCGAGCTAGTGAAGCTGCATTCGAGCATGATAGCCAAGAACCGTAAATAAGCCACCCGTAGAGTGCGTCTGTCTTTACTGTTATTTTTATTCTTGCCTCTGGTCATGAGATAATTGATCGTTCATAATTATCTATTCCTTTTATTTTCTGTGGTCAGCACAAGCGGGCTAGCGTCTGGGGGCGGGTTACCTAGGTATTATTGGGATGGTCGCCCGTTCACTGGTTGGTCGCCGATCGACATTCTCCAGCCTTGAACCTCCATGCTTCATTCGCACCCTTTTGCGTGCAAAAATCCATCCAATCCACCGCTTGCCTTGTCCTGGATGGGATTGGCATTTGGTCCCTCTTTCGCCCGAAAATTGGATCCAGTCCCTGTGAGTGACCGGGGATCCACCCTCGAACAACGTTGACGTCGCTTCGCTCTCGCCTGGGTGTGTCCGTTGTTTGTGAAACGAACCTAATAGTTAACTTCTTACTAACGCGTCATCATCATCGTCCCTTCAGATCGCTATGAAGCGTGGGTCGATCGTCGCCCAGCTGCGTGCCTCTGTCGTCGTCACTTTTGTCCCTCCTCCTGTTTAAAATCCGCCTGTCGATCCTCCTGGCCCCCTTCTCGAAGCCTCTCTGCTTCGTGGCCTCCTTCTCCTTCTCCTCCTCCTCCTCTTGCTTCGGCCACCCGCTCCTTCTCCCCTCATCACGAAAGGAGCTCTCACCTCACTTCCCCTGTCGCTCCTCTCCTCTCCCTCGACCCTCGCAAAATAGCAGACTAGCCAGGGAGAAATATTCCTGAAAGATGAGCGACCGCTTCCTTCAGCCTGGAACATCATTCAATCTCCTCCGCGTGTCCAGCTTTCGCTTCGTTTCATGGCTGTGACTTCTACACCCCACCACCGCCTCCTCCGCTCAATAGGAAGGATGGGTCTGCAAATTGGCGCTCGACGTCGCATCGCCGTATTCGCTACCTTCATTGGGCTCCTGCTCATCTACCATTTCTTCTCCCTCGACCCTGCCCCGGTTCCTCTCGAGAGACGACTTCCGCCCGGTTGCCCTCCGCTCCCGGGAATCGAGGATGTCCTGGTTGTCATGAAAACTGGCGTCACAGAAGCACTCGAGAAGGTTCCCATACATTTTTCTACAACCCTTCGCTGCATCCCCAACTATGTCATCTACTCCGACTACGATGAAGTGATTAGCGGCGTGCGTGTCTACGATGCCCTCCGCAGCGTTAATAGTGAAGTGAAGCAGACAGTCCCTGATTTCCAGATTTACAACCGACTGCGCAAGCATGGTCGAGAGGGACTCGAGTCTGAGGACTTCGCCGACGAGGCAAATTCTGCTATTGGGAAGCCCAATAACCCCGGCTGGAAACTAGATAAATGGAAGTTCCTCCCCATGGTCCGCGAGGCTTACCAGCACAAGAATGACGCTAAGTGGTATGTCTTTATGGAGGCCGACACATACTTCTCCTGGCCCACCCTGTTGGCATGGTTGGCAAACTTCGATCCATCCAAGCCGTACTACCTTGGCACGGAGACCCAGATCGCGGACGTTATCTTCGCCCACGGTGGCTCCGGTTTCGTGGTCTCGAACCCGGCTATGGAACTTGTCTCTGAGGAGTATTTGGACCGTGAAAAAGAGCTGAATGATTACACCGATGGCCATTGGGCCGGTGACTGTGTGCTGGGCAAAGTTCTGGCAACGGTCGGTGTTCCGTTACAATTTTCGTGGCCCATTCTGCAAAATTCCAACATTGGGGAACTCGACGAATTCACAACTGCGTTTTACCGAAAACCTTGGTGCTACCCTTCCGCCGCATTCCACCACTTGACCCCGAATGATATTCAATTCCTCCATGATTTTGAGCAACGAAGGTGGCAGAGGGTGAGTGATCTGGGTATCAGAAACAGCAAATGTTTTTACTAACATTTCAATACAGACCTCCAACCATGTTCTAACTCATGCCGATGTGTTCCAGGAGCTCATCTTCCCTGAGCTTTCTAAAGCCCGGGATAATTGGGATAACCTGTCTGACGAGGAACATTCCACTATCTCCACGTTTCACGAATGTGAAGCCTTGTGCAGACAAACTGCCGACTGCGCGCAGTTTGCAATGCGCGGCGGGACCTGTTACACAGGGAAAACGCCCCGTTTAGGGTTCAGTGACTCAGACGCCCGGTCCGGCTGGGTGGTTAGCCAGATAGAGACCATGATTAACCACGCACCTCGGTGTCCTCGACCGGATTTTGGGAGCTGATTTATTTTCTCCTCGTTATTGTCTAATTTTTTTTGTCTTCTTTTCGCGGGCCGAAATTACCTGGAGTTGAATCCACATAAAGGGAAAAGTATCAACTTTTTGTATTACTATCAAGCATCATCAAATCCATGCATCAGGGTTTGGCTAAAGCATGGTTATACACTTGAGGCGTTTTAGAGTCCGGAGTATTTAATTTTTGTGGCAATACTGAATACCAAGACTTTGAACTTTCCAGGACGTTTTCATACATAAGTCCTTCCCAACGACTCTCAACCCGACCTCCGGCCACCCTCTTACCAATAAATGGATGGCAGGCATAACTGATCACTGTATAACATGCATAGGCAATGGGGGGCTGCTGGGATCCTCCAAACATTGATCGACCCGCATGATATCTACCTTCATACTCTTGACAAATCGGATGAATTCTCTGAAGTAATGAACGGTGGAAGGACTCAGGTAGTGCATCACCACTAAATTGCCGCCTCGCCCTACATCTCGAAAGAAGGCGTCACGTTGTCTTTCGGGCGTTTTGGTACCTGCCCACATCCAGTCTTCAACATCGACGCTCCAGTTGATAATCTGAGGATCTTTGATGTATGTAGCCAACCGTTGACGGGTTCTTGCACCAAGCGTGCCATAGGGTGGCCTGAAGTAGCGAGCTATTCAAGGTCAGCGTCTGGATTTTCGGCTCAAATAAAAAAAAATATTTGAAGGACCCTAGTTACTGATGTCGACGTACATTCGATTCCCAATGTAGCATTCAGCGTTCTTATATTCTCAACAATCTCATAGTCGATGTCTTGGATAGTCTCGAGACCCTCCAACCTTTCTCTCGGTTAGCTAGAGACGTTTTCCGGAGTGATTACGAAAATTGAGGTGTAACTCACTTCTGATGCGTGTTCGAGTGAAGCGCAATCTGATGCCCCCTTCGTAGCATCTCCTTATACACCCCCGAGAAATTGGCATGCCTATCTCTCAACCCAGCCCCGACCACGAAAAACGTAACCAGGATATCCTCCTCATCCAGAATCCTCATCACTTCCTGCGCTAATTCGGGAACACCATCGTCAATGCCGAATGCAAATGAGTTTGCTCGGGTACACGTTAACGAAAGTCTCCCGCCCTCTAGCATCGCAGGAATCGGATACGCCAAGGGGATTTCCCTCGTTACCTCGACCTTAAACAACGTCACACTTTCGTTTGAGTAAAACCCTCCGAACGAAACAGACACTGTTCGCCTAAAATTAACTGCGAAGTGCTGCAGTGGTATATAAATGTCATTGCCACGCGCATATCGATCGGCGTCGACACTATCCCATGTTGCAGGGAAGGGACTCTGTCTGAGGTCGCATTCTGCGTTATGCTCGTTTAAAGAGACGCTGAACTTGGCGCTTCCGGAGAACACCACATGTAGATAGAATGCGAGTGGGCCGATATAAGGCTGGAGATCGAAGCATGCTGCCGATGAAAGCTGGGTGTGGTAGTTCTGGTCTGCGTCAGTCGGGTAGAGGCGGACGAGGCCTGGGCCGTATTCGATGGCAAGACTGGGACTAGGTCCGTGCCAGAAGCCAAGGTCGTTGTGGGTTTCATTTGCAAAGGTGTCGATAAAAAGAAATGAGTTGGTGTTGGTATGGATGCCGTGTGTGGATTTGGGGAGGGGAGTTGTCAGGCTTGAAGGTGGGAGGAGGGGTGGTGGGAGAAGTTGGGTTAGAATGGGGGTGATTTGTACACATATAAATATGTATATATACATGAGGAGAAGGTTGATCGATATCATCGTGGGAATGAAGGCTATTTTATAAACTTAGAGCCGAAATTTGAGCGAAGGTCGATGAAAACTCGCGGCATGTGGAAGAGGTAAGGTTAAGGATCTGGAGAGACTTGTATATGGGAGGCGTACTGGAGTGTCTGGAAGGAAGGCACGATAGCATATTAAAGGTGATACGGCAAAGGAAAGAGTAGATCAGATCAGGATCAATTGGAATCTCTATCTAGGTATCTACCGAAAGTACATTTCACTCTCGAATGCAGTGAAAAGAAGGCAGATTCAGAACTAAATCCGACGTACCCCACAGAGACGTACACCACTTTGACCTGAGATGGATCAATACAGGTTAGAAGAATTCAAGAAGACCCTTGCTAGCCACCGATTCGCTCTTTCCGTCGTCCACATCAAGCCTTCGCTTTGCCATAGAAGGAGGCAAAGAGGTAAAGAGAGAGCATCGTTTTCTTTTGGTCCGGAGGGGGGGGGAAGGGGACCATGGAAAACGGGCTTCGGTTCAGTTTGTAGACAAGAAGGGGTATGAGTGGTCTGTTTTTTTTTTGATTGCTGTTGTTGTCTCCCCCCTGGTTTTAAGAAAGGGATTCTGCGGTTCGAAGCTCAAATAATCAGTAGACTTGCTGTTTCCATCAGCACCCATATGACTATAGAACGTGCTGGGGAGAGCTTACAAATTCCGCGACAGAGAACAGCGAGAGGATCTGATTAATCCCAACCAGGAGCACCATCAGTTTGTTCCGCAGACGCTCCCCCCCAGGTGCCACCGGTATTGGCAGTGTCGTTCTGGTCGGTGTTCACCTCATCCTCATTGTCGGTATTGTCGTCAAAGGCCACGACATCACCCTCGGGCTTGTAGGATTCGAGGAAATCAGGAACCTTCTGTTTGCTCTCCATGAGGATTTTAACAAGGTCGGGAGCTATCTCCGAATCCTGATCATTGTAGAAGGAGGTGGCCAGACCCTCGTTGCCGATGCGAGCGGTACGACCTATTATCCATTTAGCTATCTCCTTTTCATTCCGTGGAGGTCACCAGGGACATGCTTACCAATACGATGAATGTATTCAGTGATACCACCGTGCGTGGTCCGAGGAAGATCAAAATTGATGACATGCATCACGTTCTTGATGTCAAGACCACGCGCAGAAACCCCAGTGGCCACAAGGATAGGGCATCTCGCGGTGCGGAAAGCACGCCTGTGAGGGTTTAGTTCAAACTTCCGTATGCTTTTGGGGGAAGGTCAACATACAAAGCATCTTCGCGCTCGCGCTGGGTACGATCCGAGTGGATTGAAGTGCTTGGAAGACCCATATTATACAGGTAATCATCCAAGAAATCAGCTTGGGTCTTAGAATTGACGAAAACAAGGGTCCTAGAAGGGGGCATGGCGAGCAACAGATCATAAAGACACTGCTTCTTAAGGTGGGGCTCCGCAAAGATAATCTATTGTTAGAGAGTATTGTCAGCATAGGCAATATAGGAGCTTCTCTGTTGAGAATGGCTTACGCTCTGATCAACATTGATATGCGTGCTTCCTGGGCGCCCGATACGAACACGAACGTGGTCTTCAGCGAGAAACTTGCGAGCAAGTTGACGGCAGGAACGGTCGAAAGTTGCAGAGAACATCATGTAACGATGGTCAGCATCCTCGTTGACGTCTATGTTGGTTAATACGGTCCGAAAAGGGAGGCACAAAGCTTAGGCCTTACCTCCTCCCGACATAATCTTATTGAAGTCGGACTCCCAGTCAGAAAGAAGCAGTTCATCCGCTTCGTCGATGATGGTGTATCTGCACCCGATGTGAGCCAAAGAATACCAAAAGTTGCGAAGGGGGTCTTACTTGACGCGACGAAGCGAGAGAATGTGAGGCTTGTCCATAAAGTCAAGGAGTCGTCCCGGAGTTCCAATGAGAATATCACAGCCTTTCTGTAGCTCATCCCTCTGGTCGCGCACAGGGGCACCGCCATAAACAACACAAGGCCGCAGCATGGACCTGTAACACAAGCGGCGAGCTTCGTCAAAGATCTGTGTAGCAAGCTCTCTGGTAGGAGCAACGACAAGAACCAAAGGTTCGGCTCGAACCGCATCCACAGAAGGATTAAAACCGGCCGCTAGGTTTGGACGAGCAGCTGCCAGCTTCTTCGCCTTTCCCATAAGCTGAGATAAGACAGGGATAAGAAACGCTGCAGTCTTTCCTGAGCCTATTATTTTTAGTGGAATCCATAGAGACACAAAAGGGCATGATAACCAACCTGTCTGGGCAATGGCAATCAAGTCGTGTCCTGTAAGAACTGCAGGAATAGCATAGGCTTGGATAGGGGTTGGAACCTCGTAGCAGCAAAGACGGATATTCTCGCGCACGATAGGGTGCAGGCCGGCATCATCGAACTTGAAGTCATAAATTAGCAGCAGGAAAAAAGCCACCAGATGATGAAAGAGAGGAGAACTCACATTTTTAACAGGGCTTGGACGCTCACGACTCTCAGCAATGACCTCAATATTTTGCAAGCTTTATGGTTTCAGTAATTTCTTGCTCCTAGTAACTGAGACAAAAGGCTTACTTTTCGAACTTGAGACCAGTTCGATTGATGAACTCGCCACGGAACAGCATCTCTTCAAGCTCAGGGCTCGCGGGTCCAACATCACCATACTCATCATTCCATTCGTATTTTGCTGCATTCGCAGCCCACTCAGGCAGAGCTTCCTGCTGGAAATCCTCCGCAGGCTTGTCAGAAATAGGAGCACTAGTGTACTTTTCGTAGTCATAGCCTTCAGGCTTGACCCAACCCTTTTCACGCGCCGCGGCGGCGGCTTCAGTGTTCTTATTATTCTGTTCGTTGGTCACATCCGCCAGGGCGGTTCTCAAGCCCGCGGTCTCGAAGCTGTCCGCCATTTTGAGACACTAATCACGTATGCTCTTTGAAAGATGTGCTCAAACTGAGGAGAGAAGGATAGGATCTAGATAGAAATAAGAACTACTGCTAATAAGTCTTTGAGCTGCAGCAGGACTGGAACGACAGCAGAGCAGAGGTGGAACGATTGGAGGGGGGAGGAAATGGGAAGAGGGAAGGAAAAGAAAGAGCTGAGGAAGAGGAAAAGGACGAGAGGGGAGGAGTCAAAACAAAAAAGAAGGGAGCCTTCTTTGAGAAGTGACTGTGAGCAGATTTAACGAACAACAATACACGACGACAAACAGCAATATTTACCAACACAAGGAGACCCTTTCATGTAAAATACCAACAGAGACAGGGTAAACACTTGAGCAGTGACAGCCAGCAATAATAGAAAGCCCAAGAGAATAGCCTTAATAATATACTAGTAGTTTCCATATAGAGGAAACAAGGTTGATAATAAAGAACCACATTATATCCACTCATCATCAATGCAGCATGTTCCACAACCGGCCAAAGACTGACTTACTAGGCGCAAACAACTCTATTCAAGGCTGATCTCCAATAGTGTAACAAGAGTCAGCGGAAACTTAAATGCCCTAGAATAATTTGGTGTTTGGTTTGTCAGTTCTTTTTCTTTCTTGGATGCTCTCTTCCCTATACTTATAATGCGGCCACCCATCTGTCCTTGTTAAGCAAGCATCCGCCTTCAACCGCTTGCATTCAGGCTATAGGCGCTGGAATCTGGGCTGGTTCTACTGGCGAGGATTGGTGGTTATAGCTCCTCTGTTCAGTTATCTACCGGTCTTACCTAGAATTCTCTACTCCCTCGCGAAGCTTATTCCCCCCTGTATAGCGATAAAAATGGAATCAACAGCAATTTAGATCTCAAAAAGAGCATTTAATGAGCGTTTATCACTCAATTGGCGATAATAAGGCTTGATAACTTGAAATAGCGCAAACACCTCCGCAATCCCCCCCAAAGGGTCCATCTTGGAGGGCCAGAGAGCCCTCTGTGCCTGAGGCAGGATCGGGGGAAAGTCGGCATTTGTGCAATTTGGGAGACGTCATTCTGAATCGATCAACCACAGCCCACCAACTAATTAAAATCCATACAAAAAAAAAGTGACAATAGTGATCGCATTAAGATCTTACTTACTATTCTGTGCATGGCCCCTTGCTGTGGCTGTTGCCCCCTCAAGCCTTGCTTGACTCTGTCGTCGTGAGCTGCCCCTGCTTATCCTCGGCCTTCTCAATTTCTGGTTCCACCCAGTTTCTCAACAAACCCGGCCAGAAGGAGATATACGCCGTACGGGCTATCACGGCAACTTGTTCCTCCGAGCTGGACATCTAATCTATCGGCTTCCCCCTCGACTCCCTATTTTATACTTCTCATGTGAACCACTATTTGTTTTCTCTGCCCTCATCCTCCTCGCCTTGCTTTCACACTTATTGCGATACATCGCCATGTCCTCCACGGACCCCCCTTCGGCCCCTCGCGCTCCCCGCCTCGAGCAGGCAATCGCAAACCCTGGCTCTGTCAAGATCAATGTTAAAGGTGCTTTCATCGTCGACGATGACCCTCGTTCAAAGAGTCCAGTACGTACAGACGGCGTCCATTACGATGGCCAGGATATTCGTCTCCCTCACCATACTGGTCTGGTGAGCCATGTTGCGGTCGATGTGAGTTCCCTCAATTTTCTTCTTTCTCCCGCGGTTCCCCGCACCATTCCTCCCCGCAATCGCAACTCTCCCGACCGTCTATCAAGCACAAAATAGCATTATTGACGACCCTTGTGTTACTTTTTAGATCGGTGGTTCCCTCGTCAAATTGGTTTATTTTACACGAGAATTGGATTCTGTGGACAATGGTGGTCGCCTGAACTTTATAAACTTCGAAACTGGCCGTATCGATCTCTGCCTCGAGTTTATCAAGCAATTAAAGGAAGAACACGTGAGACTCAATGGAGCTACAAAAGAAGATCTCTGCGTTGTGGCTACCGGCGGAGGTGCCTACAAGTACTACGACAAGCTGAAAGAGACATTGAATGTGGACATTTTCCGAGAGGATGAAATGGAGTGCCTCATCACAGGTATGCTTCGGGAGTCATCATGGGAGTGAAAACCGACATACCCCGAAAAAAAGTGCTAATATGGCCTTTCCTCTAGGTCTCGATTTTTTCATCACCGAAATACCGAACGAGGTGTTCACATATAGTGAGGCGGAGCCGATGCAATTTGCCGAGGCCCGACCGGATGTTTACCCGTATCTACTGGTGAACATCGGCTCTGGGGTTTCCATGATCAAAGTATCTGGCCCTAAGCAGTTCCAGCGTGTTGGGGGTACCCATCTGGGTGGTGGAACGTTCTGGGGCATCATGTCGCTGTTGACTGGCGCCAAAACGTTTGACGATATGCTCGCCATGGCGGACCGCGGAGATAATAGCGGCGTAGACATGCTAGTTGGTGATATCTACGGAATGGACTATGGCAAGATTGGATTGAAGAGCACAGCCATTGCTAGTACTTTCGGCAAAGTTTTCCGAATGAAGAATACAGGCCACACTCAGGACGACGATGAGGACGCCCCCAACGGCACTTCCGACCACATGAATGGCGATGTGATGTTCAAGGGGGAAGATATGAGCCGAAGTTTACTTTATGCAATCAGGTATGAATTCCCTTTACTTATTACATAGAATATAATACGCAGCCGCTAATGATATGATAGTAACAACATTGGACAAATTGCTTACTTGCAGTCCGAGAAACACCACGTCAAACACATTTACTTCGGGGGTTCGTTCATTCGAGGTCATCGTCAGACCATGAACACGTTGTCGTACGCCATCAGATTCTGGTCCAAAGGCGAGAAGCAAGCTTACTTTCTCCGACATGAGGGCTATATCGGCGCCGTTGGTGCCTTCTTACACCGCAAGCCTGCCAACTGGGGGCGCCGAAACAGCATTGATGAGAGCACAATCTCATAAGACATACAATAACAACCACCTCCCCCCCACCAAAAAAGACGGCTGGGCCTATGGTAGCATACCTAATTTGCGGGGCGCAACTTCGCAAACAGTCGCCCGCGGCAATCCACCATGTTTTAAGCGTTTGATACCCGTTTATCATGTTTACATTCCCCTGCATGTTAGTCTCGACTTCGTCATGCTTGCAGAATCTGAGATTCTCTGCAGGCCAGATTTCTACACTTGATCATCTGTGAGCATGCTTGTATACAACCTGTTTTGTGTTCATGTTTTTGGTTTTTGAGCAGGAATTTTCTTCAGGCCCTTTACGCATTTTCGTTGAGGCCAAAATCATAACGACCATGTCATCCACTCATGGCGAAGTGGAAATCGACATCAATGTCCCCCGCATTGTCTCAGCATTACTTATTATGTTTTTTTTTCGGGCACCTTGGGAAAAGTCTGCCATGCAATTATTTCATTTCGCGTCTTTGGGATAGAAGGCACAATAAACCACCAAACATAGAGAAATACCATCCTTAGCATATCAGTACCAGTTTTTATGGAATTTTGGGCTTTGCCATTTGAAAAGACTATTTTATGAACACATATTATGCTCTTCATTATTTACCTAATTACCTAGGTCGGTTTTCAAAGTTTTTCACCAGAGTTGTTAATGAGCGTCAACATTATGGACGACATGCTCGACAAGTCTTCTCTTATACAGATAATATTACCGTGACATGTTTCAGCCAAGCACTGTCCTTTGCCGACGACTCGACAGTGAATAATTAATTTTTCATGGATGTTCGAGAGCTAATACCCTAGAGTACATATCGCCTTGTTGTTACCTAGTAAGGAGCCTTGCACACTAGACCCAGTCTAGTGATGCAGGCTAAGAAAATCAAGGCGTCTCGGGGGAGGCCGAAGCACGAGGCTGAGGATCTATCAGAATCATCCTGCCGGTTTGTGGTACTTTATGCCCTTCTCTGTCCACCCCAAGTGATGGTACAACTTTCGCTTGCTGGAATGACATGACAGGTAGCGGAATAATCGACGTATGGCAATTCGCCAGATACTAGTATCTACCCCTACGAGTCTTGAAATAGACGAATATGCCTAGAAGTTGCTTCCTTTCTGGTGATGTGTGAGTGAACTCCAGATTTCCAAGGATCTGTCATCCCAACAACGACTAGTACCTAATAGTAGTACTACTACTAGTCCCCCCTTGTACCTCAAGAGACTAGTAAAAAGAAGCAATATGTTTTAGTTTATGTTGGGTATCACAGTTGTTCCTTCTGTCTCTTTTAGGCGCATAAATCACCTTTCCCATTCGTCCATCAAGTTTCGCCTCCTCCTGCAGTGCATTGACATCAGGTCTTTGTTTCTAATACCCCCACCATCCCGACCCCTTTCCATCCCATTGGCAATCGTCCTTCTTCAAACGAGGCGCGTGAAGACGCGTCTACTTAACCACTCTCAGAGAGTACCCAACCCGGCACGATACTTTTTTTCCTCTTTGTTGATGGAGTATCACTGTCAACGGAAGATTACACATGGACCTCAGGTATCCTTTCCCACTCCATTCCTACAATGGAGACTTTCTAACACCTGTATTAGATTAAGCTCTGCGCGGGGCGTCCGTTCTCTCATTGAATCCGATCACGAAAGCAAGCCCTCAGTATCCCTCGAAAACACCCCTCAACGGTCGTCGGACATGGTCTCGAAGGAAGATCAGTTACCACTCCATCTCAAGAACCTCGTCGAAGAGTGGTGTGCACAAAATGGCGATAAATTACTACCTTGTGCCCACCGGAATAAACGAACTACCAGGCCTTCAAAAATCTTTGATCGAGAGGGAAACGAGTTAAGGTTCGAGTACATGTACTTGCCTAGCCCTTGTAGCTACTATGTGGTAGTAATCTACCCAGTAAACTCCCCCGCAAAACTGGTGGCTCCGATGTTCCCGTACGGAATTGGATCTCGGTCGTTTCTTCGTGGTTGGTTGGGAATGAAGGACGGTTACGAAGAGGATTGTTGTGCTTATAGGGAGGCTGGTGAGATTGAGGATGCCATCTTTTATAACCCAGAATCATGGTCGAAACTTGAGGAACTGTTGGGCAGGGATCGAGACAACAAGACAAATTCCCCTCGAACGTCTACACCAGTGTCAACTCGACAGCGAATCAGACCAAGCACACAAAATCCAATGCTCAAGCGAACGTTGGCAGGAGGCACGCAACGCCCTAGGCGGGGCGTAAGCGAACGGAATCAAGGAAGCAATAAAATCAGCCCCAGGAGCGAAAACGAGGAAACTTCTTCGGATGAGGACAGCTCCTCCGAAACGGGTTCTTCTTCGGGCTCTGAAGAAGAGGACGAAGAGCCAGCTATCCCAACACGCACGGCGAAAAAGATCAAGGTGGAAAGGCCCGACTCAGACTCACATAGTACCCATAACCTTGTCTTTAAACTCGTCTCTTTCAAGTCTGGCGCCGCCCGTCGCTTCCCACTGGAGGAGTGCAGGACAGGGAAGGAGCTCTTTGAAAAAGCGCGCCTGTTCTACAAGCTGTTTGATAAGAATGTTGATGTGAAAGTCTTGACATGCCAGATCTCCTCAGAGAGAGAGCAGCATTACCTCTTTGATGGGAACGAGGGAGAGTTTAAGCTGCTCATTGATTATGTCAAGGAGATGAACATCAAGTCAGGGGAGCCTTTGACCATCGAGATCGGTCATGTTATTCAGCCATGATTTGTTCTGTGGTTCGTGGTGAGCGGAGTGTGTACTGCATATTACAAGCTGGGATTATGCTCTTGTATATCAAAGCAAAGTAAATGTGGGACATACGAATGTTTATAATGGCTGAAGTATCAATATATTATTACTCAGGAGTCTATGTAGATCTGGACACGCAATTCACCATTTCCGAAACGGAACACTAAACCCCAAGTGGACACTGTGGAGCACAGCCTGGAGCACCCTTTCGTCAACCACAAAAGTCGGCCAAGTCCTCCATAGAATCAGAGCAACATCTGTTTCATCATCTTCTTTATTCCTTTCCCAGCGAATTATTGTCTTCATCTTTCCATCCACCACCATGCTTTGAGCATGACCCCGGGGCCCACTCGATGCCTTCTCTGCCTGACTCCCCTCCACCAGTTCCTCCTCCCGTTCCCGTCGAAACCCATCCGAATCGAGTAGTCGGGCTAAAACCTCCTCCGGAGCAACGCACTCTCCCAGATCCCACCCGGCTTGCCCCTGAGGATGCATACTTCTCTCCATCTGTCCTTCGGAGTCGGCCTGGACCGGCGAATTATGATGAGTCGATTCGCGCACTGAGTGGCAACGCTGCCGCCGGTGCCTCTTTTGCAGCGTTACGCCCACCCCCCGCAGTACCAGGAACCACAGGTCGAAAAGAGAATCGCAAGTTACACGGTACAAGTGGCCGGAAAAGACGAAAGGGGGCATGGAAAAAACTTCTCTGGGTCAAGCAGTCATGTATTATTTCTCTCCTCCCCTTAGACGGCTAAAAGATTTAAAGTCCTGGGGTCGCTAACTTGGCTGGATTAGACCCTGATAACTACACCGACACCGAAACGTTCCTTGACCACCTACAGCGGAATCCCCGCGTGCGACCTTATGATTTCTGGCCGTTAGTCGCCGACTCGACCGTTATTGTCCAGCATGTCTGTTCGGTGGCTATATTTGTCTGCTTTTTTGTTGGAATTGTTCAGGGCCGGGTGAGCCCCGTCTCCGTGGTCTGCTGGGGTAGTGTTGGCACGGCGGTGGGGTGGATTCTGTGGGATTCGTGGGCTTTCAGGGCGCATACTGAATTTCCGAAGGCATCAGAGCGCGCTGTGGAGGGCGACGATGGATCTAGCCTCAGCTCCGCGACAAGTTCGGTCAACACGTCTGCCAACAATTCGCGCTCAAATGGACAGAAGGACTCTCACGTACATGGACTTGGGTTGTCAATGGCTCAGAATGAACCGAGTCCACAACTCCGGCGGCAGAGCACTGGATTAAGCGTCGATTCCCTTGGTGCTCAGGATCCGGCTTCTCCTCCCTCCGGCTACGCAACTGGCGGTCCGAACACATACCAATCTCAAGCTTCCCATGAAGCAAACCAGCCTTTACTTTTCTCCTCCCGGAATCGCCAACGACTATCTACTGTGAAATCGGCCTTTTTGATTTATTTCTCCTTACTGGGACTGAGTCCGATTCTCAAGTCTCTTACAAAGAGTACTGCGAGTGACTCCATCTGGGCGATGAGCTGCTGGTTGTTAATAATGAATATTTTCTCCTTCGATTACGGTAGCGGGCAAGGTGCAGGTGCCACCAAATTCCCCGCTTCCTTGTCTACGAACGCCGCTGTCATGGCTTCGACGGTGCTTGCGTCTCGTCTGCCATCGACCACCCACGTGTTCAGCCTGATGCTGTTTTCCATCGAAGTTTTCGGCCTGTTCCCCATCTTTCGCCGACAACTGCGTCATATTTCTTGGACGGGACATGTTCTCTTGACGCTGGCACTGGTTATTGTCGCTGGAGGAGCTGTTGGGATTACACTGCGGGGTGGATGGGCGGCTGCTGTCGTCGGGTCCATCCTGGGGAGTATTCTCACTGCACTTGTCATGGGTGGATGTAGCTGGTGGCTGATTAGCCTCCAGAAGTACAAGAATGTTGTCATAGGACCCTGGGATCCCGCACGCCCTGTCATCAGGCGGCACTGGGATTAAGCTACTCCACAAGTAGGGCTGCTTAGAGGTTCAAGCTCACAGATTCAGGTTAGGACTGGTGTTTCACCAGTTGAGCACAGCCTACCCGAGATACCCGTAAACTATTGGTGTTACAATTAGCGTTTTCTTATGGAATTTTTTTAATTCCTTCCGGACATGAATCGTCCTTTAAGGTTTACCTTTGATCCTCTTAAGATTGTGAACCACGCTTCTGGACCGCCGCGGAATTCGGATTGAAATACGCTCGACAGCCACCACAGTTTAAACCTCCTTCGACTTCTCGATCAAGAGGGCAGGTTTTACGAATCTAATTCTAGCAAACCTTTGCTGGTTGTTTCCCCCTGAATACTGTCTCTAGCCTTTCTCTCATACCGGACCCGGAATGTGCATGTGAAGCCCGGTATGCCACACGCCGATCCCGTACTCCGTAAAGCCAAACCCCCCAGAAAAACGGGCCCTCGCTCGGGACAACCTGGCCAGAAGGCACGCCTACTGGCGAGGTTTCAGGAAATACAGCATGCTTATTTACATCATTTCCCAATGTCAGATGCCGGGACTCTCGCCCCCGTTGCCTTATTCAGCTGGGACGTGTTGCTAGGTTAACAGCATTTCAGGGTCTTTGAGATCGCGCGGATGGATCCCTGTGACCGGTGGCTGTACATCTTTAGTGTTACTTAACTATTTGAAGTAATGAGTTGAGAAGAAGAAAAGGGGATCCAATTTTCTCTTTCTTTTTCTTGTTTCTATTATCTCTTTGCTTTGGACATTGGAGGGTTGTTCTTCCTCCCATCTCACCGTTTCTTCTTCTTCCTATTCTTCCTAACGTATATTTGCTATTCCTGGGTAAAGTAAATCAACATGCTGAAGTTTTGCACCCTGGGCCTCGCGGCTCTTCAATGCGTGGCAGCTTTGCGTCTCGGCATGTATATCGATGAGTGAGTCCTTCATCCGACACTGACGCCGGGCACACTACTAAGATAGATACTCTGTAGGTATCACACTGTCGATCTCCCCAACAGCGATACGACCGAGGGAATAAGCCATGCCATCATGGCGTTCGCGAAGTCCGACCTCTTCAACTCCGACTCGCCTCCCCAGTTTACGCCCTTCGAGCCCGTCGAGACCTTCCGTAAGCGCTTCGGACCCAACACCAAGCTGATGGTCGCCATCGGTGGATGGGGTGATTCCTCTGGATTCTCAGCTGGAGCGAAGGATGACACCACGAGACAGCGATACGCGAAGAACGTCGCAGCGATGCTAAACAGTGCTGGGTTTGACGGCGTCGGTTGGTTTTACCGCTCTACCTTTAGTACAAATCTCTAGAAGGAGCTAACTTTTCCTATTTAGACATTGACTGGGAATACCCCGGCGGAAACGGACAAGATTACAAGCAGGTCCCCAACTCCGCCAAGGCCTCTGAGATCGAAACATACCCCAAGTTTCTAGAGGAACTTCGCAAGGCCGTTGGAAAGGACAAGGTGATCTCGATCGCTGTGCCCGGGAAACGTGGCGACATGATCGCGTTCACGAAGGAGCAGGGCCCCAAGATCTGGCCGTCCGTGGACATTGTCAACGTGATGTCGTACGACCTGATAAACCGCCGCGACAACGTGACGAATTTCCACAGTGGAGTCGAGCAGTCGCTTGACACCATCAAGGCGTATCGCGAGATTGGCCTAGATGGCGCGAAGATCAACCTAGGTATCGCGTACTACGCGAAATGGTTCATGACCGAGTCCGACTGCGCTAGTCAGGCGCTCGGCTGTCCAACTGTGGTGATGGAGAACGAGGACGGATCTGACAATGGCAAGTCGGGCGTCTTGACCTTTGAGAAGGGCACCATGGCTGAGCCCCCGAAGGATCTTAAACCCTCGCCAGATGGGACCTGTGGGTACGCCAAGGGGACAAGGTGTCCTGCAGGTAGTTGTTGCAGTCAGTATGGAAACTGGTACGCGTTCCCGTTACCGTTTCTTTTTTCATATCCTAGGTACGAGGGGTTAAACTAATAACTGCTCACAGTGGAACCGGCGACGACTTCTGCCAGGCCGGATGTCTCTCAGACTATGGCGAGTGCAAGGGAATCTCCATTACGGATTCCTGGAGACGCGCTCTCAAGGACGGCCAGACGGACGCGAAAGCGGGTGGACAGTACTACATGGACACAAGCTTGAAGATCTTCTGGACGTGGGATACCCCGGACCTGATCGCGCGGAAGTTCAAGGATATTGTGGACGCGGAGAAATTGGGTGGCGTCATGGCATGGAGTTTGGGTGAGGATACCTTGGACTGGGCACACTTGAAGGCAATGCAGAGGGGAGCGCAGGAGCGACCCTAATCTCGCCTTTTATCCCCAGGGGTTTTAATCTAGCTTTCGAAGAGTTGGTTGTAATGAAGAGGTGAAACGGTGGGGTTTCCGAGCCATTCAAGTTGATGGATAGTCCCGGCCAATCCCGAAGCGGCGAGGAGCACGAGGCCGTGAAGATCATTTTGAGGGGTGGGCTTTGACTTCGTATGAAATAAAGAGAACATCTACTACTATTTAATCAGGGCCAGAGTCCTTATAAAGAGAGATTGTCTTGCTCCATCGACAATTAACCCACGAAGGGTAAAATCTAAGCTCGTCCCAACATGAAGCCTATCCTCACCCTCGTTATCCTCCCCCTCTCCCTTGCAACCCCCATCTATTTCAAACTCTGCCTACTACCAAGAGGGAGTCTATGGAACTGGATCGGTGCAAATTCCATAAATGGAGAGGAAAATCTCGGCTCTCGTTTGGGTTTTGGCTCTGAACGCTCGACCTCTACTGACACAAACTATACCCACCCCGATCAGAAGGAAGCCTCCGGTATGGCGAGCTACGTTGATGCTCTTCAGAAAGAGCAACTTGTCCTCAGCCTGCGAGATCGACACTCTGACGATCTGTTAGCAGCAGGTCTTTTGCTACTAGTACCGATCTCACTGGGGTTAGTGGAGTTAGCAGAGCACATCGCCCGGTCACTATCCACCGAGGAATTTCCAGAGCGAGGACGCGAGAAACGCCGTTGGAAGACCTTGCAAGAGCGAGAGGAATGGATTCTCAAGAGAAGAGAACGTGAGCAGAAGACGACGAAGTGTTGGAGGACTCGACGACGGCTCTCCTCCCTCTCGTAGGAATCTAGACAACGGGCAAAGCAAACCCAGCCAAAAACGCAACAAGTCATTTATGGAATGGCCAATCTATCACTATAATACAAAACACCAAATACCACCTCACAGCCGCCTAATCTCTTCCATAACAGCAGCAGTTACCTCCACCGTTGTGGCTTTACCACCCAAATCAACAGTGAGCACTCCGGCCTCGCAAACCCGTTCAACGCACTGCATCAGTTTCTCCGCGGCGGTCCCCTCGCCCAACCACGCGAGCATCTCCGCAGCTGTCCAGAACGTCGCAACCGGATTGGCGACGCCCTTGCTGGTGATATCAAACGCAGAGCCATGAATCGGCTCGAACATACTCGGATTCTGACGAGTCGGGTCTAGATTCGAGGTCGGGGCAATTCCAATCGACCCTGCAAGCGCAGCAGCAAGATCGGACAGGATATCCGCATGCTATTTCCACACCACATCGATCGTTAGCCTTCTATCCATTCCAGTACATAAGATAGAAAAAAGGGGGAGAGGGGTAACATACCAAGTTACTAGCCACAATCGTATCAATACTCTCCGGCTTCAAAACCATCCTTGTCGTCATCGCGTCAACCAACATCTTATCCACCATGACATCCGGAAACTCCTTGGCCACAATACTCGCCACCTCATCCCACAGCACCATCCCGTTCCGCTGCGCATTACTCTTGGACACCACCGTCAACAACTTCCTCGGCCTCTTCGCCGCCGTCTCAAACGCAAACCGCATAATGCGCTCCACGCCATGGCGCGAGAAGATCGCCACCTCCGTAGCCACCTCCCACGGGTGGCCGCGATGCGAACGGCCTCCCTGGCCCGCATACTCGCCCTCACTGTTCTCCCGGATGATCACCCAGTCAAGCTGACCCGGGGCACAGTTGCGGAGGGGTGACTGGGTGCCACGGAGGACACGCGTGGGGCGGACATTCGCGTACTGCTGGAGGGGTTGGCAAATTGCCAGTCGCAGACCCCAGAGAGAGATGTGATCGGGGACGTCTTTGATCCTCAATCTTGTTAGCGTATAGTTTGGCTATTTCTAGTTGAGTGGGGATTGGAAGAGGGAAAGCGAGAGAGGGGCATGGTACCGGGTGCGCCAACGGCGCCGAATAAAATCGCGTCATGTTTCTTCAATTCCTCTAGGCCTCCATCGGGAATATACTTCCCAGTTTGTTTGTATGTGTTAGAACTCCAGTCGAGATGGGTAAAGTCGAGAGAGAAGGATTGAAGCTTGTCGGTTAGAGCTCGGAGGACTTCGACGCCGGCGTTGATGACTTCGGGGCCGATGCCGTCTGCGGGGATCGTGGCGACGCGGTAGGATTTGGTCATTTTTTCTTCTTCTTTTTTTTATTCTTTTATGAGTTTAGTAGATTGAGCGAAGTATTAGAGTATTTGCAAAAAACGGTGGAAAGAAAAATGAAGGAAACACTGGTGGCATATAAATCAATAGTAGGCCTTCTTTTCCCCTCCCCCGCACCGCCGGAGAGAGACAAGTCCGCCGGACATGTTCTTGTCCGGGTATACCCCACCATTTACAAACATGGAAAAAAGCACAGTAGAACCTTGAGAAAATCCAGATGAGGACCTTCTCTCATTCAATAATGATACAAATTATTTACGTACCGTACAATATCAATAGCCCTCCCGGTTCTTTGTGTTATCACTACCATTAGCATTATCCAAATCATAACTCTCACCAATCAACCAAGGCCCATCAGCCAAACTCCACAGATCCCCAAATCCCATACCAAATTCCACTTCGCCGCTTCCTCCTCCCATCGGAAACAAATCCGAGAAACCTGTGCTTGACCCGAGATGATTCATCACTTGATCCCCGAATATCATGGACGAGTTGGTCCATTGGCGGTTTCCGTTGTCTGGGATAAAGCACTCTCCGGTGGATGAGGCAAGTGGAGGGTCAAAATTGAGACTGGCGTCGGTGAGGTTGGCACTGTTGGATAAGTTTTGTTGACTTCGGTCTCTGCCAAGTATGGTGGGGTAGGTTTGAGGGGCAGATTGGGGGTGTTGTTGGTGCCCTGGGGTCGTGAGCGCGGCCTCGAGGTCGCGGATTGCTTCGATGCAAGTCTGGGGCCAAGTATTACCGCGTCGGGAGAGGTTTTGGAGGATGGAGATACCACTTTTTGCGTATCTGGGTTTCGTTACATTATTGTTTATAACCATGACGTAGGAGGATTGAAATTTTAAGCTGCATACCTAGAAGCAGAAGGGACAGGGAATTCGCCTTCCCATGCTGCATAGATTAAAACCAAACAGCTCATCCATATGGCCCAGGTGAAAGAGGGCCACATAAGCGGAACGCATGACTCTTTTGCGCCCTCGGTGGAAATGTATTGGCGAAGATTGGTGAGGAGGGACCGTGATGACTCGATGCAGATCTGTAGCGCTGTCCGGTACTCCTGTGAGGATGCCTCCACTGCCAGCAGCGGGCGATTGAGGGAAATAATGGACTCGTGACGCAGGACAATCAATAGTAGCCGATGGAAGGGGGCAATGGGGGTTGAAGATGGGTCTTTATTATCATGCTCAGTTGGATGAACGTCGTCGTAGACCTCATTCCACCAGCGTGTTAATTCGCCATGGACTTGTGTTGCATCGATAGAATCATCTCTGTGACGAATGGATTTGTTGCGTAATTCGACAATGCGCCCACGGACTCGTGCAAATCTGGCCAGGTGGCTGAGCAGCCAGAGGCGGTGATCTAGAAGACGGAAAATACGGCAGGTTAGATTTCTATATTGGTTCCCTTGTGAACTGGCCCCTTCCGAACCAGAGAAGACGAGCAAGAAGGCTTACCATCATCAGCTAGATCATGCCTCTCCATGTTAGGATAACACACGTCAATATCATCATCTCGGATGCCAAGAGGAATGCCCAGTGCTTGCGACAGATATCGCTCAAGACAGTATATAGACCAGAACAACCGACGGCGAATGGACGTCTCCTGGGAACTAAAACATGAAAATCGCACAGGGCAACGGTGCAGGCCGAGATGGAGGGCTGAGCGGATGATGACACCTCCGACGCGCGACGCTGCATTGAGGCGGAGAAGTGATGTGAGAAACAACTGGACGCTGAAAGCGGCTTGTAAGATGGGGATCGTAGACGGGTCGCAGAAGAGCGTGTGAAGACTTTCCATAGCCTGGTGGACGGAGCGGAAGACTAATCCCGGGGGCACGGGGGTCTGTGTTCCCTTGGTATTGTCCTGACGCCGGTCTATCACGGAAATAGACATAATCGAACGGACGAGAATCCCATCTGTGGTGGAAAGCTGCTCAAAACCATCTTGGCTGACTTGTTCCAGGATGGCGAGAAATCCCGGGCCGGAGAGAAAGGGGAATATGGGGTGCCAGTTTTCAAAATAGTTGCGAGTCCACTGCACCAGGGTAGCAAACGAAAGGGGAGTTGAGGCCTGGATATCCAGCTCATGTGGCAGCCACATATCAGGGCGATACTGGTGATGATTGTGGTGGAGCTGGTCGTCCTCTCCTGGCACCCGCGAGTCCTTTGATGCCTCAGGGGGTTGGTTTAGATGAGCGGATTGGCGAGTAAAGGCATTGTAGACCACGCGAATGAAATGTATACCACTCGAAGATCCCAAAAAAGATGCGGATCCGTTGTCTGTGGACTTGCGCATTACCCCAAGCTCGTGGGCCTTGGGTGTGAGCTTCTGCCGTTTAGCTGGGGAAACATGATTGGAGGTGTTGGAATGGCCAGAGTCCATGAATAAGAAATTAAACGAGAGCTCAGGATCAGGATATGTCGTCGAAAAGAAGGGGGCTCGCGGCAGATATATAGAGCACCATGAACTGTGAAGCGAAAGAAAGTGGATTTTAGGTGTGGGTGGGATATAATTTTCCCCGCAAATTCCAGACTCCAAAGGTCTCCCAGCACAACCTTCGACCTCTCCATTCAATCAACATCTTATTTCTCATTTATCGATATTCTTTTTACTATATATGATATATCTATAATGAAATAAAATGACAGACAAATACAACCCCATCGCCTGTGAGCTCTGTCGCCAGAAAAAGTGCAAGGTAACTCTTTCCCCTCGCTTCGTACCATATTCATCAATCTCATCTTTCCTAGTGTGATCGAGTCTTGTTCGTTTTCTAGAATAAACCAAGTCCTCTCATCCAATCCTAATTAATTCAGACCATTTTGTTCACAGTGCCCGGATCCAACAAGATGTGTCTATCCTGAGAGCGGGAAACGGTAGTACCCCCAGCCAATATACATGACCATATCGCCTATCAAGCCACGTGAATTACTAACAAGAAGGCTCAGTGGTCTCCCTCAAGGCTATATAACCCACCTTGAAAACCGACTCGCCACCACAGAACGAGCGCTCTACAGCGTTTATGGTTACTTACGGACTATCTCCACACGCCCGTTTACGATTCCCGAGGCTCCCCAGTCGAACCCCGCGCGAACCATCTCTTTGAGCGAGTGGACGCAGTTCCCGTTGCGTGACCCCGATGATCTAGAACGATGGTGGGCTGAGAAAGCTCGGCTGTATGGGACGGTAGAAGAAGCCACGTCGGATTGGAGTTCAGTGGCTACAGAGATTAGTTTGAGGGGAAAGAACACTGGTGCTGGTCCGACAAGTGTAAGTCGCCATAGCAATAATAATCATGCTCGTCTCCATCCGAATCACCAGCAACAGCATCGGTCCGGGGGAAATCCGAGGGAGGGACGGGCGGAACGGCTGGCGGAGGTAGATTCGGACGTGTATTTCTAGAGTCGCAACTGCATGGTTACAATGATGTTTTGTTTGGCTAATTTGGTCCACATTTTCTTTTCATCTCAGCTCCTAAACTGATTGCTATTCGCTATAGCCTTTTGGAAATTTACCTATCTAAAATGCAGTGGAACGTGGCTGAACCACAGTCGTCACAGGAACATCAGCTTTTTTCCTCTTACTCCAACTCGCCGAGATTCCCGACCAGCCGATGAGGGGCTGCGGGGGAGATGATAACATTCTCTTTTCTTCTTCTTTCTGTGTCATCGCTGGCTTTGGGTTTTCTTTTGATTCATATGTATCCTCAGTCTCATCTATAGATTGTATCCTAATCTCAAAAGATCCTGCACGCTGAACAAAAAATGGCAAAGCAATACGAGTTGCCATTCCAGGTATGTCGAATCACCCCGCAGGAACCATACGGCATCAGTCCTCATTCTCTTCATTTTACAGCTGGAAAACCCAGAGTTACTTCATTACGATTCCTTTGTTGGCAATGAATGGGTTAAAGCAAAGAGCGGGCAACGATTCGAAGTAGTAGGTAAGCTTCGAGCTCCTAGTCACATCTCCAGTCAAGCTCCAAACTGTATTGACCACTCCCAGACCCCGGTACCGATATTCCCTGGGCCAGCTGCCCCAACAACTCCGCTGAAGATGTCGATAACACCGTACAAATTGCGCACGAAGCCTTTGAATCATTCAAGAAAATAAATCCCCGCCAGCGCGCCCAATGGCTCATGAAATGGGACACTCTCATCCGCGAGGCCAGGACCGACCTCGCCAAGATCCTCACCCATGAGACGGGTAAGCCGATTGCTGAGGCGTATGGAGAGATTGACTACGCCACCGGCTTCACCTGGTGGTTTGCTGGCGAAGCAGAGCGCATCCAGGGTACCATCTCGGTAGCCTCGATCCCCAACCGCCGCATCCTCACAGTGAAGCAGCCTATTGGCGTTGCCGCCGCGCTGGTACCCTGGAACTTCCCTATTGCTATGGTCTTGCGCAAGGCTGCTGCTGCCTTCGCCGCTGGGTGTACCATTATCGTCAAGCCGAGCCCTGAGACACCCCTGACCTCGCTGGTGCTCGCACACCTAGCGCAAAAGGCGGGCTTCCCCGCAGGTGTATTCAATATCCTCACCACTGATATTGAGAACACCCCGGCTCTCAGCGAGGCGCTCTGTAAGCACCCGCTCGTGAAGAAAGTTACATTCACCGGGTCGACGCGTATCGGAAAGTTGATTGCCACTCACTGCGCCCATGGATTGAAGAAAGTGACGCTTGAGTTGGGCGGAAACTGCCCATTCCTTGTCTTCGATGATGCCAACCTCGGCCAGGCGCTGGACCAGCTGATGTCCCTTAAGTGGCGCCACGCCGGCCAGGCGTGTATCACAGCCAATCGAGTGTACGTACAGGCTGGGATCTACGACAAGTTTGCACAGCTTCTCAGGGAGCGCACAGCCAAATTGGTGATTGGCCACGGAGCTAGGGAAGGTACCACCATGGGTCCCTTGACCACCCCGCGTAGCATTGACAAGGCGATTAGCCAGATTGAGGACGCACGTCAACTCGGCGCAGATGTAATCCTGGGTGGAAACCGTGTTCAAGGGACATCGGGATATTTCTTCGAGCCCACCATCCTCACCGGTATGACGAAGGAGATGTTGATATCGCGTGAGGAGAGCTTTGCGCCAATTGCAGCGCTGTACCGCTTCGAGACCGAGGAGGAGGCCGTGCGGCTGGCCAATGATACTAGTATGGGCCTGGCCAGCTATGCATTTACCAAGAGCGTCGACCGCACATGGCGACTGTTGGAGAATCTAGAGGCCGGAATGATTGGCTTGAACACGGGAAATTCGTCAGCCGCGGAGTCTCCATTTGGAGGTATCAAGGAATCAGGGTATGGCAAGGAGAGCGGCAAGGATGTGGCTGTGAATGAGTATTTGGTGACCAAGACGGGAACCCTGACGATTGAAGGACAATATTAATTATTGGCGAGCTGGATCTGCGTGTTCGGGCGCCCGCTAGTGTTCCATTATAGTCTGATTTCTAATTATTATTGTTTAACTAGTTATAGTAAGTAGTGAGCGAGGGGTTTGAATGGATGATTTTCCCTCCAGTTCTATCATTAGCCAGAGAATTCCCCAGTCGAGATCAGCGACTGTTGGAAGAACCGGTATTTTTTGCGATGTTTCTTCCCTCATCTTGGAGGGGAAAGATGAGACGTATCCAAACCTTTTGTGGTCGGGACTGGCGGCTTGCAGAGATCCCTAGATCCCTTTTGCGTTTAGCGACGGCGTTTTATCGGGGATTTACTTTCCTTGGGTGATCGAGAGGTCGGCGTTGTCTGACGAGGCTTTAGCTTTCAAGAGGATCGATCAGTTTAATCCAACCTGAGGAAATTATCGTCATCCGGCACCTGTGAAGATCCTCTGGGAAATCCTCTGAGTCCTTTACACCAATAATCCGTAATAATTCTTCGTCAACTCCTCTGATTTGCTCCATCGGACATGCTGCTGAGGTGAGGTGATATGGCGAGTGGCTCAATCGGGTAAGCATCTTCACTTTTTTCTTCTTTCGGAGCTTTTGTTGTTGCTTTGCTTCTTCTTCTTCTTCTTCTTCTTCTTCCTCCTCCTCTTCTTCTTTCTTTCTTATTATCTCCATTCTTCCTCTCCTTTTTTATTCTTCCTACCGTATTTTCAAGATTCTATCCTTTGCTTTGACGCTCCTTCCTCTGCTCTCTCTAGTATCCCTTCCTTTAGCATTTCCGCCCCGCAATGGACAATCTCTCTCAGCTTCGTCAGCTTATCCAAACCCACCCGATTATCGATAATCATGCCCATAATATTCTCTCTCGCTCTGCCGCTTGCAATTATACCAAATACCCCTTCGAGCAGGTCATCTCTGAAGCCCAAGGGGATGCGTTGAATAATGCCTCTTCCACGTTACCATTCCACCGTGCCGCTACCCAGCTAGCTTCGCTCTATCGCTGCCCGTCATCAGATTGGCACCAGCTAAAGGCGGCTCGGGACCAATGGGTGAAGCGAGACTACGAGGGTCTAGTCCGCCAGTGCCTGGAGGGGACGCATTCCCTTCTTCTTGACGATCTGCTCACGGACCACGATGTTGAGTCATTTACCTGGCATGATCGCTTCACCGCATCGCCCACCAAACGCATTGTTCGTGTCGAAGCTATTGCAGCCCAAGTCCTCTCCGCTCTTTTGCGCAGTGAATCGATTCCCTCAGCTACGAATGACCATACGGCTTTCCAGCCTCTCTGGACCGGATTTTCTCAGCGCTTTCTCTCTCTAATCACCGACGCTGTCTCTGACCCCGCTGTGGTGGGGTTTAAATCGGTCATTTGTTACCGCACTGGGCTAGACGTGCACCCAACAGATGAAGATAAGGTGGAATTGTTGCAATCTTTTGTTCGCACAGTCCGGCAAGCGGCTGTCTCCATTAGTCGGGTTGAAGATAAACCGCTGAACGACTGGCTCGTTCGGCAAACTCTTAATCTACTGAAAGCCGCAAAGCACAAGCACCCGAATAAACCATTGCAATTGCATACTGGCCTCGGAGATAACGACATCAACCTTCTCCAGTCAAACCCTGCTCACCTGCAGGCCCTTATTGCGCAGTACCCGGAAGTCGATTTCGTCCTCCTCCACTCTTCCTATCCTTATACACGCGAGGCTGGCTACTTGGCATCCGTTTATCCTAATGTCTACCTAGATCTTGGGGAGGTCTTCCCTATGGTAAGCCGAGACGCTCAAGAGTCTATCATCCGCGAGAGCCTAGAACTTGTTCCCACCAATCGATTGCTGTGGAGTACGGACGGTCACTTCTTCCCAGAGACCTTCTGGCTGGCCAATAAGCAGTTTCGTGGTGCGTTGGAAAAGGTTGGTTCTCCAGATCACCTACTTCCCCACTTAATTGGAAGATTCCCAGAATTAACATACTTGTAGGTTTTTGTGGATTATGTTCAACATGGAGATTACACCACCGACCAGGCCAAGCAGGCTGCTGTAGATATCCTCTTTTACAACTCAAATCGACTGTACGATTTGGATGAAATATTTAAGTTCAATGCTGGCCCAGGACTTACCCTCAGCTCCCTCTCCCATGCATCGGCAGCGGATGCATTGGCGGGGTTTATGCAGAGTAATCCGGATGTCAAGTATATTTGGATGCAGTTCATCGACTATACCGCTACAGTCCGCTTGCGCATGTTTCCGATTCTAGAGTTCGCGAAGATTGTGCGCAAGCATCGCCGTATTGGAATTTGCCTTGCTCTTCTCTGGATGTTACAGGACGACACCACAGCTGGTGGCACTACCACTGGCCAATTTTATATGGAGCCGGATCTATCCACCTTACGTCGGAACGTTGGAATCGATTCGAAGAGCGCTACTGTGATGACCTGGTGGAAGTCAGAGGACGGTACTCCGCTGGAGGGATGCCCACGGACCACCTTGCTCAATGTATCGAACAAGCTGCACGACGAGTATGGTATTGACGTCACTTGCGGCTTTGAAATAGAGGTTGTCTTCCTCAAGCCAATCACCAATTCCTCCACCGGGGAAGAAGATTTTGTCCCTACCATCACGAACCACTCATGGTCTCAGATGACCCGTGAGACCCGACGAATGGTCCCAATGCTTGAAGAGATTGTTGAAACCCTCGCATCTGTTGGGATTCACCTAGAGCAGTTCCACTCCGAATCCTCTCCGGGACAATTCGAATTTATACTCCCCCCTGGGTCCCCGGTAATCGCGGTGGATACTCTCATCAAGGCCCGACAGGTGGTAACCTACGTTGCAGAGCAGCACGGTCTTCGTGCTACTCTCCACCCACGTCCCTATTCCTTCGCCGCTGGTACGGCTGCCCACGCACATGTCTCCATCTCCCCACCCTCGAAAGAGGATTCGTTTTTGGCTGGTGTTCTTGAGAATTACCCGGCTATGGTGGCCTTCACCCTGTCAGGTGATGTGAGCTACGATCGTGTCAAAGCAGGAATCTGGTCCGGGGGCGAGTGGATCACTTGGGGAACACAAAACCGCGAGTCTCCAATCCGAAAAATTTCCCCAGGTCACTGGGAGATCAAGTCACTAGACGGCCTGGCTAACATGTATTTTGCGATGGCGGCATTTATAGCTGCAGGGTACTTGGGGATTCAAGAAAACATGCCTCTTACCGTCAAGGATTGTTTATGTAAGTCATAGAAGGGTTATCGTCACGGTGGTACAATGATACACAGTACTTATCGAAATAGATGACGCGTCCACTCTGAGCGACGCCGAGCGCAGGTCTCTCGGCATCACAACGAAACTACCCACCACGCTATCGCAGAGTCTTGCCGCATTGGCCTCCAACAAGGCGCTCCAGGACGTCCTCGGTCCCGATCTCGTCAAGAACTACATCATGGTGAAACAGGCCGAGAGCAAGAAGCTCAGTGCTGTGAATGAGGACATGCGCAGAAAGTGGCTGGTGGAACGATACTAACCCGTCTTCACCCTGAAGTAGACGGACGACTATATACCCTGTCCCGCCACTACAGTCTACCCTGTGCATCACGGAGTATTACGAGATTAGATATGTAGATGTACGCTAATTTTGATGAATATCACGACTCTTTCTTTACTTGCCCCCTTTGCCGTGTTCGGAGAGTAAACACCGCTTCCTAAATGCAGTTTGGTTAAAAGTCTATAATCTATACCACGACTCCAAAACCGAAAATGATGAAAAAATAATAATATGCAAGTAGTCGTTTCGTCTCTGTATATTCATCAAGAGCATGTTTTTATGTAAAAAAAAAAACAGGGGTATCACTCATGCTTTCAAAAGTCCGTGTACGGAGTAATCCCAGCAAAAAAGAAAAAAGAAAAAAAGGGTGACCACAGTCGGGTACCAACCCAAACGTAGTGAATCTGCATAATGCGAAACATTTAAATCAAATAAATATGAGGGAAAAAAAATTATACAGTTAAACCCTTCCCAAATAATGTAAACAAGTCATGCTTTCGTGTTCGTGTGATTGTTCAGTAAAATGGCGTGGAAAAAAGGATTGGGGTTGGGATCTTGGGTTCTCTTTTTGGAACAACAGATCCCTTAGTTCGTGTCATGTTGATATCGTCGGTGGTTCAGGCCTTTATCTTCCCATTCATCGAGTAACCTTGATACTTCTTTGAATGAAACAGGCTTGGTGAGGAAGAGATCTACGCCGGAGGCAAGGGCCTCTGTCTCGTCCTTTGAACTGCTTAGTCCTGTCAGAGCGATGATGATTGCTGAGGTGGAGTGCGCTTCCCCGCGTTCCTTTTCCAGAGCGCGGATGGCGCGGGTCGCTTCGAAGCCATTCATGACGGGCATGGACATGTCTGGGCATGATTATGTTAGCATTTTTCTTTTTCATGGCACCTATTTGGGGATTGGTTTCTTTTTGTACTGGGAAGGAAGCTTACCCATGAAGATCAAGTCGTAGCCATCGAGCATTTGCTCAACGGAGTCAACGGCGATTTTCCCGTTCTCGGCTGAGTTGAGGGCTTCTAAGGAACGCTTTTTCATAAATGTGAGCATTAGGCTGAGGTTGATTGAGTTGTCGTCTACGACTAGGACACGGGCCCGACGTTCTGGGAAGGGCTTGGTTGGAGTGACAAGAAGCGGAGAGTTAAGTGGCGGAGGTGAGGATGAGGCGGTTGTGATAGGATCAGGTATATCGCTTTGAGAGGGAGTTGATTTCATGGAGACTGAGGGGGCTGAGCTGGAGGTTCCGTCCGTGAGGTCTGGGGCATCGCTGGGGATCTCCAGGAAATTGCCCTCGGGGTCTGAGGGAGAATTAGATATGAGGGTGTCCTTCCGACGGGGTCGTTCAGGGAGGTCGATGATACACTGGCGAGCGCTAGTACCGAGTTGAGAATCGAGGCATTTTCGGACGGTGCGGGCAAGTTTGTGTGGGCCACAGGGGCGACGCGTGATGCTCACGAAGTGGGAAAGAGAAGACCACTGGGATTGTGCGGTGCTGTAATCGACTGCCCGATTGCAGAGAATGAGGAGGGGAGGGAGGGCTTCGTTGGAATCCCGGGGTATATCTTGGAGTAACCCAGCTTCATCGGCCAACAAAATATCCACCTGTTCTTGGGAAGGCCACGGCACTAACTGAAGGCCGTACCAATCTGTCAAGTAGCCGGATATGATAGACCACATAGGGTCCTTTGCTGCATCAGTCGGTTCCATTCCAAGAATAGCGGCGCACCTGCCGTCGTGATTTTGTCGGAGAAGATGAAATTCGTTGGCCGAATCCTTTCTAATCTCATACTGGGACTGAGGCTCAATCACGGTGTTCAAATCCAGTTCAGGGCGTGCAAGAGGTAAGGAGACTTTGACGATTGTTCCCTCGCCGGGGCGACTGTGTATGTTGATACTTCCGTTCATCGACTTTACGAGGCTTCGGACAATTGAAAGACCCAGACCCGTTCCCACAGCAAGCGTGTCCTCCTGTGCAAATGGAGTATACAAACGTCCGCGCAAGAATTCCTCTGAAATACCCTTTCCAGTATCGGAGATGGTCAAAGTCACTAGATCTTCAGGGACTGCCTTTCGGGACCGACCTTCAGATGACTCTGTTACCTCCAAATGCAGGGAGACGCGACCGGCCTCTGTGTATTTCATCGCATTGCCAAAAACGTTCATAATGATTCGTCGCAGCGCGCCGGGCTGGGTCTGATAAACCCAGTCGTTCTGTGCAATATCCATAACCACCTCAACGTCAAGTTGAGGTGATGAATGTGTTCCACCGCTCATCTTCGGTATATCGCTCGCGATATTGGCCATCTGGTTATAGGGGGCAGATGACTTCTGGCTGTACGCATGCCCGAGACAAACGCCCTCCACCACCTCTTCGGCAAGAAGTGCCAAGTCGGTCTCCACATATGTATCTAGATGAGCTGCTGATTGATTCTTCACTTCGAGTGCCGATGGTTTGCTACTCCGCTTCATTTGACGGCTCTTTCGCTCCAAAGACACGATCTTGCTGAAATCTAAAACTTGATTCATCGTATCCAAAAGGGTCCGACCACATGCATTGATGGTTTCTAGAAGAGAGCCCTGGAATTCGTCCAAATTTGTACCATTCAGGAACTCAGCAGCGGCCAGAATGCCGTGAAGCGGGCTACGCAGTTCGTGCCTATTTTGGGCGAGAAGCCACGGTTAATAACAGTGCTAGAGGTAGATATTCAAAGTTTTAACTCACGAAATGCTTCCGATAAAATCACCCTTTTGTCGGTCGGAGATCAGCGACTCGACTCGGCTACATTCAACCATAATAGATGAGCCAAAGCCCAGAATGGAGCTCAGCTCGACGGAGGGCGTGAAAACTCGAGTCTCTACCGTATTCCAGCAAAAGCATCCGGCAAACCACTGCGAGTTGGCGGCATTCCATAATGGTACGAAAAGGACTTGGGTCGCATTCGGAAAATAAAGATTGAGTATTGAATTTTCCACAGACTTCCATTTCTTCGATGCGGATTTGACCAGATCCGGGGATTTTGACGCACGGGACCGGCTTCTCAGTGGTTTAGCTCTCTCGTCATCCGAGCTGGATACCACACCGTCTCGATGAAAAGACCAAAGCTTCCCCTTTGCATACCGGCGTAGCAACCGATGAAGAAAACCACTATCGAGGTTTGCTGCAGGACAAAGGAATTTCGAGCCTGGTCCTGGTGCAAAGGGCTCATCGCTAGTGGAAATGGCCAAAACTGGAGCTGGGTCGCCGGCGTCAGCCAATATATCACTTCCGGCGTCCATCTCGGTTGAAGGACTGTTGCCGGCCTCTAAAAACACCACTCCCCCATCCCCTTCTAGCTCGAGACTTTCGCGGATTAGATTTGCCGCTCTCCGGAAAGCCCAGGAGTTTCCGTGTGATTCATCAAGCCTCTTGAGTTCCTTATGTCGACTACCGGACCACCACTCTGGTAGAGGGGTAACTGGGCCAGAAGAGATTCCCTGATCCCCTTTGAAGTCCGAAACCGAGCTAGAGGATTGTGCATCAGTGCTATGAGACCGTCTTGAAGGATTTTCAGAACTATTGAACGAGCCGATGGATAGATGGTGCGCCCGCTGACTCGAAGACGGGGGTGTGCTGGGCGCATGAGAGGAGCTGCCTGCATATGAAGGGTGTACCGAATCCACAAAACTCGAGCTGCCTTCGACAAAGCAACTGAGGCCCCGAGACAACCGAGCTGCGCGCCTGCCCTCGGATGCTTGTCGGCTCACTTTCAAGAAATTCATAATCAAGAACCCCAAGGAACCCATTATTTCCTTCTCGCTGTCGGTAAGACCGTCGTGCGGCTTTGTATCAAGTAGGAAAAAGCAGCCCAAATTAACGCTGTTGTCCGTGGTTAGCGGCGTGCCGGCGTAGAATCGGAAGCTTGGATCTCCTTGCACGAAGGGGAGGCGTTTATAACGATCGTCCTCGCTCAAATCATTTACCACCATAAAACTAAACTGGCCGCAGTCTCTATCGGAGGGTGGAAGCGCCACAGTGTCCTAATTCAAGGAAAGTTCGGTCATTTAAGTAACTGTAAGAAGGTACAAAAAGACGACTCCAGCAAAGAAGTGCTTACCTTGCACATGGCCCAAGCAGATGAGGAGATCGTGGGACATCCGTCAAAAAAGCCACCAATAATCGATTCATAGTCTTTTTTCGCACCGATGAGAGACTGTGAGCTCTGAGCTATAATGAATTGCGAATCTCGGTCCGATACACTTCGGGGCCAAATGGTCAATACCAGGACACTTTTAACGAGTAGAGGATTAGGGCAGATCCTACCTAATCAAGACACGTTCTACATTCAGCCGTAGAGCTGCTAATTGTGCAAACGAGTTGAGGGTCGCATTGTATTCGCCTAGTACTAGAGCTTCGGGTATGATTGCCGCGGGAGTCAATGAGTGGTGCGCGGAGAGAGCGGGTGATGGAGGAGCGGCGGAAGCTTCCAATGCAGCCGCCGTGGCGGGTGGGAGGATATCATCCGTCTGGTTTTGTGCTGCTACTCGTTCGGGCTGGAAGTAGCGATAGAGCTCACGAACGCGACGGCCATCATTGTGGTCAGAGTCTATCTGCTTCTGAGTAGATGACGCCATGATAAAACGAACGGGAAAGGATAGTCGAAAATGTATATCGAGTCGTGGGAGTTGCTTTACTGATATTCCATTTCTGGCGTGGGGGTGGTGCTCCGGATCGTTGAGGCTATTGTATGGCGACAATAGCGGCAACCTCCAAGAAAGATGAAGGAAAGCAGTTCACGAAGCTGTGAGGACGGAAGAGGGGAAAGGGAAAAAAGGCTGAAGACGGGGAACAAGCGAAGGAGAGAAGCACGTAGTCAGCATAAAATCAGGGAAAACGTCTGAAACAGAGTCCAGCAAAAATTATTTATTATTATTATGAGGGCAATGCGCGCGCGGACAGTAGGACGTAGCTTTGGTTGAGATCCAGGACGTGTGCCGAGTGATGCGGGTGGGATCCTGGATGCGTGGCCTTCATTCTTTTGGGAAATGAAACCAAACAACGGGACTGGGAATGCTTGGAACCCGAGTAAAAATATCATCGAAATGAACTGGAGTGGCGATCAAGAACAGTTATGGAGCAAATTGATTATTGGGGGCAATTCAATATGGGCATGACACACCTGATTTGAATCTCTTGACAGTATAACGGAGGGGCGTCTGCTCCCATGTTGGAGGGGAGACCAGGGCACGCGCATCATAAAGGCGTCAATATTATCAACCCTTGCATGTGCGTATCCCACCCGACCTTGCCTTTCCTCCCCCTTCCCCTCCCTCATTTTCATTATTTCTGCTCCCATCCATCAACCCCGACCTCAGACAGCCCTAGGTGACGGTGGGGAATCCACTTGCGTTCATCTTTGGAACAGCTCCAGGGCCGCCCAGACGAAATACCGGTTTTCGCGTAGCACTAGACCGTTTTGGACCATGTCAGGTCCCTGGCGGGGCTCTTATTGGTCTTGTGGGCGCCAGTCATGGGGCGCCAGACTCAGCAAGGCATCAACGAGGCACCAATATTCCACTCTGACCGAAAAACAGGGAATCGCAGTTTTTGGTGACTAACAGAGTCGCACAACTCATTATTCGATCATAACGATCTCCACCTCGCCTCTCGTGTAAATCTAGGGTGATTAATCAGTCATGCATTCTTTTTTTTGTCATTTTGGCGTCAAAGGACACGGCTGTCTCGAATCTCGTTGCCTCCGGATCGGCGGTGGGTTCGTTGATCGATCAACTAACAACACTCTAACTGAAGCAAAGAATTCTGAGACTTGACTAAGCGGTCTAGAATGTTGTTTTATCTGTGTGAAACTAGTGGCTTTGTGGCTTCATTTGGTGGCTTGACGCGTCTCATCGGTAGTCTTATCTGAACAGCAACAAAGCAAACGTGGAATGTAGTTACCTAAAATATAGGGGATGGTATCATGATACATGAAAGTACCATCTCGTCGTAATTGTCATTAAAAGTTGACTGATTTCTAGGGGAAATGACCTCGTTAAGTACACCAATGCATTACAAGCCGGCCGTTTGATGTATCCTTAACATCCAATTCAGAACCTCTCCATCAATCGTTTCCGAACAGTCCACATCCGAGCACGTTTACCGTAAATATATAGCGGAATAGTGAAAAGTAAGAACCCCAGCTGAATTACCCCCAACGCGATGAACACTAGCCGCGCTCCATCCGATTCCACCCAGTCGACTACAAACAGGGAGAAAATCAAGCCGTGGAAGACGTCTATAGCACTATTAGTATTACAGAAATATGGAGGAAATAAGAAACGAGAGAAAGACGGGGAGGGAAGGAGATACGCACTCTTGCTCCAGTTCAGGGAGACCAACGCTTCACCCGCATACTGACGGTAGCTGTCCACGCAAAATGTGATCGAGGTGGTACTTCCCAGACAGCAGCCAAATGATACCAGACCGAAGAAAATAGTAGGCACAATCCAGCTGTCCTTCTCCTGGGCGCTCCAGCCGAAGCCCATGAGCCCAATTGTCGTCGCCAACGCGATCGGAACCGCCATCACGAGGCGGAACTCTGGCTCGTAGATTCCGCCGTTACGCCGAGTCATGTACCGAACAATGATGTCGGATATTCTACCCGCCACAGCCGTTCCTAACAGGCCGCCAACAAATGGGGAGATATATACCAATCCTGTCTGGAGGGGGGTGAAATTGTAGGTGTCGCGCGCCTGGTAGATGTGGGAAACTACCTCAGATAAGACAATAAGCCAACCAACTGATAGCGCATACACCACAGTCGACCACAGCACCGCTGGATAGGCGAAGAGAATGAAGGGCCGAATTGCTACTCGTAACCAACGATCCTGAGAGATCCGACCATTCCAGAGCCGTAGATAATAAGTAAACGGAATAGCGGGGCGCTCGCGGAGTCGATTGGTGTATTGAACAGGCAAAGTCGGTCCGACACCAGGTTCCATCGACTCACTCCGAGCTGGAGATCGCGATGGAAATCTTCCAGACTCGAGGTCAGACGGTGTAGTAACCACGAAAGTGGGTGGCTGCTGAACAGTCTTCTCGACATTCGAGCTTGATGGGGCCTCTTCGGCGGGATGATCGACGCCCTCGGGGTTGGGAACCTCCGAAACTCTATCTTGGTCCTCAATGGGGTCACCCTTTTCCGAACCTGGAGTCTTCCCCTGGGGCTCGCTATCTATAAATCCGACGTGCCCTTTCTTGTTTCTCCTGGCCGCAGGAGATTGCGGGCGATCCTCCTCGGGGTGCGGTTTGTCCAGCATTCGTGCATCGGGATGACGACCCCGAAATCCATGTGTCACCATATCAGACACACTGCGGTAGAAATTAGGGCGCTTATGGTGTCGGCGGGGGCGGGGCGTCCGGTCCCAGAAGGTCTCCGGTAAAAAAAAGAAAATTGCAATCAGGCAAGCTCCCACAACAATGGCAACAATCCAAAATACCCAACGCCAACCCAGACCCTCAATAATTGCCGCACTAACTAGTGGTATGAGATTCTTGCCGCCGAGAAGCAAAAGAGTGTAAATACCAACACGATACGCCCGCTCGTGTAGAAAATAGATCTCCGCAATAGTTGCGGAGGGCAAGCACTCAACAGGGCTAACCGCGATTCCTTGAAAGATCCTAGCCACGACGAGGCTAGGGTAACTAGGGGAGGCAGCACACCAGATGGCAGAAATGATGAACAGAGTAGCTCCAAGAAGATAAACTGGCCGCTTTCCCCATAAAATGGCTGTTGGGGACATGATTACTGAGCCAATACCAAGCCCTAGCATATACAAGCCTGTTGTATAGGCCACTTGTTGTGTGGTGACATTATATTCGGCAGCAACTTGATTAAAACCGGCGGCGATCACTGGCGTCATACCACCTCCCATAAGACAATAAAATCCTAGCGAAATCAAAGCAGTATCACGTCGCCACATGGGCCAATTTAAAGGATCATTTATGGAGTCGTCGGGTTGCGGGTCGAGAACGATTTTTCCTCCGTCGGTTGTCTTTTTAGTCGGAGGTGCCGATGCACGCGATGAGGAGCGAGACGAGGGGTAGGGAATAGGTAATGAGGAGGCAGAAGTCCGCTGCGGCTGATGTCTTAGGCCGAGTGGTTCGTTGCGATTTGACGAGAGTAGCAAAACGGTACCTGGCCTATATATGAGCTACCCGCCTTTTATAGCCGTCGGAGGAGCGGCCAATATCACAGGCTCGAAGAGCGGGCACTTACCAGGTACCTCATCGGTCCGTGGATCACTCAGAATACCCAGTGTTGATTTGGGGCGATAGCTCACATCTCCAGCGTCTTGATTAGGTTGCTCAAGCGACGAGGAGAAGAGCTTCTTCCACCACCTTTTGCTCGGCTGGTTGTCGGTGTTATGATTTCCATTCTCCACGGGGTCCTGCCCCGATGGAGCGCTTGGCGGTTCTTCAAAAGTCGCCATGATTAACAATGAGGGGTCTTTTCTCTCCCGACTAGTAGGCCGTAGGAGGACAATCGAAAGAATATTTCGAAAAGGGGGGACGAAGAAACTGTAGGTCTATATAGCGAGGAGAAAACTTTGTAAGAAAGAAGACAACGCTGGATTCACCACGACAACCAATTAGCAATCCCAGGTCGACATTTCCCCCGTTGTAGAGGAACTCACCTCTCATGCATATATCTCGTAATGGTCTAGAAGGAAATTCTGGAAGCAAGGTGGGTGTCGCGGTGCGCAGTCTAGACCACAGGAGCCTCTGTCTTCAGGACCCGAAGGCTGAACGCCACCTCTCTTCGACAACTAACGTGAAGTTCGAAGTATAACCTGCAGTAAGGAGGCCGGGGGCTCTCGGCTTGCGACACCAACACACATAACGGAGGAAGAAGAGGAAAAAAGAAGAGGAGAAGGAAGCAATGTTATAAAGCGCTGAGATTCATGGGGCACGCGGTTTCATCCCGCAGCGGACCTTCCAATTGTCATGCGGGAGGCAACAAAGGGTAGTTAGCTTGCCGGCGGTGTTTCAACACAGCATCAATCCGAGTGATGGGTCTAAGTAGTTCCTGGTAACCGTAAGCCCGTTGGGAGGAGGCTAATCCTTAATTCGGTCAAGTACGGGGGCGTTGGAGGAGGGGTTAACTCGTAGCTCGTAGCTAATCCTCAGGTTAGTTCACTGGATCGACACAATGCCACATGGATCAGTCTGCACACTGACGTCTGAAAAGTTTGGCATCCCGCAACCACGATAAAGGTGAGCCAGTCAGAAAGTTGCGCAGACGACGTTTTCTGAGTCCTTTCAGAGAAACGAGAGGGAGAACAAGCTCCCGTGGCGTGCTTTGTACCGTATGGGGAGGCACATGCACACTGGAGTTTGTTTTCCACCTTTCCGCATGCAGCGAGCCCAACCTTCAAAAGCCCACTGGACAGATGAGGGCGCATTTATATTTGATATTGAGAATATGAGTTTGGATTACCATTGAAGATAAAATAGAGCGGTGTTCATTTATTTATTAATTTTTTCGTTCGTGGTCTTCGCATTTCTATCTCTTTTCGTTTCCTCCCCCAGTGCTGCGCATTGATTTTCAGGAGGGAGATTCGACAGCGCCATCCTTTGGGCGCCAAGACCGCGATTATCCGCATTCGAGAGATCATCGGACGCTATGAGGCTTGCTGATATCGAAGACAGTCATCTGATATATAAAGTGTTGCTGAAAGGCAGGGAAATCGTCGACATCGAGGCCGGTTCCGTCATCTTGCACGATCTCTTTCTCCAGAGTGGGGTTCGACTGGACACCCAGAGAATATTATTGACTCAACTGGTGCTTTATCTGGTGAGATTATCGCGAGCAGAACGACTCAGTGCGTGAGTTCAGAGCGGGGATTGGTTTAAAGAGAGGGTTCATTCGACTCTAAAATGCCATCAACGTCGTCATCGGCGAGAAGCCAAGGTTGGGCAGAGGGTTAGGTAAGTTAGCCAGCTGTAGAGCAGCCTGTCAGTCGCCCCTCACATTATTCTTCACCCCATCTTTCATCGTACCATATGGCAAGTTGTGGCATTATTATTTATTTGTGAACACTGAACGGGGGACAAAGCTCCCTGTACCCGTACGTACTTTTGCTCTTAGCCGGATTCCAATATCAATGACCCCAAATATTCAAGTCACCTGCGGGCTCTACTTTTTTTCCTTTTTTCCTTCCGGGCAACGGTCCCCTGGAGCCTGGGGTTACACATACTCCGAGTACTCGGGAGGCGATCAACACGATGGTTTCCTGAGGCCACTAAGGCATCAATCTACCGATCTCCCTGCTCCCAGGGGCTAAGCTCTTTTGGATCGGATCCACCACGTGCGTGCATTGTGAGCTGCAATTCCTCCAGACGGGCCCTGGCCAACCTTTGAAGGAGCTCCCCAAGAGCTTCCATTCGCTTTATTTTTCCAGGTTCAAGGGCCTTTATCATGCAACTGGGAACCCGGGACGCCATCTCAACCCCCCCTTGTACATACCCACTTTCAACGTGCCTTAAATGCGTGATTGGATTTGCTCTCGAGCACGCCCCGCCAAGGTGCCAGTCGGGTGGGTGGTGGTACGAACGAGGTCGAAGACTCGGGGTGTTAAGAGACATGATATCGGTTCAACCGTCTGAGGGTGTTCGTGTGTGTATTTATTTATATCATACCTTGTGCGCCCAGTTCCCAATTCTTCTTTCATGATGCTACTCCCGACTCGATGGTCCTGGCTATGGGGCAATTCTATCCAATGCTATGGCACCTTTTTATGATGCCGCCCTACGAGGTTGGCGCTCTTTCACTCCTACAGAGAGGCGCAACATAGCCATATATATTCTGGGTATTATGATTTACAAATTTGGGCTTGAGGCTTTCAACGGCTCCATTGTCACCCTTGCTACTAATCGCTATGACTATGATGCCTACCTCAGCAATTCCGCCCCGAAAACGTTCCAGCGAGTCGGCCTTATGGTGGGCCTTAATCAAGCCTGTCAGTGTGTTGGATCTATCCTAATCGCCCCACTGATCCGGAGATTTCCCTCTCGGGTGGTTCTGGCCGGTGCAGTACTCGTGTTCGGCCTCCTCAGTGCCCTCCTTCTCATAATCGATGCGAGTACCGGCGGTAGCTTCGTTCCTTCAGCCTTTCGCGAGAAGCATCCGGAACATGATTTTCATTACTATGGTCACTATAATACCGACGGCATTATCCCTGTATATTGTGTGGCCGGGATTGCGTACGGAATGGTTGAGCTGATACGCCGAGTGATACCACGAGATCTTGTGGGCGGACATGTCCAGAAATTGCGCCAATTAGACGCTCTTGTTCACATATTTTACGAGGTATCTGGAACAGGCGGCGCCTTCTGCACTGCTCTGGTTTTGATTCCTTACCTTGGGAACAACTATTCTTTTATGATTACACCTGTCTGCTTCGCCCTGGCAGGTATTTGCTGGTTCTTCCTCGTTGACTACAACTTTCAGAGTCAGCCGCCTCACGCTCTCAAAGACCAGCCTTCCTATATCCAAGCCGTTGTCATTGGGTTCTGGCTTTTCCTTGAGTCTATTTGGACGGGCGGTCGAATCCTCTTCTCCTCCCGCAAGTTTATCTGGCTGCTGCCCGGATATTCCATCGCTCTGTATGCCCATCGATATCTAGAAAATAGCGTGGCTCCTGCCATTGCTCGACGATATTTCGGAAATTCCGCCTGGTCACAGATCATCGTCGGCGGCTCAAATTTAGGAGAGCTACTGGGCGCTTTGTTCGTCATTCTCTTCAACAATCTAGTCACCACTCCGATCCCCTGGTTGCGACTGGACGCCATCATGCTCCTCATAACCTGGTACTTACCATTCTGGCGACCCGAATACCTCCAGGTGTCGATGGCCTGGATTGCAGCCGCCACTTTCCTCCCTGTATCCTTTGGCTGGGCCGCGGGTGACGTCTCTCTGGCAGCCTATATCCAAGCCTCGCTCGCGCGGGTTGAATCGAAAACCAAAAACGTTTCTTCCCTGGGTGCCGTCATGGCCTTCCTTTACTCCACATATATCGTTCTCTACGCCATCACCTCACCGATACTAGGCAGTTATATTGACCATGTCTACATCCAAACTGGCGGTCCAGAGGGCAACGGCAATATCTACGAAGCAATCCGCAATGTAGCTAGCGTCCAGTTCACTGTCATTGCTGTTCTGGTCCTAGCCGCCACTTTTGTCCCTCAGGGCTCTTGGTCATTGAATCCCAAGATGTTGCAGAATGAGGATTTGGACCATGAATTACCTGGCCTGGCGCCGCTCCATTCGAAAGAGGAATATGAGCCCTAAGGCGGGAACCTCACCTCGCTCGTTTTCTTCTTCCTCTTCTTCTTCTCTTTTCACTGTTTACAACTAAGGTATACAACGGGAATATGGGTTATAATATAGAACATGCCAATCATTACTTCTTTTGCTCCTGTATACTCACTCTAATCTGTCTTTTCGAGCCCCGACATGTCATAGAATCGCGACTTAATTACATACTATACTTAACATTTGAAAAAAGCCCAAGGGATATCCCTCACGCTGCGAATCAATCGAAGGGAAAACTTGCAACCAAATAACGAGGACACCAAACTCCCATTCCAAACTTAAAACGCCGCACCAATCCCCTTCCAACTTCATCATCTAGGGTCATCGCTTAACCTCACTTCACTTCACACTTGTCGCCTCCAGCTCCGTCGGCTCAAGCCGCCCATGAGGCTGATTCGTCGACGACACCTGCAGAGCCGGAACAACCTGCACCTGAGGGTGCGCCTGAGCCGACGAATCCCAACTCCAATGATGCGGGGGGCTCTGCAAAGGAGGACTATACATCCCTGCCGGCGGCGGCGGAGGCGGAGAATACGCCTGTCTCCCATAATCTGGATACCCTCCTCCAACACCAGCACCAGCACTTCCAGTTCCCGTTCCACCAATCTCCGGAACAGTCCCAGCAGCACTACTATCCATCTCGCTCTTCCCGGCGTTATTCCCGAAAACGGCCCAGCGGGCCGTGCGCTCGTTCCGACCGTCCTGGGAGGAGATCCACTGTTTATAAATGCGATTGCGGCCGAGGAGGAAGAAGAGCGCGGCAAGGATGCCGAGGAAGGCGACAGCGCCGACCACGATTCCGGCGATTGCGCCGCCGCTGAGGCCCGAGTGAGAGGAGTCTGTGGATGAGGAGGAGGAGGAGGAGGAGGAGGAGGAAGAGTTGTCGGAGGGTTGTTCGCCTTCGGCGGGGATAGAGCCGCCGGGGACGACCATATATGGGTAGCCGATTGCTTTTCGGTATTGGGTTTCCCAGGTCATCGTTGAGTTCTGGAGGGAGAGTTAGTTGCCGGGAGGGGTTGATTAGGAATTGAAAAAGAAGGGGTATTACTGGGTTGATAACGCCGACCATTCCGTTCTCCTGGCAGGACCCGATGGCGGTGCAATAGAAGAATTGAGGCTGGAGGTTGTTGTTCTCTTAGTATACTCTGCTTCGAACTGAAGGGGAGAAGATGAGGAAGACTCATACCTCTGCGCTTTTGACTTTCATGCTCCAAGTAGGTGGCTGTTGGATCTGGTCAGTTGTGGTCCGTTTTCGCATTTCGAACGAGGGTATTCAGGGAGGGATGAGGAGGAAGAAGACACATACATCCCCCACCAGCTGCCCATTCTCCTCGTTAAAATCATCCTGGATCCCAGAGAAGAAGTAGTCGCCATCCGCAGGGACACAGGGGGCATTGTAGTCGGCCTGCACGACGGAATGATTGCGCGGATAAAACTCAAAGACGATCACGTCGCCAACCTCCGCTGTCACCGAGTGAGGCACATACTGATGAGGATCCTCCTTGTGACCAACCAGGACAGTGTGGGTTGTCAAGGCCGCTGACGAAGTGGCGGTCGACGACGACGACGACGAGCCCGAGTTCGTAGAGGACATGACTGGATGTGCGTTTGGCGTAGGAGTCGAGGGTGCCTGGTCCGACGAGGCGAAATCTACGACAGATAGCCCGTCGAGATAGTCTGACACCCGGCAAGTGTGGTGTTCTTAGAAAGAGGGGTCAGACATCGACCGCAGCATGCGACGTGCAGCAGCGGAGTAAAGACACGCTAGGGGCCAGTAGTTGCACGCCAGTAGGACAGCGGTGATCCGTGGGGGGAAATGCAACAAAGAAAGCTGAAAGCCTCCTTTTTTTTTTTTTTTTTTGCTCTTTCTCCCACCCTCTCTCTCTGCATGCATTCCAGGAAGAAAAGAAAGCGAGAGAGAAGAAGGGTGGGGGAAGCCAAGAAGGACGGCTGACAAGGAGGGGGTGCCATCCTGTCAGACGGCCCAAAGACAATGAACCCAACAGGGTCCAGCGAATGGTGGCGCGGGATTTGTTAACGGCGCTGCCACAAAGAGAGCCAAAACAAGCGATGCAAGCTGCGTTTCCGGAAATAGAGATTGGTTCTTTGAGCATCACAGGGCTTGTGTGGACCGTCTGACACAGAGTACATCACTAGTGTTTGGGGGCGTTGTGGCTCATCTTCAGCCTTCTGGAGAAGTAACTTCGCTGCCACAGAGCCGTGCAGTAGTCCTGTAGTACACAATAGAAGTGCATCCTTAGTAGTAGTCTATCGGCTATTCTATTGCCGGGAAAGCTCATATTAAATATAGAAGTATTGAGCCAGTAACTTGGGGTTTTACTGCCACGTTTAACCAGGCAAGTTGCTATAATTCGCAAGTGCCCTAATTAGTCCATTATAAATCAAGCACGACCTCTTACCAATTCTTGTCATATATGAAAGCCCTCCTTCTGTTAATTAAACAGAGCAGGCCTTAAAGACATGCTATCAAGCCATGAGGGCCCATCCTTGTAATATACAATCTGGTGTGCGTTTCCCTCTCGCCCCCATGGTAGACTTTATCTTTCACGGGTCTATTATCCAGGTCCTAGCCAAGTCAATCAAAACTTGGCTTTCTTTTAGTCCGCCCACGGAGACGGTAGTTAGTGAGTTGCTATGAGCAATTTTACACTCTTATCCAACTCATCCGACCAAATCACTGACACCACCACTTTGGAACCTATTCCAAGAAGTCTTAAACTTCCTGTTGGCCTGGTAGTGGAAGCCAAATTGCATGAACGGAAAGCCAAAATTGATTTAGTGTCTATGGAAAGTTTCCCAGCCCCCCGGCTTAACCATGGTATAGAAATTGGGCACTGCCCTTCTCCTTGAACCTAATTGCGGAATATTCGAAGCAAAGACAGGCTATCCCGTTCTTCATCAGTTGACATCGTTGCGCCGCAGTTCCCGGATGATCCTTTGGGCTTCGCCCAGACATTGTTGGATCTGGGCAATATGCTCCCTGATTCTTTCAACCAGGGCAGGAAACTGGCCGGCTTCTGTCACCTCCCCTTCAAACGTGATGGCGGTGTCCAAGTCTCGAAGAATGTTTCGTACTTCTCCCACCATGCTTTCCTCGAGCTCGGTGAAGACCTCATCCAAGACCCTATTGTAATCGCTCTGAATTAAGTTGGAGAACTTCATGAAAATTTGCGAATGTTGAATATGTCGGCTCATTTTTTCCTTTCGCCTTACGTGGGAATGGCTACCTAGACGGCCTCTCATATTAATACAATTACGATTCATGTCGATGATCTTGGGCATAAGAGCGATGATTACCTGATTCTGCGCTGCAAGCATTATAGGCGGGCCGCATAAGCTCAGCAATATAAGAAGTATCATGGCCATCGACGGTGTCCAATTTGGTGCGACTGCAAGCATAAGTGGTAGTCCTCCTTGAAAACGGGGCCCGGGAGCTTACTGAGTGCGTTGAAAGAGCTCCTCAAACGACATCTTGATGATGTCCTGAACACACCTCTCCTGGATGCTCATATTATCAATTAGGTTTTCTACGGTACGTGGAGCGAGGTGGATGTGCTCTAAAAATTCCGGTTAGGATCGCATTGCTAATAGGATAAGGGAATAAATTCCACTCTTACCTTCTAGTGATGCAGACACTTGTTCAAAAGTCTCAGAAACCCGGTCTGCAACGCCCTCTTGCTGCTGGGTCAATGATTCCAAAACCGTGTCCCAACCCCTTGAAAGTGGTCCGATTGCACCTTGAAGGACATCTTGGTTCCAGCAGCCAGGATGTTGATTTTTCACGGTGTGTACTCCATACTTGCGACAGAACGCACTGTAACTTGAGTAGTGCAGCTAATAATTGTACGATGAGAAACTGCCTGGCTTAAATATGAACGGCATTGCACACTCACTCTTGCCCATTCCTGACACTTCTGAACTGCCACGGCTGTCCATCTATTTTGAGAATTCCCTGCAACTGCTTCAGTACAAGTAACCGTAACATAACAACCAAAGCTCATGACTTACTGCAGGTTCGGATTATGGAAGTATCGAATTGTGTTTTAAGAACCACTTTCGCCATCCGCATATGCGAGGATCTTGAGGATAGAGACTAGATGTTGTCAGCAAAGGACAGAATAAATATTTTCGCCCCCATACTTCACACACAGCACTCCATTACCTTTGAAACGGATTTAGCAAGGCCGGAAAATGACTACGTTGAACTGCTGAGAAAAATAAAAAGCCCTCTTACCGTCTGAAGAGTACGCTGCGCCTCAGTCAATGTCCGACGCAGAGTTTCTGCCCTATCAACAGTCACTGCATCAGAGCCCGCTAGTGACCATTGAGTGATAGACCCTAAAATGGCTGGCACTCGATTTTCGAGGAATACTGATGTGGCCCGCAGCTGGGCCTCAGCTGGCACAGACTGACAGTATCGACGCAGGTCTGGTATGCCGCTCAGCCTTATGTATTCGGGGGCATGCGGTCCATTGTCTTCACGGTGATGCATGTATAGCGGATTGCTGACGCAAAAGATTCTGACTTCTTCCGAAACCTTTTGCCGGAGTGACCGTGTCACTGTTTCATTTCGTCTTTCGATTGAAAGCTGTTGAATTCTAGAGGCAAGTCAGCAAAGAACCGACATGCACCACTTGCTCTAGATTTGATATACCGGAACTCAATCAACGCTCTTTCATCACTATGGTCTAAGATTAGCCTTTTCGCCCTTATCCTTGCCTTTTGGAATTCACCATACTTTAGTCTTGCTTCCTCTAATGCATAACGACTTGCTTTAGACCCGGCTGCCTTTAGTCTCCGTGAGCTTGTTCTCCGGATTGCCTTTTTTATCTCTTCTCTTTGACCAAGAAGCTGTTGGATTTGGCCGAAAACCGGTGATTCTTCCGGGGTCTCCTGAGGGTTCACGTCCTATTGCAAATTATCTCAATTATCCGGTCTGGAAACCCATACTAGGCTACATGGAACCTTACCTCTGACCTTGTGCAAACTATCCGCAGGGGCTGGTCGCGAACACACCTGTTGGCTATCGCACGTATCGATGGATCCGTACTGCATCGCGCAATCGTGCTAACTATAAAGACCTCATCACAGCTGTGGCGAAGATATCTCTCGGTTGCCCGAACCCGGGCAAAGTTCAAGTCACGAAAGCCTAATAGGACGTTTTGATTAATTCCTCCTTCTTTTGATCAATGGACAAATCTAAATTCCTACCCGGTAAGTCTGCCAATACCAATCCCGTTCGCAAAATTATTGACTTGAGATATACCCTGCGTACTTTGTCAGAGTAACATCCAGGAAAAGCGGGATGGTCCTGACGAACCTTATTAATTTGACAAATGGCCAAACGGCTGGCTGCTGTCTATCAGGGGAGTCCGCTGCGAGCTTCCGCAGAATACTCTTGCACTCGTTAATGTTACTAGCAGAATTAGAGTATCCATCAGTATCAGGCCCTCCGGGCCGGTGGATTAGCCCAGCCATAGCCCAATTTCGAAGGCGGGATAAAATCGCCTCCGTAGCGCCAGGAGCCTCGTTAGAGAGAAATTCAGTATTCAGTTCATTTTCCAGTCTATCTGGAAACATGGACTCAAAAGTCTCCCAAGCGCGGAGTGCCGACAGTTTGATTCTCTCTTTCTCGCCGGCATCCTGGACTTTGTCGTATTCGTATTCTTTTGTGTGAAATCTCCGGAAGCTTCGTAGCAATTCATCCAGAAGATCTGCTATCTCCTCTTGGGTCATATAATCTGCTTCGATAAAATATGGTCCCGGATGATTGTCGTCCACATTTCGAAATTCTGTCACTACGGAGGTACAAGCAGCTCCCTCTCCGGCCTAAAGATGTCAGATCGTGAGCAAATTCTTGGAATACTTTTGGTGGGGTATGATACAGATCGTGCCAGTCCATCCTGATCCAGCAGAGAGTTAATGAGAGTACTTTTCCCTACCGCAGAGGTCAGTTCCAGGCAGCAGACACGCCCCTATCAGCAATAGGGAACTTACCAGCACCCGAATCGCCAATGAATCCCACAGTGCGACTCTCCGGGCACTCGAATCGACTGGCCAATTCGATGTTCCTGTGCAAATCATACAGATTGCTTTCCTTGTTGCGGGCCAGCTCAGACCTTCCCATCGTGTTTGTAAGCTCGGTGAGCTCGCCGCGTACTCTCCTCAAAGCATTCTGAAGGCGAATATCATAGATCGGAGCCGGCGGAAGCTCCTCTTGGCGAACACTGTACACGGACTCATCGTCGTCGTCACCAGTTTCATTCTCAGACAGAGTATCATCGTCAATGCTTTGCACTTCGTCCTCTCCCTCGCTCTCGTCCCGGACTCCCAGCGCCCGGATCCCAGATGTCACAGATCCCACACGGGACGAGAGTGGGGATGCGACCCCCCGACTGGGCCCACTCGAAGGGCTCGGCCCGGGGCTAGGGGTGGCGTTATAGAGATCCCCATAGGTGGACACGCCACGATTAGGGGTTAAGTTACTGTTCTGAATACCCTCATGTGTCAACCCTGATGCTGCGCGGCTTGCTTGTCTTGGGCTGGAACCAAGATTGATGGTCTCGAAAAGAGCTCTTGTTGTCTCCGTGGTAGACTCCCGGGCTTGTGACAGCGCGGATAGTCGTTCAGTCGCCTCGGAATTTGAATCGGCACGCTCACTGTCACGAGAACCTGGGGTAGGTCTACCCGCAGTCGAGGGGGTGAAAGAAAAGGTAAATTCAGTTGACGGGAGGACATGCAGAGATCGAGGAGTGTGGGGATTGGCAGTGTCACTGTCGGCTGGAGATAGTGGAGTATTAGATCTACCAGCTGTAGCATTCATGTTGGTGGTGGTGGTTGATTAGGGCCCAATTCAAGTGGGAAAATTGGAAACTTTAGATGACGGGGGGGAAAGAAGAGGAATTTGGAGACGACGGGGAGGCATATTTATTTCCTCCCATATGCCCTCGGTACCAGGAACCGCCTGGCAAGGCTAAATTAGTCTCCTGGGTCAGTGTTATCTTTGAAGCAAGAGAGGGGTTCGTTCGCGTGCTGAAGCATTGGCGTTGCTGCAAGTGCTGCGCCGCAGAATTGCATTGGTGACTACCATCCCAGGATCCCACCCAACCCAACATCGGAAAAAGCAAATATAATTTTAGAATCTTTGCTTGTGCAATCTTGCCCAATACTCACACACCTTTATCACAATCCTTTTTTACCCTGCCGGGGAAATGTCGCAGAAGAAGGCTGAAGAGTCCTCATGGATCGGTGTGGATTGGAGTTGTTAGGTTCCTGGCGCTAATCCAAACGGACCGTTTACTAGCATAACTTATCATCCACCCAACCTCATACAGTAGCTCAAGAATAGGGCGGGTCTGATGTATGTGTTTCTTAAGGAGTTCATTTTCTATTTTCGGTACACAAGGAGAAAGTCGCGACCCAGGACATTCAGAGGATATCTTTTAGTTCAACCGATAAACTCTCAGTCCCATGATACCCGTCACATATGTCTGTATCCCAGGACGGTCAACCTCCATCGTTTAGCCTATCATTGTCATTCTGAATTCAAAACTTCTTGCCGCAAGAAGGGCAGTGGAGCCAGGTATTATCAGAAACCATGTCCATTAGCCACTTCGTATCGCAGCTCGGGCACAAGGAGGAAGTTTATCGCTCTTGGGTCAAACGTTCGGCAAGATCGGCAGCGAAACCTGTTGTATTTTGAAGGGCTTTTTTTAAATCCACCTTTGGCATGATCTCATCTATATGGGCGTGAGTGACGCGAACGATAGAGTCCCGGAGACCTCGGTCTTCCTTTAGCGTAAGTGAATATGCCTCCACAATAGCCAACGGGAAGTCATCCATATCCCAGCAAGTCTCTACGATATTTCCAAAGAGTAGCATCGCACGTGTTTTCAATTTTGGGACATCATACTTGTGAGCGATCTGATGAACATTTAACTTGAACAGCATCGGCGAAATTCGACCACGGTCACCACCACTACTGTGGTAGTCGAGTCCCTACATGAACTCAATCATAGCGGCAACAGCGAGGGGGGCATCATCCTTCAGGTCGACTATGGCTTTGCTTTTTTCCTTGGGTATATTAGTACCTGATGCACTCATTATTTTCTAGATGCCCTAGGAGTAATCACTGCGAGATCTCCCTGGAACATCTTTGAAAAGTACCCCGAGAAGCTGCAGATCACAAGTTTATGGACTCTGAATCTCCGCTCGCTAGTTGATATTGTCAAGTCCGTAAATCTGGAGCTTTGATAGAAGCTGCAGTTCTTCTCAGCATTATGATACTTAGAGTTTTTATTTTTGGAACTCACGATTTTATACACGCACTCAAATCGTCGACTTCATAAGCATCCGATGTTTCGGGGGTGATCCTCAGAACGGCCAGGTCCATATCCTCCACCATGATGACCGTAACTTGGATTTCGGTACTTGGTTAGCTAGTTATGTGGAAAAAATAGAACTAAGCTACGACTCATGCTGAAGGCGTCGCTTGGTTTAAAAAGTGGTGGGGAGCGATAATGGGGGAAGAACCTTCCTGGGTATTATAGATACCCGGTGTTGAGGATGGAAAGAGCATCGCGTTCAAACACCTGAGACGTGGAGTACGTGGGTAGAATTCTGAATTAATTATTTACTACTATATTAGTTTCTTCCTCCTATGGCTCTATTAGGTGTCCATACCTATTCCCTTTTTACTTGGACGGTAAATAGGAATGGGCGTTAAACCTTTAGAAGATTGCTGGTCAAGAAATGCTCTTCTCGCATGCTATAGAATCTCGAGGTCCGTTTTTGTAGCCAGAAACCTCAAAGTTCATGTTATGCATAAGGACATCCGTCTGACGCTTTACTGCGGCGTGTTTTCGCGCAATTTTGTCCCCTGTACATGTATGGTTGAGAGACAACAATCGTAAATATATCATCCAAGCTGATGAGCAGATTTGGAAGGTTGAGTACTAATGACCGTTTCTAAATTTGTTCCTGTACAGCATGCAGCGAACATAGGTAATATCCGTATCTAGATATCGGTGTTAAGTCTGTATTTTCAGAATCATAAAAAGGAGCTCAACTTCTCACTCGCTGAGTCTTGTCTTTGTACAAGCACTCTCCATGATGCCCCCACCTATCTTGGCAAAAGATCTAAAAAAAGGTCGATCAGTTCGAGACTCCAATCGGTCGTGTAGCTGGAGGGAATGAGACGGACGCGCGAGCGAGGATAGAAACGTCAAAGCCGGGGCCCCGGAAACCAGCATCTGAGGGGATTAGGTTGCATTCTTCTCCGGAGCATTTTCCTATAAATTTCTCGACTTTTCTTCCAGTCGTGTAACTCAGTCCCCAAACGAACCTAAAAAACTGGCTGCAAGCGGTCGGAGTGCACGTGACCTAGGAGCGGAGTTTCCCCCTTTGCGGCTAAAAAGGCGTCGTCAGTCTGTCCAGCTTGCAATTTCAAGGAGTCGTCACCTTTTTTCCTTTCCCTCTCCCCCCTCTTTCTAATTTGCCTTCAATTGATTTTTTAAGAATTATTTTACTTCACTATTTAATTTACCTTCGTTTTACTTTCAGATTCATTATCTCTGGCCTTTGCATCTCAAATTTCCCCCTATTCATCTTTTGCCAGACAGCGTGGCTTGATTATTGAATTTCTTGCCAGCCGCTTCACCTTCGCGTTTGACCCTTTTTTTGATGGATACTAGATCGTACACTCGATAAATTAATTCCCCTTTCATTCTCGTCGATATAAACTTTACGGCTCTTTTTCTTAACGATATACGCTCCACCAGTTTGACATAATGAAGGTCCATCTCTCGTCATCCATTCTTCTACTCCTCCTTCCCGCGATCTCTACGGCTCTCGCAAACCCAGCATTGAACAATGAAAATGTCAAGGATTCCGTTGTTGTGGAGCGTGAAGTTGGAAGCGCCAATGCAGTGGTCCCCGACCTCGATGAACTTACTCCGAAAGCCTCCCCGAAAGGGACGCTGGACGCCCCCGTTGATGGGAAAGATGGTAGACCGCACGCTGGCCCGTGGGTTGAAACAAATGCGGAGCGGGATCGCAAGAAATCGGGGGCGGTAAAAGATGTAGAGGAACAAGTCAGATCTGACCAAATATCGTCAGAGCACCTGGGTCCTGATGGGAAGCCGATTCCCTACTCGAATGACGGGGTCATGGATGACCGAAATAGGGCAGGCCCTAAGGAAGGTACTCGGGGTACGGAAGGTGGTGTCTCAGAGAAACTCAAGGGAAACACTCCTGCTTCGGAAAAGGCCCCAGACAGCCCGAAAGAGGCACCCCCATTACCACACAGTGAGCAGCAGAAGCTCCCGATAGCGGGAGAGGATACAGAAGCAAAAGAGACGAAGGGCTCTAGCACCGACTCGAATTTGGGAGTCCTGGAGGTATTATCTCACACTTACCCGCTTTGGATACTTTGCCTAAGATCATCTTTAGAAACCCGCCGACCTTCCGGAAAAACCACACGATATCCCGCTCCCCAAGTCTCCTGCGGCGGTAAAAGAAAATCCGCTTGGATTTGAAACAGATGGAACTTTGGTATTGGACGGCGATGTGAATCAGGAAGGGGCGAACAGTGCTTTCCACTCTCTCCTCTTCTCCTTTACGATGATTGTTGTCTCGGAGATTGGCGATAAGACTTTCCTTGTGGCCGCTCTCATGGCCATGCGACACCCTCGTCTCCTTGTCTTTTCCGCGGCATTCTCCGCCTTGATTGGCATGACGGTTCTCTCTGCTATTCTGGGACACGCTGTGCCCTCTTTGATTCCGAAATCTTTCACCAAGCTACTGGCAGCCATCCTGTTCTTCGTCTTCGGCCTGAAGATGCTCAAGGAGGGCCGTGAGATGTCTCCTGACGAGGGTGTCGGTGAGGAGATGAAGGAGGTTGAAATGGAACTCGAGGAAAAGGAGCACCAACAGCTGCGAATGAGCCGTCGTCGTTCTTCGATCACTCCTCATTCCCTGGAATCGGGCCGCCTTGCTCGCAAGCCCCGATCGTCCACCAATCGCCTCCCTTCCCCCCCAGAAAGCCTTTCTTCTTCATCCTCGCGCAGTTCGTCCCCCCGACCTAGCCAACGTTGGAATGAGCTTTTTGTTGGGTTGAACAACCTTTTCTCCCTTCTCCTCAGCCCCGCGTGGGTTCAGACCTTTGTGATGACCTTCCTCGGGGAATGGGGTGACCGCAGTCAAATTGCGACGATCGCTATGGCAGCCGGCCAGGACTACTGGTGGGTAACCATCGGGGCCATTACGGGTCACGGTCTTTGCACTGCTGCGGCGGTCATTGGTGGCAGCGCTATCGCTGGGAAAGTGAGCATGCGAGTTGGTACGTATATCCGGAATTGACTACTTCTTGACAGATTCATGACTGACTTTCCTGGTAGTAACTCTTGGTGGTGCCGTCGCATTCTTAGTTTTCGGTGCGATTTATTTGATAGAGGCTCTGTATCAGTGACTTGTTTTGATCCTTTCGTAATAATACTAGGTGACATGGCTGTAAACTATGAATTCTCGTGTTTAGCTGGTTGAATACCCTTTTTTCCTTTCTTGTACGGAGTTTTTGTGGGAGTAAATATACAGTCACGATCAGCATCAGTTTTTCATTCTGAGTCGTGGATTGCCCCTTCTGATGATGATGATGATGATATCCTTGGCGAATGAAGCTCCAGCAAGAGTATCGTTGCGAGTAGCCTTGGTCTGAAACCTCCAAGTAAATAAATAAATGAGGGAAGCGTATATGAAGTACCACGCCGTTATGTCTTCTCAGTTTCTCTTTGGATAGAGGACTGTGAGATGACCTTGTGAAGAGTTTAGGCTCTGAACCTACTAGGCAGGCGAGACGGTTACCTACTACTAACAATAATAATCATAGCGTGCTCGATGAACATCTTGACTTTCCGTTTTCCGCTTAGGCCAATACAAATTGCGGTGGTAAATACAATGTCTGAGCGTAGACTTCGAAATTAACAGCCAGCACAAGCAAAAGTCCGATTGACCCTAATAAGCTTATAATGTACTTAAACAGGGTTCAAAATTGGTGTAGTAGATATATAATTTTCTTTTTCTATTCATCTATGTAGTTTTAACTCGGAAAAAACATCAAGAAGTGACCAAAACAAAACGCCCTTGGGGCTAGGGTTAGGGTTAGGGGTTGTTGTATTAGGTTCGTAACGTAATATATCATGTAATTTGAGATTACATAAGAATACCCTATCTCAGAGTTGCGCGCCGCCTAATTTCGACCAGTTCCCTTTTGTTTTTCGATTTCCTTCCCCCGGCTGAGATTTTCAAAGGTGTCATCTCTCCTCTCCTCCCCAGGCCCATCCAGAATGACAGACTTCCATCACACTTAAGCTTCATTTCGCGCCTAAATCGTACCTGACACACTTTCTATACAAATTTTGAGCTTCCCTTCCGCCCCACTTACCGCCTACCCTACTATATGATGGTCCGCTCACGGTCGCAGGCAGGGTCGCATCTTGACGCCCTCTCGGGACCCGTCAAAGGAAGCACTGCCAGCCCCAGCCGGAGACGTGTGACAAGGAGTCAGAGTCGTGAGCTCGAGGAGACGCCTACACCACAGGTCAATGCGCCTCCAAATCGATCATCTCGGGGTGGCCAGAAGAGGTGGGGACAAAGCAATAGTAAGTGTGAAGAGGATGCAGACAAGGCTGGGGAAGGGAGGCGGCTGGCTGTCCGTCCCTTGGTAGACTTACTGCGCCTCGGATTTACTTCACCTTCAATGTCCCCTGATTTGGTGTTTTTGTTTTGTTCGCCTTCCACTTACAGGCTACTATTTTATTATCTATTGATTTTATTTAGCATTCATCCAACAGCCCTTGGATACATTATTCTGACAATGAATAGCTCTCACCCCTGTCGTCGAAGAATCACCTGTCGGATCACCACGAAAGCATGGTTACCACTATGGAAACTTAGTGATTCCCGAATCCCCAGAGGATGTGGCGAACATTTCCGGCACGACCATCCTGCCCTCAGAGCCCGAGACAGACCTTGAGCCGGAGATGATGCTTGAGGCCCTTCCGGACCTGGAACGAGCTGGCAAGAGTGTTCTGGATTTTCTAGTCCCCAGTTCGAGCGATCCAGTCAGTATCATCAATACTGCAAAGCGTCTGGGTGATCCTCGAAACACCCAGAATAGGCGTCTCGCCCGCCTGAAGTCAAATCTCTCTGGTGAAGCGAAGTATTTTGGCAACCAGGCCTATATCGATGCGAAGCGTGTCGGTCGTGTATTTTCTTCGGCCTTGGCAAACAGGCATAGAGGCTTTGAAGGTCGTTGGAGCCCATCTCCCATTCTGCACCTAGCAAACTGTGCTCGCTTCACATCTGAGATTCTTCTCGCTAGCGCTGGCACAAATTCCCAAAAGCAAGCGATTAAGAATGTTGAAAGTCTATTCCCTCTTCCATTCATGGATGACTTGACTAGCGATCGCTCAAAGAGAGCGAATGGGAAAAGCTCGCTGGCAAAAGATACTTTCGACCTTGCGCTCGAAATTCGCACGCAGTCTCTCATCATGCTGTTGGAAGACCGTCAGAAGGACCCTGAATTTAGCCCAATGACTGCTGTGAGAGACAGTTTCTTCGTGGACCTCTCTGTTGACGCTCCGATCCGGGGGTTTAATTTGCCTGGATTACGGGATGAAGATGGAATCCTCCCGGACATGTATAAAGATATTGTGCAGCAGCGCTTCGACGAAATCCTGCTGTCACAGATGGAAGATGGCTCCATCGACATTGACGAACTGAAGGGTGCTTATCGTTGGCAACGATTTGTTCTTCGGGCAGCTCAATGGGCTCGCAAACGAATTAAGGAGATTCACAGAGATCTGAAGCAGCAAATGAGCGCTCAAGATGTACATGACGCCTTTTTTAATGCGAAGCCCCCAAGCTTTGACAGCACGGCGGGTGGTTCAGACTCGGATGCAGAGCGCAGCCCAGTAGCTGAGGAGCCCAGTCCTGTGGTGGAGGAAACCCAGAGGGAGAGCGCAGCCTTACTAGATCGCCTAAGCGAAGCATCCGCAGCCAGACCTGTCTCGAAGGGTCAGGGTCAAGAAAGGAGAAAGTCTTCCAAACCGTAGGTTGCATCCATCCCCATTCTCCATAGAACCTGTCTGACCATTCGTAGATCGTTCCTAAATACATCGTCGATTCAGCGTATGGCGCAACGAGAGGAACGCCTTCGATCTGTCACCGCAAACCCCGAGAACCGTCGACAGTCCGACATAGTCAGATCAAGCTCACAGAGAGAGCGCGAGGAATCCACATCCGAACGTCGTCGTGAGACCTTGCCTGCATCTACAGCTGCAAGACAATCGGTGCTGGAGGGGCCTCGTGAAATCCCTCCCTCTCCCGATGTCTCTCAGACTCTTATACATGATGAGCAAGAGATCTACATTGGCGACGAAACGCACCTCAGCACTGGCGAAAATGGAGGTACCCAGGTGGAGAGATCACACAGTCCCCCGGTGATCAACAGGCACTCCCCGCACCTCTTGCAAAAACCCCAGGATACAGGTGCCGCGCTCAGTAAGCGGCTATGGTCGATCGTATCTTCTGCCCCGAGTGGCAACTCACGGGCAGCCTTTATTGACCGCCAAGCGAACGCTGAGCGCGTCTCGCCAATCAGTCAAGTGGATTCACAGAATGCTGTTGCACGCGTAGAAGGTCGCGTGTCCAGGAAGCGGGCCCGGCTTGAAGAGGACGAGGAGGAATCCGTTGTTGGCGAGGACTTCTTTAACTATGATCGACCAGTGGATCTTGAACGCCGACGGGCTGAAAAGCCCGCACAACCAGGAAGCAAGCGACAACGGCTGCAAGCTGACGAGGAAGAAGAACATGAACAAAGCCAAGTCGCTGAGGATGACCACCACGAGTCACCAGAACGTCCAAGCTCCCAGATCAGACGAGCTCCCTGGGTCAGCACCAATGCAGGCAGGGCGTCTACAAGTCTCCCGCAAGCCCGCAAGCGCTGGTCAGCCGCCGAAGATCAACGTCTTATCCGTTTAATCGCCGAATATGGATGTGCATGGTCCACAATAGTTGGACAGAACGAAGCGCAGCCGGCCCGAGACGGCGAAGCCCGGATTGAGGGTCGAACTGACGTGCAACTGAAAGATCGGGCACGGAACTTGAAGATCAAATTTCTTCGGTACGTACTCCCAAGTTCTTTCTTTGCTCTTTACTAATACTGCCGCAGGGAATCCCAAGAACTCCCCGCAAACTTTAACGGGGTTACGATGAAAGCCAAAGATTATGAGATGCTTGAAAAGCGCGGCATCGCCGTACCTCCTCGTTAACATACTCTTTTTTTTTATTTTACCTTGTTTGTTCATTGGGAGAATGGTTTTGGTAGGTATTCTTTTTGCTATGCTTTCTGCGTGCGTGAGATACCCGGGGATATTGTTCATAGCGGGTTCGGATATTACTTTTCTTCTCAGGCACATAATTGGGTTAATTATTTCGCTGCTTTGTGGATTATTTTTTTTTCTCTCTCTTCTTTTGGAGGAGTAAATATCATTATCAGTTTGTTTAGGGCTCTCGCCTTGGTGTAGTAATTATACCCTAGTAAGGTGTGCTCTCGGTAGTTATACTAAGACCGACCAGCAATCCGTTCAACTCGACATTATACTTAGGTAGTAAATCTTCTCGATCATTTTGTACCGCCTACCCATCCTTTCTCTTTTCACCCTTTTCACCATGTACAATCCTTCCCATCACATCGATTATTCACATTTCATATACATTATAGTCCCAAAATCAATAAACAAGCTGCACAACCAGCCAAGCCAAACCAGAGCCAGCCATCGCCCCAACACCAAACGGCTGACTACCTACCGCGACATTATCTGTCGGCGTCGGCGTTGCCGCAGATGACGATGACATCCCAGCCCGCGTCGAGGTAGTCAGAGACTGGATATCAGGGATCTCGTCCGCTCCCGTCGGCGCAGTCAAGATACTCTTTGGGATAGTCGTAGTAGTAGCCGTCGCAGTAGGCTGTACCGTCTTCGGGTCCTGAGCATCGGACGTGGCAATCTGGATGCCTGTTTCGATGATGGTGGGGTTGATGTTGAAGGATGCAGTGGGGTCGTTGGTGCTGGGGTCGGAGGCGGTGATGATATCGGTTGCGATGAGGTTGGAGAGCTCGTCTATGTTTGAGGAGGGGTCGAGGAGGACGGTCCAGGTGTCATGGCCGCCGCCTATGGGGTATGTCAGTTCATTGAATCGGGGGATCGGATGGGAATTTAGTAGCAGGGGGGGGGGGAAACGTACAGTATTCATCTGAGGATGCCTTGCAGGGTACGTTGCAATGGGATGTATCGGTGAGAGCCTTGGCCGGGGGCACTTTGTTTCCGCAGAAGCATTCGGCTCCGTTGTGGAGCGCGAAAACGGGGTATGCCTTGTCAGAGCAGGCTTTCCAGCAGTCCGTGATGGATTTGTAGGTGTGGTCGCCGAGGGAGAAGAGGTCTCCGGCGCTCTTGTAGCATCCTAGGGAAGTCGGTTCACTGGCTGATGCCGCCGAGGCGAGGAGAGAGAGAATGGCAAGTCCGTAAATCTTTCGGATCATTTTGAGGCGTTGTACAATTAGGTATGGATTAACGAAGGTTGATTCTGGAGAAGAAAATGTAGAGAAAGTAAAGTAAGGCCAGTGGTAGGCAAAAAGAGTGAAATGTGTCCGGTCTGACAAGGATAGACAAACAAGCACACAAAGCTTCAAAGCTTCAAACTGCAGGGAATGTGTGTGTGTGTGTGTGTGTGGGAACTACAAAGAATGAAACGCCGCCAGAGGCCAACCCAGGAATGAGAGTGGCTGCAGCAGGGAAATAAATGAAGAACTGAGGACGAACCAAGTCGAGCGAACCCAACCCCCTTGGGAAGCTGCTGGGACGAAAATCGAACTCTGAAACGCCAGTCCGATGCTGATTCCACAAATTAAACAATCTTTCTTTCTCCAGATTCCGAATCCGAACTGGGTCGGTGGCCGATCCCCAGGATCCACTGCTCCCACGACTCCCAAGGCGTTTCGAGCCGATCCCTTGCTGCATTGAGATGGTGTTTCATCATCTTCTCGGTCGCTTACACATGAGAAACTGCTTGGAGCAGCTTAGACCAGCCGCTAGCACTGGCGCCATTCAAAATTTGGCCCTAGATTCAGCCAGTGGGAGACTGTGAATGGTGTGAGTAGTGCCTGTGAGAACCCTGGATGATGTCACGGATCGACATGGACTATTGGCAAGGCGGAGGAGTGCCTGAATGGCGGTCCTCTTTTTATGAAATCGGTGATGAGGATAGCACGAGATTAATTCCAAATCAGAAGCAGAGACAAAGGATTTGAATCTCATCCAATCGGAAAGTAGGGATGAAAAAGAAGAAAAGTTCGGCGAGTCGAACTCGTCAACTGCTTCAATTAGGATTCGATGTCCATCACTCCTCTATTCTTAACGGATATGTGGACAGTAGTCGCAAAGGGGGGCCGCAGTGTGAGCTGAGACGTCACTCGACAAGACTGATTACAAAGTGGTACAATGGTTCTCGTTGCAGAGTTGGAGGCTGTCCGGCGGGGTTCTCATGTCAAGCGCGAGAAGGACGGCTTCATATTTTTGGTTTGTTTAGAGAATTCTATAGATCAGATTCGACCGGAACCTTGGAAAAGGAGGCCCCAACCCGGGAAATAATTGGGGCATTTCGAGGTGACCATGTGGAGTGTCCCATTACCATTCTGCTTGTTGAATTGTCACGAGGCTGGGACCTGAGGAACCTCTTTTCCCTCATCCCGTCCGAAAGTTGTTTCTCTCCCTTCCCTTCATTTGCTGCCCCTCCCTTCCAGAAGGATCGGATCATCAGGAGGTTTTTTTCGCCACTCCCTGTGAAGAGACGGAACTAGCGCGAAGCAGATCCACTTTCCGAAGCCCTGCAGCAACACTATTGCTCTTGGGACAGGAGGGTCCACCAGTCGCAAAATGTCCAAACTTCAGACCGGCAGGGGACGGACCCCGAATATGGAATTGCAGTATCGGGTTAGCACCCGCTCTCCACGCAGTACTGCGGTATGGGACGACGGAGTACAAACGAACCCCAACACAGTGGCTCGTGATGTACCTCGGCTGAGAAGGCGTGTTTACTTGACCCTCGAAAAAACGTAATCTACATCAACGAAAACTCAGATTCTATCATAGTACGTGCAGCCTGATTCTAAACTACCCTAGGATAGACCACCCGGTGGAACCTCAGGGTTTGGATCTAAAGGCTGGCTTGGGAGCTGTATAACCCACTGGCCTTTGAGAGTGCTTCGACCGCATCGCGCTCTATCGTGCGAGCAAGGTCTTCGCAAGTTGGGATTGACTTGATCAAACCTGCGCAAAGTCCCACGGACCAGACTCCCGCATCAATATCTCCGGTCTCGTAAACCCCTCTTCCCCGAGCACCAGACATAAGATGCGCAACTTCCTGGAAAGTGGGGTTTAATTTGCCGTTTTCGATCTTGGATACTTCCAAGGTAACCTCGTTCTGCGAGAAACCAGATATATAAGTTTATCCCCAAAAAGCTTTTCAAGGTAGATAAGACGGATCGAGCCTTACCTTGGCCAAACGCGAGGTATTTCGGAACTTCCGGAGCACAAGAATAGTTGAGTTCTCATCCATCTTCACAATGGCTTCTTTGACGTTCTGATGGATTGGAGACTCGACTGTGCACATCCAGCGGGTTCCCATGTTGATACTTTCGTGTGTTGGCAATCAACATTGACAATAGTTCTCGGAACAAGCCACACATACCCTTGAGCTCCTAGAACGAGGGCCATGGCAAGACCCTTGCCATCACAGAAGCCTCCAGATGCAATGAAAGGAATCTTGAGCTCCTGGGCGCATCTACCGAGAAGAATCATGGACGTGATATCATCTTGGCCGTCATAAGCTTCAGGGGTTTCAACTTGTCGGGTGGACACAATACATACATTCACCCCCATGCCCAGCACTTCACCGCACAATCGAAGCAACGAGCCGATATTAGCCATACTGCAACAGCTCCCGAACAAAGTGGGATATTTACCATTCAATACTGAGACAGGCTGTTAGCAGTCAAGAAGAGATCATCATTTCAAGCCCGGACTCACCCGTCGATGGAGATACAGTCCACTCCTTTCTCTTGTGCCTTCAGCGCGTGGCCGAGAGAAACACACTTGTGGATCACAATCACGCCCTTGCTCTTCAAGTATTTAAGGACGGGTTCAGGATTCCCAGCGGTCTCGACAACCTTAATACCTTCTTCGACCGCGACTTTGGCGTAGCCCAAATAGTCGGGGGCATTCATCGATGGAAGCATGGTAATATTGACACCGAACTATGAGGTGAAGTTTTAGCGACCGTATTGAGCGTTTGTCAATCCTTGAAACATACAGGTTTATCAGTCATGGTCCGGCAGCGACGGATTCTATTTGGCCGGAAGATTAGTTTTGCACCCCATTTGGCAGAAATATCGAAAGGTAGGGTTAATCACATACTCGGCTCGCAGGGCGTCCGGCGAAGGTTGGGTTAAAGCTGTCTAAAAAACGAGTCAAATCAGGCGCACCATCGAGCACTGTGCAGAATATCTTCTGCTTACCAGAAACCCAAGCCCTCCGGCATTCGCGACCGCGGACGTCATCTCTTTTCGTCCTCGAGTGGTTAGCAGATTCCCCGCGATTCGTGAAGCTGTGACTGAACGAACCGGCACGCCCAACCCACATCATTCCTATAACAAAACCGTATTAAAATCAATATTTTCCCCAGCACAGTGCCATCTATTGCTCACCTCCCTGGATGATCGGGACTTTGATCCCAAAGGTCTTCGTCAACCATGTGTTGAAGGGCATCTTGATCCGGAGAAAATTGTATGTGAACTTGATCCTTTGTAATAAAGAAGATAAAAATATGTCCAGCTCGAGGACGGCCGCGTCCTTTTGAATATTTCTTTGAAGATCAACCAGGATTGCTGGGGGTCATATTGATTGGAGGGCGGGGGCCGTTGTACCGACAAGCCGCGGTCCAAGGATTCTCCGCAATGTGAGGACTCCCAAGAGGTTCGGCGTGAATCCTCAATCAGAGTACGGGCGTATTAATTCATAGATCGAGGGATAGAGGCCTTTCGAGAGCCATTGACATCCGAGCGAAGTTGACCTTCATTATCGCCGACCTTGGTTGAGAATGGGACTGTATATACTCCGACTCACCGTTAGCAGGTTGAAGTTACCGACGCACACACCTTGCTTATTGATCATGGCGTTATCTCAATTCCCCCGCACCTCACACAACTCCTCATTTCTGTACCATTTCAACGTCAAAAAATGCGCAGGATGTTGTTCCAAATCGCGCCCGCCGTGATTGGCCTCCTCCTATCGCCTGCGGCGGCTCTCAGTGTCCCTTTCCTCCAGCAGGTCCTTGCCAATGACATCTGCCCTTTGCCAGAGAAAGTCGCCGGCCCAAAAGATGGTCTGTTCCTGTCCATCAACTACGTGAAGGATGAAAGGATCCTCCACCGACAGGCCGATCGCCTTTCAAAAGCTGTCCAGGTCCCGACTACCGTCACAGATTCTGTGCTAGACCCATTCGACGATGCATTCTCATCCTTTGTTGAATTCCAAGATCTTCTCGAGTCCCTATTCCCCCTCACGTACGTCCATGTCTTGGCAGTTTCCCCGCACCCAGTGACAACAAAACTGATAATTAGCAAACAGCCACTCCCTCACTCGCATCGACCACATCAATCGACTTGGTCTGGTCATAACGCTAAACGGGACCGCACCGTCACTCAAACCATTGCTGTTCACCGCGCACCAGGATGTTGTCCCCATCAACGACCCCGCCGATTGGACTCACCCTCCCTTCGCGGGCCACTTTGACGGCGAATGGGTCTGGGGGCGAGGCGCCAGCGACTGCAAGAACGTGCTGATCGGCCTCCTATCCGTCGTCGAGGACCTCCTCCACCAAAACTGGCAGCCTACGCGCACCGTTGTGCTCGCCTTCGGCTTCGACGAGGAGTCCCGTGGCTTCCTCGGTGCCGGATCCATTGCGGCCTTCCTCGAGGAAAAGTACGGCCCCGATAGCTTCGAATTTATCCTCGACGAAGGCGGCATGGGTCTCGTGACTCTAGGCCCGAGCCCCGATCCCACAAGTGAAGAACACCGGGGAGAGGGAGAAGGAGTCGTCTACGCCCTCCCCGGTGTCGGCGAAAAGGGAGCCCTCGATCTCGTCCTCTCCCTCTCCGTCCGGGGCGGCCACAGCTCCGTGCCCCCACCGCACACTGGCATCGGCATCATGTCGGAGATCATCTACGAGCTCGAGCGAAATGACCTCTTCACCCCCTACCTAGGCCACGAGCACCCGTCCCGGCGCATGCTAGAATGTCAAGCCCAGCATTCACCAGACGACGTCGAACCCTGGCTCGCCTCCGCGCTGCAGTCGGACGACTACGAAGGCCTAGCCGAGGCAGTCGCCGCCTCCCGCGGTGATAAGGTCCGATTCACCTTCCAGACGTCCCAGGCAGCCGACCTATTCAGCGGCGGAGTCAAATCCAACGCCCTCCCCGAGAAGATCAGCGCCTTGGTCAACTACCGCGTCGCGCTCCATCAGACACCGGAGCTGGTCCAGGAGCGCGCGCTGAGGATCATCACGCCCATCTTGAAGAAGAACAACGTAACCTGGACCCCCTTCCCGGGGTCCGACGAGTCCGTGAGCCCCCGTGAAGACGAGGAAGCTTCATTCGGCCACCTCGTGTTCTCTACGCTCAGTCCACCACTGAGCCCCGCGCCCGTCAGCCCAACGGATATCGAAACCAATGCCGTCTGGGCCCGATTCGCTGGCGTGACCCGCTCGGTCTTCGAGTCTGTGCCCAGTTTGCGTGGCAAAACCGTGGTTGTCAGTGGCGACATTATGACCGGAAATACAGACACGAAGTTCTACTGGAATCTCTCCCGCAACATCTACCGCTGGAGCCCCTCGCGTGTGGGACGTGCTTTGAATATCCACACTGTTGATGAGAGAATGGGGATTGATGCTCATTTGGAAGCGATGATGCTGTACTATGGTAAGTTTTTTGATTGGTGTCGAAGTGATTGTGTGCCATGAGACTAATTATTTCATAGATCTTATTCGGGCGTTCGATAAATGGGAAGATTCAGCGCCTTATATTCGGGATCTGTAACATATTCTTCGTACAATGGTCCACCTCGTCTCGAATATCTTCCGTTGAAACGTTTGTTCTACAGCATTTTACACCAGATTTATACGATATCATTGGTTTTGGCTGCGTCACCCTTGGTAAGATATAGACAAAAGGATGCTTATTTATTGGTTCGGTGTGTATTCTAGAGTCGCTATGAATCTCTGCCTCTCGTCTTGCAATGTCGTTATGCCATTAGCCGATTCGTATTTACAGCCCTGTAGAGAGGTTCGTGCCAGGGAAGTTGTATATGCAAAACGTCGCGCGAATGCACCGTTAATCAATGACGGTTGGTGTTATAGACATGGTCTAGGAACGACCGTGATAAGGATAGACAATTTCTTAAACAATATATAGCAAGCGAACCAACTCTGTAGAGCCCCACTAGGCAGATATATACTCAGGCTTTGACGGAGCGATTTTCCTGATTTAGCAGTAGCAGAGAAAATGCTCCACCCATTACCGGCCGAGCGATGAACGATATGTGTGGGTAACTTCTCTTGTCAGCGGAAAGTCTGGGAAGAGATACAGATAACTTACTCTCCAGTTACGGTGTCGTATAGGTCCGTAAGGGCATGGTTTGTTGGTGTCTCGTTAATCCACGTAGCAAGGCGTGAGATCAACATATCTCTGGTTTTCGGGGATGCAACTGCCGCGGCGAAGAGCTCCCAATCACCTGTGATCACATATTGATAAGCAATTAGGGATGTGCGACGGTGGGTTCGGTAACATACTCTTTGTATATTGATGTCTCGTGTCCAGTGGCACTCCAAATTTCTCCGGGATTGTCAAGTAGAATTCGCTTTGCATGTCGTACACCGCCTGTGGGACTATATTGAGGCCCAGCTCACGATCGGTGTAAAGGTTGTATAGGAGACCTTCAGAAGATCATTAGCATTGGATTACTCTAATTTCCATGTTTGGACGTACCGTGAGATTCATTCGACCCATACGACAACGTGGTGTGTGGGTACTCTGCATCCCGGAATATCCCCAGCGCTTGCCACTGCTGAATATACTCATGGGCAATGTCAGTGTGATTTTGCGCATCCTCTAGGTCTTTTGTCAGCTTGCTAATAACAGACATGGCCTCGATTCCGATGATGCCTTTCAGGGCCAAGTTCGTTTGGTTCCTATAGTGTATAGTCAGACGTCAAAGTTAGGAATTAGGATGGGGATAGGCTTTTCACATACGCGAGTGGACCCGCAAAGTCGTCGGTAGATATTTGGTTAGCAGGAAATAGTGCATCATCTACCAGATATGTGGTCCATTGTTTCAGTAGAGGGTAATGTCGTTGAAGGTACGATGTACCACTCGCTCTGAGAGCATATGCTAGAGTCATTATCACCATATTTCCACACTCCTCCAGCGGCATCGGCTCGTCATTGCCGTCGGGGTGGCCAGTAGCATTGGGATAGTGGGTGCCAATATCGTGCATGGCATAAGCATTGGGATACCCTCCAGACTCCTGGATCTCAAAGTGGGGTTTCAGTAAGAGCCGTAGAAGCTCAGGGTTAGTGTATAAGAATATTGGATAGGCCGGAAAAATGACGTCCACGGTGTTCATGTTTCCATTGGAGGATATTTCCTTCATAAAGAGATAGGGGTTCTCCGGTGTTCCACAAAGTTGAGTAGCACCAAAAGCCTGGCGAACACTCAGCGATGTAATGGTCAGGTAGTCCTGTCCTGCCGCAGCAATAGAATCGTGAGCAATTTGATCATCTAACTCCGTGGATAGCGCAGAAGAGTTGGCGAAGTCATGGTGGAAGAATTCAAGCTTAAATGAAGGGAAATAAATTAGTCAATGTGCTGCCTCAGCAAGACAAAACGGAGTACACTCACCGCGTCCAGTGCGGACTCGAAGTAGCTGGTCCATAGGGAAGGCTCGCGGGTAAGGCCATCGGAGGTACCATTGTACTGGATAGCCTCGGGCTGGGCCAAACCGATAGTGAATAAAACACTGGTATATGAATCGATCCCACCAAGGTCATGAGCAAACGCGAAAATCGGCCAATTGTTTGAAATGGCGCGGTAGTTGGCATCGTTGACATTTGTTAGGCTACCTTGTTTGGCGAAGACGCCTCGAACATCGACGTCAGGCCCGGCCTGGTAAGTGAGCCTTGTGGCGTTTTCTGTTGCCCAGTACCAATCACCCCACTCTCCCTGCTCTCTATTTTCAGAGAAGATGAGTGGAGTTTGACGGTGGATCTTGTGGTATGCCACCCCATCCTTGGTGACACCAAAGTCCCATTGTGCAATGGTAGACCGATCCCCTGACACCCATTCTAAAGAATAGTCAGACAAGCTGTGTCACATTCTTGATTCCAGCTTACTCCACTTATTCCCGGGTTGCCATTAGGAAAGAAAAAGGCTTACCAGCCGAGATATCCGTGTACACCTGTACCTCATGGGAATTTCCGTCGAGGGATGTGACGCTCACGTCAAGGTATGAAAACACGAGGGACTGTCTCCGCAAATCGTTTGGTGTAATGGGAGAGAGAAATGTGACATTCATTTCGATAATATTTCCGATATTCATAGTAAATATGCTCTTCGTTGACGTGTACTCAAAAGCAGTTTGATTCACAGTGTTCGTCCCTGGCAATCCCATCCAAGTGTAGACATTGCCGTCAACACGGATCATGCCAGCCCAGCCATTGATCTGCCCTCTACTCCGCAGGTATAGTCAGCATGGCTTCCAAATCTGGTGAGTATATTGGTCACCTCGAATACTCACTCCCAGAACCTTGGCCATTGCCCAGCTAAATAACCTCCGTTACCGCCATCTCCCCCCGCTTCCAGCCATGTGCTCAAGTATGGAGACTTGACTGCCAGAGGTAATGCAGGAGGGCGAGCAGGATGAAAGACCGATGTAGCTCCAGTCAAGCTAATCAAAAGTCCAAGTAGGACACTCAAAGAGAAGGGATGCATTGTGAATTGGGCGGTCGATACTCAACTGCAAAACATTGCCCTTTCCTCAAGGAGCTGGAATTGGTGTTGAAAAAGAGAAAGAGTAGAGAGAGACAAGAAAGAATAGGTAGTCCAGTCTGAAGGAATGAAAGTAGCTCACCATTAAACAATGATGTGAAGACTGAGGAATGTTTACGAGAATGCTAGGAACACTTTAATTGTTGGTTGAACTGCATTCCAGGCAGCTCGAGGAATCTTTATAGGAGCCCACTCGGAGGCGATCGCCCAAAGTTGGAGAGAACTGATCTAGAAGGACTTCAAATTTAAAGCCAAGCACATGATCTAGCTTTTGCGAATGCCGTCTGACCTGGCAGTTGGCATGAACTCTCAATAAAAATCGTGGGATTGGCATCCATCGACTTGAGCAGTAGATCAGCCATATGCCCGAAGGAAAAGGCGGGGCAAGAAAGATACCGGGGGCCCGGTGAAGCTATACCATGCAAGGCTTGAAAGGACATATGCGTGCTGTCCTGCGTTTCTCCACTATCTACGACTCTGCAGGACAGCCCAGGGCCAGACTCGAGGTAAGGGCCATGCCAACACACTGCCCAGGCTTGTTAGAACTAAGGTTAGGGGATAAGGATCCACATGAGCATCAAGTTGGGCTTAGGACAAGCCCGAGGTAACGCTCATCATGCTGTCAGCAATGTTTGGTTAGTTTCCTACGATCATGAGTGTCTGTAGATGTGTGAATGGCGAGGGCGACTTGCCAGTAAACCCCGGGGAGTGGGATTGACGTCCAAGGATATATATCAAGGAGGGTGGGAGGAAACGAGAACACAGGTGGTATTGTTGGAGGAGCATAGGAAAGCAATAATGAAACGAGTGTAGTGGCCCTGAAGAGATGCCAAGAGGGAGGTGAAAGTGATAGGGAGGGGCAGACAAAAACGAAGATGAAATTCCATAACAGACAGAGGTGGGGGGTATTCTCGAAGAGGAATGTGCACGGGGTCAGTGGTCCCTTCCTCTCCTGTCTTCTTCCTCACCCTCGAGATATCGGAAGGAAAGGAAAAACATTGAAAACAACCCCAGGCCAGCTGCCACGGAGAGCTATCAGTCTGGAATCTGGATTCTCAATTCCTAGGAGACGTGCAGACAGCAGTCATCACGACGCAGGAAGTCAAGGCCGACGCAACCACTCATGCTCTTTATTCTCCTTCGACTCCTGTGCACTCGGTGTGACCGGGAGTCGTGGGTTTGTGATGATATCATGTGAGGGCAGGGTCAAATGCTGCCCACCTCTTTTATGCCCGTCCTTCATGAACAAGCAGTGTGTCTGTTGTTCCTCGCTGCTGTGTGACCTTGTCACTCGAATCGAAATTAGTCCCGACTATGATTTAGTGTCAAAAACTAGGTCTAACCGATCACAACGACTTGAAGCAAGTGCAGACACCCAGCCAAGGCGCCAAGCATTTGGATGGCAGAATCTTGTTGCTCCCGCAAATCTTTGTGGGGACGAGGGAAGCATAAAGTTAATTACCACGGAGGAGCATTATCAAGAATCAAAGAACAGGACCCGGGCATGCAATGCCGATGGGCTTCTCCTGCAGGAGAACACAGCGCCTATTGAAGAATAGGGAAAGGGGAACATGTCGGGTAAGACACAACAGGCAGGGAATTTAAAAACCATCTAGTCCCTGATAAGCCAAATATTCCACGCAGGTACTCAGGTCCGGAAGGGGCGCCAGTCGGTCAAATCTTGATGCCCAAGGGTGTTGCTTCTGCGTATATGTACAGCAAAACTAACAAGGGGTGCCTTCGAAGAGAGCTCTCCTTATGTAGCAGGTACATTAAAGCTTCTAGACATAAAATATCTCATACAAGGACAACGTTTTCTCGACCGTGGTACAAGCAAGGTGAAGTGCACCACGGATCCAGCACGGTCTGAACCGCTCTCCTCACATTCCTCATGCATACCTCGGTAGTCTTGTCTAGCGTGGAGCCAATCAGGAGCCAAATTTCAAAAGAACGTGGAGAATGAAGATGAAATATTTCGACCAACTCCGAGCACTGAACCGCAGGTCACTATCAAACACACATATAGAAAAATAAAATTCCGTATCCACAGCCCTTCCTGTCATAGCCACGGCCTTCCTTCTCGTATTCATAAAGTCATAAATCTCAACCTCATCACGCCGCCCGTTTATAACCCATCCTTTTTCGCAAGTGTTTTGGAGCTCTGCGCCAACTCAATGCAGAATTCACCCCAATCAGATCCACCGCTCGAAGTCAGAATTTCCTCCGCGATAGCCTCCTCGAGCCGCTCACCATACCGCCGTCGGTACTCATTCTTTACGGCTTCGAGATGTCGAGGCTCCCAATGCAGCCGGACGAGGCGGGAAATCAACAGCTCAGATCGTTCCCTACCCGAGCGCGATTCTCGTAGCGCCTGATGGAGCAGTAATGCGTCCCGCATGGGCCTGTTGATGGCTCCGTTGAGGATGTGCGCTAGGGTTTCGCCCTTTTTTGTGCCCAACGTCAGTAAAAGAGAAAAAGGAATAATTCAAGACAATAACAAAGAACTGAAAGGTGGCGGGTGGGGGGAAATGTAACATACCACAAGGTTCTGGGACTTTTGGATCATTTCTCGGGCAAAGTTCCGCCCATGGATTTTCTCATAGGCACGCAATACCTCCCGAAGATGGGGGTCGCTGCGACGGACAATAATGTAGATCATGGCCGTCTCGCCTCCGTGGCGAGAAACCAGCGCCGCATGCAGAGCCTGTACATCCCGCTGGACCAGCTCTACATCGATCGGGTCGCGGTCGCTCTGGCGATTCTCCTCTAGGGCAAGGAGAACGGCGGTTCGGAATTTATCAGCCTTGAGCTCGGCCTTCATGCACTTTTCCAGGCTGTCGAGGTACCGTGAGTCCTTGAAGGATTCTTTGATGGCGCGCATCTCGCTATTGCTGCGTCCGAACAACGACTCGATTAGGAGTTCACGTCTGGAGGTACCGGACTGGTAGTAGCAGTTCGCCCAGAAGGCCTCCGACTCCCATCGGCCCAGGGCGGTCGCATAACAGACTTTGCCGAACGAGGTATTTCCCAGCTTGACTCGGATGTGTTTGGCTAGGTTGATCCCCTTTCCGTGAATCTTCACATGATTCTTGTATTCCTTGCGCAGGTCTAGAATCTCATCGCTGGTCAGATGGGGCAGCACGTGGGTCAAAGTCTTGGTGTCGATGTTGCGAGCATGCGACAGTGCTTCCTTCAAGTCCACCGCGTCCTGGGCGGCATCGTAGAATGTTACACGTCTTCCCTTGGTGGCGGGGGAGATCAAGACTACGGCCTCCGGGCCTACCTTGGTTCCATGCCGTTCATGCCGTACACGGCTGCTGTCTCGCTTTGAACGATCGCTCTTCGGCTCCTTGAGGCTGTTCTTTTCTTCCCTGGACTTCCTGCTCTTGCGTTTACTCCGTCGCTCGGAATCAGAGCTGCTGTCCAATGGCTCCATGTCCGATACGTCGTCATTATATTTTGATGACATGATTATTGGAGAGGGCATAGGTGACATGCTCTGGTATGTTCCTCTATACGGCTCTAGCATAGGACTAGCAGGGCGATGATTTGGATCTGGACCTGCCACTGCCAGATTGCCCCCGGACGAGATAGAATTGCTCGAAGGCCGAGTGGCGGCCAAATTGCCAGGCGAAATCTCGACGTATTGTGGCCCGGGGTCGTGGCGGCTAGTGGGTATCGAAGGCGCCGGGGGAGCTGTAGTAAATTGAGCATTCGAGGAGTACCTAAGGCCGGTGTCACTCAGTTGGGTGGCGCTGCTTCTGGCAGATCCGCTCCCTTTGCCTGCAGCCGCTGTCTTGGATGTGTACTTGATATTTGGGTCGATGTTTGCATATTGAAAAGCAGGAGGGTTGACGTAATGTGTTGGGGACTTGGTATCAGCGGAGGCATTGCGCTGGTGGCCTGGGGCGACGGTCGGATAGGTATATGCAGCGCCGGAAGACGCCGGGCGACCACTCCACTGCGCATATGGATTCCCACGGCCATCCGGAGAAGTCATATACTGGGGTAATGGGAAACCAGGTTGGCTCGATGTAGGGGTTGGGAAAGACCCAGGCATAGATTGGCCATCCCCCTGTGATACCGGTACAAACCCAGGCTGCTCACAGTCCGGAACAGGTGCCCAGGTGGCGGGCGAAGAGGGCGGTCCAGACTGTGCAGGGATGGGCTGTCCAGGGAGAGGTTGCGCGGGAACGGCGTATCTGTAGGGCTCCGGCCTTGCGTAACTGGGGTGGCTACCCGACACCTCTCCATTATTGCTTGTCGGTGGTGCATGGACCGCTCCGGTCATTAGCGGCGGTAGTTTTGGTGCAGTTGAGGGCTTGGAGGGTCCGGTATAACCGTAATATCCACGCTCGAGACTCCCTGGAGCTTCGCCATAGGCAAGCGCATCATCATCCGAGTCCGAAAAGGAGTCAGACTCGTCCGAGTAGCCGTAGCGGGCTGGCGGTCGCTGAGGCGCTCGGACGTATCTGTGGCCCTCCCGCTTTGCACCTTTGCTTTCCCCGGAGTCGGACTCGTAGTAGCGATCGCGATTTCTCTGCGTCTGCCGATACGCCTCTCTCGCGTCCTGTTCAGAGTCGGAGCCCGAATGGTCATAACGCGAGCTACTCCGACGTTCACGAAGCGGGCTGGCTCCCCGACTCCTCGACCTCGTCCGCACCTTATCACCCGATGGATCGGCGACCAGATACTGCCGTGCGCTTCGACTTGTCGGCTCTGGGGGGGCAGGAGGTAATCGACTGTCGCGAGACCTGGAACGTTCACGTATACGGCCGCTTGGAGACTTGGAACGGCCACGCGACCGTGGGTCGTCGGGGCGGAGAGACATGGTAGCGAGGATGAGGAACCGCTCTTTCGATCGCGATAAACAAAGCAAAATGCGACCGCGATAACCCCGCACCGCAAGTATGGAGAGAGGGGGGGAGGGGAGGAGGCAGCTCTTGAGTTCGCAAATAGGTATACTGAAGCTTGCGAAATCCGTCAAGGTCGGCGCAAACGAAAAATTAACTGAAGAAAGCCAGACCAAAAGGGCGGGGGGGGGTTAACTAAGGTACTCCGTAGAGTGGGAAAAAATGGAGGAGGCAGGGAAAACGCAAAGAGAGGAGGCGAGAGAGAAGGAAGCAGGCCGCGCTCTGTGACCGAGGCTAGAGAGGGGGACGGACACACTGAAACTCACGAGATTTTATTCTAATTGATCTTCGTGGGCTTCTTCCAAGAATCAGAGTTCAGCTGAAGCGGACGTTGGGGGCGCCTTTGGTACACTACTCGACTAGCAGGAGAGAAATGCGTGTCTCTATCGCGGGGGCGGCTGAGAGAAAAACGCCTTCCCTTCAGCTGGGGCGAATTCCAAGACCAAGGACCTTTCTCTCACCGCAAGACGCCCTGAAATGTTCACCTTCTTAACACTTTTCAATTCAACTGCGTCTTTCCCCAGTCATGATTTCAAATTTTCGCCACCTTCCCACACACCTTTTGGAGCCGCATCCTGAAGCTTCCAGAGCAGGCGCTTTTCCTTCCTGCAAGTGAGCAGAAAGCTCCACCAGCTGGTCCAGTCCTAAGTTGAGGTCCACCATGATTGCTTACGAATGACTGTGTAACAGTCTTGAATTAGAACCAATCCTTCAGGAATAAATTATAATAGGAAGCCCCAAGGGTGCCAAAAATGCATCTCCCCTCAAGGATACATTAGCTCGTCCACCTCCTCGTATATCGTAGCCCAGTGCATCCAAAGATCCGGCAGCTCCGCTTCCAGAAAGGTGTCCGATTGGCTCCTCTCGCTCCCCAATTGTCGATCCAGAGTCTATGAAAGTGGTGGAATAATATCTCAGGTATGGCTGGTGTATTTCCAGTTCGTTAAGATACATTCGGGGTCCGTCAGCGAGATTCCAAGTTATCATTTACTTCTCTTGACTCCTGGTCACTTTTCTGGTCCATATCTTCCGATCTGGGGGATGTGCAGCATATCAACAGGTCTCCTTGAATGCATATTTGGTCAACTATACTATTCGGACCTTTAATGAACAATTTGTTTTCCAGCTCAAAAAGAGCAATACATATGAACCGAACCGAGAAACAAGACTTCAAATACATGAATACATGAAGCATCCATTCCCTGCGATGCCGTTTCACACATCCCAGATTGGACGAACGAAAAGGGAAAGCCAAGAGCATGGATTGACGAAAAGTACGGGAAAGTGGTATTTGTTTCGAGGTGCAACTGAAAAATCTCAAAATACAGGGTAATTGAAGGAGATAAAAGGCAGATATGACTCAGGGGTTTAGAAAGCAGGAAGGGGAAATCTGATTCAAAGAAGCCACTCAAGTACACAAAACTTAATTTATGCCGAGAAAATATACCAGGACATCGGGATGAAATCCTGAGGAGAGGGGCTCAAACAAAGTGGTATAATGAAAGTCAAGAGGAAAAAAGAGACAAGCCTGTACAGAAGGAGAAAACCAATTGCGGCGCTTTTGTCAATCATAATTCCAAGGCCGATGGGAAACGATGAGCACCTTGTGCGAATTCGAGAAGCTCGCATGTTCACATAATAAGCAAGCAGGAGGCGCTCGCTCTCGGTGAGACAAGGCCGAAAGCGAGAATCTTGAACAGGGGGGCAGACCATGATTGGCGAGGGAAAGGATTTGTCAGAGGTGCTTCCAAAGAAGCCATATCGATATCTCTCAATATCAATATCAAGGAAAGATATTTGAAAAGAAAAGTAACCAATGAGACTCATTTGAGCTACCTGTAGGACAATATGGTCTGAGATTTCAAGTGCAACGATAGTTCAAGAGACCTGGAAGTAAAAGGAAAAGGAAATCGTGCATGTATAGGCCCATATGAATATAAGAATAGAAAAAAAAGTTAGGGCGTATTGTTTGCATGGAGCGCCGGCGCGATGTGGTTCTCGAAACCATTACCGAGTTCGACGGCCAGGGTCAGGGCCGGTTCGGCCTGTGGACCCTTTCTGCTTTGTTACGGCGGCAAGATCGTGGCGGTTCAGGCGGCTAGTTCTCCATCGCTCATACCAGATCACACGGCTAGCCTCACGCAACTCAGATCTCCAGTCACTGAAAACCGAATCCTTGAGTTTAAGAAAATCGCAGTGCTCAGGGTCGTACGGATCGGCGAAACCCCAGGGGAACTTTCGCCCGACTGGCTCATCGTTGTTGTTCAGAGAATGCGGATCGGGGGACAATATCGAGAATGGAAGATGGGGAAGAGCGGCTTGCGATCCAGTGGACTTCCGGGTACTCTGGCTGCGCGCCGAGGGAGACCCTGGGGTCTTGGTTTGCGCATTCTCGTCGTTTGATGTGGACCCAGAATCTTCTTGGTCATTCTGGCCTTCTCCAGCATCAGCAGTTGTATTGTCCTTGAGCGCATCGGCCTCATCATTATCACTCTCCGAAGAAGTATACTCTTCCTGATCCTCCAGAGTGAGTATCTCGAGTGGATCAATGTTGGCCTTCTTCAGACTAGCCCAGACTGCTTTCCTCAGGTATGCCATGTGCGCAGTCGTGATGGTGTCAGCCTTGCTGATGACGGGGACAACAGTGGTCTTGCCAAAAACCGTCCGTAGGACCTGAATATCGAGATTCTCATCCAGAACGCCCAAGACACGGGAGTCGGCTGGTCGAGAAGTGCCCTGAGCAGCTCGTTCGGCGGCTGCGATGTTTTCATCCAATCGTGACGGATCAAGAATGAGAAAAGTGCAGTGAATGTGGGTATCGCGCACACCAGGAGAACGGATAACTTTCATTTCCTCATTCAATGTTTCTTCAAATTTACTCTCGAGGAACCCAGTCACTCCGCGGAGCTGAATGTCAACAATGCTTCTCTCCAGCCCCTGAGAATCCCACAATGTCAGTCCAACACGCTCCCCATCAATCTCGGTCTCGAGATAGTGGGATGTGTATCCCTCGTTGGCAGGCGATTGGCTATCGTATTCAACTTCATCCGGCGAACGAGAAGGGTGTTTGTGCGGAGGCAGAGCGAGCGACTTCCTAAGAAAGTTGAGGAATGAGGTCTTGCCCGAGTTACGAGCACCAATGACCAAAATACTGCATCAGTTTGTTAGCAACTTTTCCCCTCCTCCCGACTATGCACATCGCTCACTCACTTGTAAGGGGTCGGATCCTTGCGTCGGCGCAGTCTGCGAGGATTGTTGACGGTGCTGACGGCGCTGCTTGCGTAGCTATAACGCCCACGGTGGGTCATGCTTTCTGTTCGGGAATAGAGATCGACGTATTCCGGAGGCACGGGAGTACTCATAGCGCTGCGAGACGCGTATTGTTGGCTAGGCGACAAAGGCTGGCTGGAAAGAGCAGCGAGACTGTCGCGGTTTTCGTCGCCTCCAAAGGTCTCAAGAACTGGGGTGGGCGAAAGGTCAGGGAGACGGGGGGGTTGTTTGGGGCGCGATTCGCGCTGGCGACGAAGTTCCTCCTCCATCAGCTGAGTTTTGGACATCTTCTTCTTGCCTCCCGATGATTTCCTATCGCCGATGGGTTCTGTCGATTTGGAGCGGCGGAGGAAGCCCAAGGATGAGGATGTTCTCTTTTGATCCTTCAAGTTCAGTTGGCCGTTACCATTTTCCGTGATGACAGGGGGAACATCGATAGGAGGTTTGGTCCGGCTTGGGGACCGGGGTCTTGCTGCTGCGGTTGCCATAGGGTACTCGGGTGGCCCTGGCCTGTCACTTGATAATCTGTAACACGAGGGGGTTTCTTTGCCAAATCAATGTGGGGTCACTGCGAATTGATATTGTCTCAGATATGGATTCTTTCACGCCAACGCAAAATATTACCTAGTATTTAGTTCACCAGCCCTAATTCGTCAATTCAAGATCAACAAGTAGTCTTTAATGATTTGATAGCTCGGAATAACAATTTGCTACACAAAATCAGTCAACAATCAAAGTCCGAATTATGGGTGAGCAAGACCCATAAACGAGAAGGCTGCCTTTACAGCGAAAAATTGCAAGAGCTTACCCAAGATTGAGCAAATTCGGTGGTCTGTTTTTGCTGTTGTAAGGTACCTCTTTCCTCAAAATTTACGGCGATTGAATTGGGAATATAGACAAAATTTGGACGGTGGTGGGCGGCCAGACGAAAAACCGCGCGATTTGACCCAGAAACGCAGAATTGAAAAAAATAACACCCCAGATTCAATCCTAAGGGAAAAGGGACGAAGCCTAGGTAAGTCGACAATTCACAAGCCCAGCAAGCGTTTGTCGAAATGAGACCGCGTCGCTACTAGAGGACGATGGGAATATAAAAAGGTATCAAAACGAATGGATGGTAGATGTCCGCGGTTCACACGATGTGAAGACCGAGATTGTTGGGTTTTTCTGCTTTTTTTTCTGTCTTTTTTTATTTTCGTTGACGATATGCCTCGGGCTAAATGAAATTGCCTGCTCACAGCGTCCGGCTGATGCGGCGCATATAAGTGAGAGAGAAAAAGGATGGGAAAAGGGAAAAAGAATGGATGGAAAGAAAAGGAGGGGAGGATGAAAGAAGAGAGAAATGAAACGAAAGGATGACGGACTAGATGAAGATCGGCCAGTGAGAACGGAGGAGGAGGATGGTTTCTTCTATCTGACCTGTTTACCTCGTACAGGAAAAAAGCACGAGGGAAAGAAACCCCCGATCGACTGTCAATGTCTGCAACGTGGAGCCCGAAACGTCACTTTCGTGTGAGATATGAGAGCTAACTGGCAGCTTCCTCAACCAGGGATTTTGCCTTTTTTAATTTTTTTTATCTTTTTCTTTATCGCCTAATATTCAATTTTTTTTATCGCCTAATATTCAATTGATTTGTTCTCAGTGGGAACAACGTCGAGGCTTGGAGCTCTTCTTGAGCTGGATGGGATTCAGGGGCAATGCGACAAGCAAGGGTGGGCTCGACCACTCCAAATCTCCCCCACTCAGCCAGTGCTCGAAGTGTTTTAGCTTAGGCCGCTGGACTTGGCTTCAGAGCAGGTGGGCTATTGGAGGTTTTGAGTCTAGCTTGTCACGCTGGGAGGGGCAAACCGTTTAGGTGATTACAGTCAGGAAACTGAGCTAATCTCAGGGGCAATCTTTAACCAGAATAGAGACATGCCATTATTATTGCGATTTCTTATTCTGGCTTGGGCGAGAATGGTGAGAACCTGAAACAAAGTCATCGACCAAAAGCCACAATTTAGAGGCAGTGATAATGGCGATCCCTCGACGACCAGATCTGAACGTTCGTGCAATCAGTTGAGGTCATGAAAGCGGCGCAGACGGAGCCGAAGTAGTAAAATGACAAACAGTAATCTTAAACAACTCGATACAACCTATTTCGGAGTCGCAGACCCAATGACCAGGCGAGCGAGGGGAATTTAGCTACCTACTTCTGGAAGCACCTAGGTATAAATAATGCAGGAATTTGTAGAGAAGAGTCTTCTGCAGAGAAATCCGTCGCCGGGGTGTTTCCATTGGAAGTGTTGACCACAAGTGCCAGAAGCAATTTCGCCGTGAGCCTTGGATCTGGTAATGATCTAAACTCCATTCACACGTGGGGACTAGCCCATAATTTGCGCGCGGCCATTTTAAAGTCGCGTCCCACTGTACATTCAGGTACGAGAGACATAGATACTCCATAAGGCAGGTAAAATTCCAGATTGCATAAGGCTTGCATTCCCCCTGGTCTCCCACAGCAGCTTTATTTGTAATTGTTCCAATCCATGTTCCAGATTTCTTGCTATGATATCATCTAGGGATCAAATATGCAGCTTAAGAGGCTCAAGGGGAACATGAATGACTATAGGTAGGATACAGGAGCAAATTCCTTTGGAGCTCACTTATTCAGGTTTTCTGTATTGGTCCGGTAATATTTCTCATAATTTAAGGTAAATAACAGCCAGGTGGACAAGCCGCTGTACGACATCCACATCTTCCAACCCACCAGGTTTACGGGTCTGATTGGCCGGACTGACAAGCTGTTCAGGAACTCTGAAGCTCCAATGGGGACTTTTCCTGGCCTGTTGTCAGCCCGCACCTGACACTAAGGCACCAAGGTCGACGGTACAGAGTTCGTGCTGTCCCGCACCAACCCGAGAACTCCGAGTCCCTCCTCGTTTTTGGTAGCCAAAGTTGTCCCAGCCCCTGAATCAGTACTAAGCCATGTTAAACATTGTCGCCAAGGGATTGGCTTTGGGCCTTGCTCTCTCTAAAAAGTCCAAATCGAATCTGCAAGATCCTCATTGCTCTCACACAAGGCTATATTTATGATCCACTAGTGTTCATCTTGTTTGTAACACACTGCTTGTGTTATTATTACTACGAAACAAAGGCTTCTGGATATTAATTTTAAGAAAATTCTGCCTGCAGTTCCTCTCAAGCACAGATGATACCATCATTATTATTAACCATCAAAGCTCGCATATCCCGGAGATTACCTTCCCCTGATCCCCACCAAACCCTCCGGTTCTGGACATATCTGAGTTCTGCTGTAACGGCTAAGCTTGTTCATCGTTGGGCCACAAATTTCCCCAGAACTTGCTGATCAGTCGACCCATTGACCCTTTGCAAGATTTAATAATACGCTGTCGGTGATGGTGAAGGTACGACCCTCCATGTTCGGAATGGAAGAATCACACATGGGTCCCCCGGGCACACTTTCTCTCGGTCAAGGTTCTTGAATTTCGGTCCGTTGGGCCCTGCAGTGAACTTTGCCTGCCCGAAGAAGGACGGTCCTCCCGGGAGCTTGTCGTCTCCCCACTGACCGTTGAAGTTCAACCAGCTAACAGGGTAGTTGGGGTCGTAGGGCTGGAACTTTTGAGTGGCCGGGTCATAGCTATATGCATAGGCGCTCAAAATAGGATCCCACAGGGTTCCTTGGTCCGTATGGTCAACGACAAAACCTGCCGGAAGATTAAGGTGAGGAATAGTGTGGTCATGATCACTATGAAATTGGAAAAAAAAAAAGTGTTCAACCAGGTTAGCATCCAATTTCCATTTATTAATGAAAGGGAACCGTCTCGTGTGGATTATCTTACCCGGAAATAGAATAGACAGCATGACTACCTTGAGCAGAATAGGCAAGTGGCCGGATGCCCTGCTTCTCTGTTGCTTGGTATGTAAAAGCTTGTCCTCCAGAGTGTTGGCTATACCAAATAGCCTGTGGCTCTCTGTTCTCAAAGCGAATCATATTATGCTCCCTGCAACATGCCTGGTTAGATGAAAGTGACTATCCGTCCTTTTATCTAGTGTGATCACCCACCAATCTCCTACATGGTCACCAAATTCCATCCCAAGAACTGTGTTGCCCTGGTTATACCTTTTTCAATCATCAGCATCTATCAAGAAACTCACATCCTTTCCACAAAAGAGAAATAAGAGCAACCTACGAGTAAAAGTAAAAGTAGAAGGCATCTATCGTCCCGTTTCCTCGGTCATGAACAATAATGGTCGACGTCACTGCATCCTTCGTCTGGCCATTCTCATCCACAGTGGCTCCTTCAAACCATGCTGGCTGCGGGTCCGCATCGATACCTTCTTTGGAGGTTAGATAGACACTTGTGTTGCCCAAATCATTCAGGTGGTCTAGGTTATTGAGAGTCACCGGCAGTCTAACGTTCTGCACCGGTTCTCCGTCCATCTCCGGGGCCGTGTGTTCGAGATGCTGCCCAATGTCGGAAGGCTTATATCGATCTTCGCTGTGAAGCCACACAAGTGGTGCTAACTTAGAGTTAGCGCATCCACCACTAGTTTCTGTTTTAAATTGCTCACCGTAGTCTAGAACGTAGCTGGGGATGGCTGTGGTATCTAATCCGTTTAAAGCACCGCTTGAAGCGGCATTCACACAGAGGGAAGATTTTCCAGACCACAAGGGGATCTGTAGTATACAGAGAGCACGGAATAATAGCCACATTTTCTCTCCCTCGCCACAAATACCGAATCAGTGTGTTCTTCAATGGGTCACAAGAAAGTTCGCAGATGAAAAAGCGGGTATTCGATTTGAAGGAAATCGCTAATCCGAGGGCGTCTAGGCGAGAAATCATGCAAATATAGTACCACGGATCAAACACACTAAGCGATCTCTACTTCATCTGGTAGGTATCAAATACTAAACCTCCTGACCACCATCAAGATAACAATATCCCTATAGTTCGGCATCCTGTCCATATGTGCGACCTCGTGGGCTGAGCAGAACCAGGAAGGGGCGGCAGGTGACAGCTCCACGATAGCCAACAGCTGCTTTTTCCCTCGACGCGTGCACAAGAGAGGGGTTGAGAAATCCGGGTCTGGTCCTACCTCTCAAGCCAAGATCTGCGTTCCCAATAGTTTATTCCAGATTTTCGCCCTTTTCTTCATCTTATACAAAGATCGATAAGCACGAGGTTGATCTGGCCAATTGATAAACCACAATCGGTGGGTGTAGATTGTCAATGTGATGCTTCATGTCACATTCTTTGGGCCATGGGCGAATCAGGTGATGCCTGGTTTGTCCTTTAGCATCTCATTCAATGCTACCCGATACCTGCTAATTTACCTGGGTAGTATCCGAGGTTGACTTGGTCGCGGGTCATTTGAGAAAATCATTTTAGGCTTAAAAAGTTCGTCCAAGGTCTCATCCAGAGTATTATACGTCCCCCTAGAGGTTTTCCCTTCCGCACATGTACCTAGGTACCCTCCACGACGGGAACACCCCCTTAGTTGTGCTTCGCGAAGTCAAGAAAATCTTCATACCCATCATCATTCAATCGCCTGAATCAACTTGTATGCAGCCCAAAAAACGCCAGCCCGAGCTAAATCTTGTGCGCTGCACTCTGCGCCGCAGCTAGCTCCTCCTGCTTCTGCTTCTCCTTCATCAACTGGAACACTTTCAGATCCAGCGGGATCCTCTCACCCAGCCACGTCGCCCGCTGAGTATGATTTCGCTCATCTTCACTTTCCACTGTATTCGGGTGAATCAACACACTGAGGGGGCCCCTATTAATAACGAGCCAGGGAATAAAGGCCCCAAACTGTGCAGGAGTGAAAATGTTAACCTCGAACATGGCCACCGGGTGCGGCCCTATTGGCCTGTCGAAAAAGGTGTATATGCGAAGCTCCGGGACTATATCCAACATCAGTCCATTGAGAAGAGAGTGTGAAAAAAACAGAGACAGAGATAGGAAGGTAAGGAGAGAGAAATAAACTGGACCGCTCACATTCACGCCGGATTCTTTCCCAGAGAGCCTTCGCAAAGACAACCTGGTCCGGGTTGTTCTACGTAAATTGCTCACATGTCAGGCTCAACGCCTTCGAAAGCTCCAACTGATCCCCTGGAGGTAACAGAAAAGTACCTAGGGAGGATACTAACTTGAAAGTGATAAATATGGATGTCGAAGCCCCCTCTTCTGCCTTTCGTCAGAGGGTCGGGGAACTCCTCGTATGCTTTGCTTAGAACCCCATGCTGGGGATTTTTCAGTGATTTGCCATCGTCATTTTTCTTACTATGCGCTCATCATGTCAGTGTGAAGAAGGCAAGAAAGAACAATGCAGTCTGTTGTGTTCGCCATTTTCTAACGATATGGCACAATTTCACCCCTCAAGATGGGCTTCTGGTGAACGTACTCAGACAGTGGTTCCAGGTTCTCATAGCCCTCGAGCGGGGAGGGATAGGTGTAGGCGAATTGATTCGTCATTGCGACAAGTTGGTACGTCTTTCTGGGATGGAAAAAGGAAGATAAGGAGATCGAGATATCTCGGGTTGAGAAGGGATCTTGGTAGTTTAAGTATAAGGTACTGGAAAGTGGGACCCCCGGCTAAAGCTTTCCGCGATCTGACAAAAGGTGCGGAATTGAGTACCTCCACTTTGATTATTGATGTCTTGGACAGCGATTCTGAAGTATTATAAATGATTAAACTGAGATGTGCAGAGTTGGCCTTTAGTATTTATAAGCACCCGCAGGAGTGGTATTCTCATTGTTGAAATCCATGACGTGCCTACATATAAACTTCTAGCAACCTTGAAAATATATATGTTGCCACCCGCTCTATTCCTAGATATTATACAAGATCACTAACTCAATACATCCATAACTTCCTCCTTCAACGCCATGGAAACATTATAGAATAGCAAAATATGCAGTCCAGAAATAATGCGACATGGCGAAAATTGTTTAAAGCGCCTTTAACCCAACCCCGGAATTCCTCCCTATAATTCAATAATTCATTCACCCCGACCAAGAGGCTTTAACATCAATGTGTCCATCGGCATCAACATACTTCCCCCGGTCCCATTCGCGGCCTTCACTCTTGCTAGACCACTTGACATCATTTAGCCTGCCTTCCCAGTCTCCTGTAGTCATAGGCGAAGCGCTGGTTTTCCATCGCTCCACAACATCATTATTGAATCCCGCTTCTCGTAGTCTCTCTTCACCCTTTTGTTTCCAGCGCGCTCGGTCACGTACAGCCTCAAGAGCAAGCTCCCAATCATCGTCCCCCGTCATGAGCCCCGGGACGGCCCGTCGAGTGGGCTTGTTGGTCTCTAAACCCTCATCCTCCGGCTGAACATCTAGTGTGGGGTCGTAGTCCGGTGCGAAGTGGGCGTCAATATTGCTAGCGTGAGGCCTGTATGCACCTCGGCCGCGAAAGCGGATTAGCTCGTGTTCTTTGGGGGGCAAAGGTCCAACGAGATCCTCCAGGGGGTCTGACTCATCTCCCAATAGCTGGCTTTGGGGGAGTGGTGATGGTACTGGGGACGGCCGTCGCCGTTTACGTATGCTCTCCTTGTCGTTGCGTCTCTTACGTGAGTCCGGTGATCTGGATCGAGATGTTGGCGGAGAACTCGAACGTCTTCGATAATGTCGGCGGCGACTGGGAGAGTTCGGCTCCCGCTCATGATGGTGAGACCGGCTTCGCGATCTGGAAGTGGATCGGCGATGATGGCTCCCCCTTGACTTCTGGAGCCTGTCATAGTCTGATTTACGCTCACCTCGGGACTTGTGGGATCGGTCTCTTTCTGCGGACGGTGAGCGGGTCCGATGTCTTCTCCGATGCGAGCGGTACCTGTCGTCTCTATCGCCCCTTCTCTCCTGTCGTGGATCCCGACCGTCCGATCGGTGATGACGACGATTATGATGCTCTTTGCCACTGCTCCGGAGCGATGTTGAGGGCTGAGATCTCAACTGTCGCATTCGCTCTCTTGCTTCTCGCTCCTCTTTCTTCTTCAGGGCAGCATTGTGGCTGTCCGTTTCTTTGATAATGTGACGGAGAAAACGGGTGTTGGGTTTGGGAGCGGCGCCGGTTGGCCTGTCGCAAACATGTTAGCATAACTGGGAAAGCCCAGGGTTAGGGGCCAAGATTTACCTCTTAGGCATATATGCTCCCATTCCGTCGGTAGAGTATTTCAAGGAGCTGTTTCGAGCTTCCTCTGCGAGTACTCGAGCAACATAGTCATCGTTGTCCGCATCACCCTGTGGTTTCCCAAGTCCTTGCGGCATGGTTTGAGCGACCACGCAGATGTGGGATACAAGGAGAAAGTGAGGCTTCAACACGAGATATTGAACTACATCACATCGGGGAATAAGGAATTATAGTATAGATCCACTCATTTGTCTCCGACAAAAGGCAAAAATATAGGAAGAGGAGAATATCTTAAATGTCAGAGATGGAAGGACGTGCGTCACTGTCACTCGCAGATCCCTCTCTCGTACCCTCACCGCCCGCGTTGTCAATCATGTGGCGGTTGGGTTTGTTTACCTCCGCATTGTCTGGCGTTGCGACTTGGTCGATTGTGACACAGTATAACTACTTGATGCTGGCTTCTCTCGGGATTTCTGTTTCATACCTATGATTTATTTCTCGATACTTTGTTCCTGAGAAGGAAGAAAAATTGCATTATCGATAAATATGGTAGATTTAAACCCCGCACACGTTCGACAACATCTCGAACAGCTGCAGCAAGATCACGGAGAGTTGCAAACACAACTTTCCATAGTCCGGATCAGTGAACCCATTTTCTCTCCCGACTCGGAATTTTCAGGTCCATCTCCATCGAAGCGTAGATCGGACGTTTCCGCATTTGACATTCCTACGCCTGCTTCCCTTGAGGCCGACCTAACACATTACAAGGTGGGCACAAAGATGCCCCATAACCCACGTGTATGGACAGGCATAAAAACTGACTATTGAATCAAGGAGCTGTTTTCCAAGTTACGATTTTCATACGTTGAGCAAGTGACAAAAGAAAAATTCCTGCGCGCAATTGTCGGCGATCCTCCCCTCGTCGTTGGCCACAATGAAAATGTCGAACTGGAGACACAGTTAGCGGAGGTGAAGGCGGAACTCAAGGCGCGGAAAGGAGACGTTCGATTGATGATAGGGGAAATGGAGAAGACTGCTAGGGATCTTGCAAGTCGTAAGTTCCTCTGGAGCTAGTTCCCCATGGACCATCTATAGAGAGAGAAAGAAACTAATATCCACACTGTCCGAAAGGCTACAAAAATGTGCAACTACAGATGACTCAACTTGACTCTCTGCCCGAGTCTATCGAGAACCTTGAATCTACGATCGCGGAATTGCGCGCCAAACAAATCACAAATACGGACCCCTCCTCTTCGTCGTCGCAGAACCTTCCCCTTCCAGCGACATTATCTCTCCTATCCGAGCGCGAATCTGAGCTCGCAGCTCTGAACAGGCAGCTTGCTGCAGTGCAAAATACTCTACCGCGCAAGACTCGAGAGGCTGAAGCCGTGGAACGAGAACTGAGTGTTCTGGAACGGCGGAAAACTGAAGCTATATCCCAGGCTCGAGAGGCTCAGAGGAAGAAACAAGAGGGGGAGAGTGACGGGCTAGAGGAGGCAGGAAGATGGTATAGAAGTGCTGAAGAGGCACTCAAGAGTTTAGTGGGCGTGGAAGGATGAACGGTTAAAACTTGCGGGCAGAGTTGCAAAGTTTCATGATATCCATGCACATGTCGTTTGCGTTTACGGTAGCGAGGGACAATTTACGTGTATTACGTCTTACATATGCGGCATCCACATCTTAAGAAAATTCAGGTTTCGAAACTGAGCCGTGGGCTATATTTTTTGGATTCATCGAATTGCAAGGTCGTACAACATTATACGCTATGCATCAATGACAGCGAAGCCCCGTGAATTTTATTTTCCATACCGAAACCCGTCCGTACTCCAGTTTTAATAATTTACTCCTCATCCTCCTCAGCCTCATCATCACCGCCAGCGGCAGCCTGGGCCTTCTTGCGTTGGACACGGCCGGGGCGGCCACCACCGAAGGGGGAGCTGAGGGCGAAGTCAATGTGCTTCTGGGAGTCCAGGCGGACCATGTAGGAAGGCACGTTGACGATCTGCTTGCCGACGCTGTTCCCGAATAGTTAGTAACCTTCTCTAGAATAATTCTGACGATGGAGGGGTATTGCATACCGGATGTGGCGCTGCTTAATCAAAACACGGGCGTGGTGGATGGACTTGGCGAGACCAAGCTTGTAAACGCAGGTCTGGAGACGACGCTCCAAGAAATCCTCGACACGGAGGGCCAGGACGTAATCAAGCTTCATGCGAGACTCATCGAGCACACCGATGCGGACCAGACGGCGAATCAAAGCGTTACCTTCGAAAAGACGCTTGGGGTCCTTCTCGTCGAGAGTGAGCAGCTCACTAGTACGCATCTCCAGTTAGTCCGGTGTTCCCATTGCGTTTCTTCAAGGGAGGTTCTCCCGAAAATTTTATCGAGGCGCGAGAAGTGCTTACCGAGCAGCACGACGAATCTTGGACAGAGTAAGCTGGACACGCCACACCTCACGCTTGTTGCGCAGGCCGTACTCGCCGACAATCTTCAGTTCCGAGTCACTAGATGACTATGTTAGGCAAAGGAACACACGACATAAACAGAAGCACGCTTCTGATCAGTGGCCGGAGAGTACTAACAGACGAGCCGACTCGAAAGCTGCGCAAAAGTTAGCATACAATTGTGGCCAAATAAGAAAAAAAAATTATCGCATTTTGGATATCGGTTGAGATTACTTACGACGACGAGGGACCTTGTAGGTCTTGGAGTAAACGCGACTGTATGGAGAAAAAGAAGAATTAGACCAATGCGACCTCGATTAAACTGGCTCGCAGTTCTGTATACTCACGGGACGGGGGCCATGGCTGCTGGTTGAGCGTTGTCGCGAGGTTGTCGAGTACACTGAGCGGGATCAAAATCACCAAGACTTCAAAGTTGAAGATGCACTTTTGGAGAATGGGCGGTAACCAAGCGAGGGCGCTAGTCCGTGAGAGGTATAGTGCGAATAGGGCTTAACCCGGCGGACAAGGCACACTACGGATCCGAGAAAGTACACTATCGCTGGGCGGGAGTCGAGGCACTTTTTCGTTGTCGACAAGTTCTCAACATCAGCACCAACCAACACCGCCGAAATGGGTCACTCTCACGGTCTGCGATCCGGCACTCGGGTATGTTTGTGATCGATGATTTTTGAGCGCTTTTGCCTTTGCTTTCCGATCCGAAAGGGGAGGGGTGATGCGCTAACAATGATTTCAGTATGCCTTCAGCCGTAACTTCAAGGAGAAGGGTGCTATCCGCCTGTCGACCTACCTGAAGACCTACCGGTACGCCGATAATTTCCCCCGCGAGAATTGATTGCGTATAGACGGTTTTGTCCAGTATCTGATGAACTTCTTTTAGGGTTGGCGATATTGTGGATATCAAGGTCAACGGTGCCGTCCAGAAGGGGTCAGTGAATTTTCCTCCTACCACAACACAACCCTGGTGCAATTACGATGAGATCGGAATTCCGGATTTTTTTTGTTCTGCATTATCGGTGATGATATGAAGGGAATGGTTTATACTGAGATTTTCGAATAGTATGCCCTACAAGGTCTACAACGGAAAGACCGGCGTCGTCTACAATGTCACCAAGTCCTCCGTCGGTGTCCTCCTCTACAAGGTCGTCCGCAACCGTTACCTCGAGAAGCGCATCAATATTCGCATCGAGCACGTCAAGCACTCCCGCTCCCGTGAGGACTTCATCAAGCGTGTGAAGGAGAACGCCCAGAAGAAGCTCCAGGCCAAGGAGCAGGGTGTCCACCTCCACCTGAAGAGACAGCCTGTTGCCCCCCGCGAAGCCCACGTTGTTGAGGGCATCGCCGCCGAAACCATCACCCCCATCCCTTACGACACTATCATTTAAACAAATGGAATGGGTCGATTGCGGTTGTTTGGTGTTTGGATTTTGCATTTGAGACGAAGCGAAAAAGGAAGGGTTTCCCGGATGTTCTGGCACATCTAAGTCCTGTGCATAGATTCCCCTGAATGAAAAAATCAAAATATTTCAATTTCTCTTGTTCACATCTTCACAAGCCGGAGTTGGATGGAGGAGATAGGGAGGAAATTTAATGGGTGGAGTAATTTGCATCTGCCCCAAGAGTTCATGTGGGAAACCGCCACTTCTGTCTCTTTCAAAAATCCAGAGCACCCGATACTCTAATGACATGACTGCAAGACCCGGGGGTTTTTTCGTTTTTCGGTTTTTTTTTTTCGGCTGCACTAAACTTTCCAGACTGAGTAGCTCTCTAGGTTTGATATGCGGCTCTTCAGGCACTATTAGGCATTTGACTCTTTCTCTCGTCTGTAAAGAGGCAGAGTAAGACGAAATAATCTTAGCTTCCCGCCTCGATTCCATCCTCTGATAACTTCCACGCATCACGCATACTTCATCATTGCACGTAAACGGGCGCGTGGATACGTAGCATTGCCCAGCCAATCCGGATGCAATAAAAACCTCCAACAAACCACAGGCAAGAATGCGTAGAGCCGAGCCACTACTCTGTGGCTGAGCTTTCATTTTCCAAAAACCTGTTGGTCGATTGGCGACTCGGGTTCATGAGAGCCTTGTATTCTGGAGAACGACGACATGCGGCCCATTTGCACTGCCAGTTCACCCTCCACACAACTGGTCATTCAGGCTGGAGTTCCTAGTTACCTCTTGCATCTTCTTCGAAACATCTAAAAAGACATGGGTGGTCTAGGTCTTTTGATCTACATCATTTCTTGCCTCATCTCACACAACCATTATTTCCTCACCGGTATTTCCCTAGCATGGTGGCTGTGAATCATCCACTGAAATGCGCCTTGTGTCTCTTCGCCACTTCATACTAGATGCAGGTGAAGGCTTTCACATCGGCAAACTGTGGCTATCAACCTTCCACCCTCTTTGCTGCGCCAGCTGGACAAATCCAGCTAGCACGAGTGTGCCAACTCAAGGTTACATTTCGACTGAGGCTCCTGCGCAAGGCTTCTCACCAAATTGAGAATCGCCACAATTTCTGGGTTTCATTGTATCCTTTGTTTTTGGCCCCGTGCGAAGCTCAATAATTAATTTAATGATATATCATTGGGTAGAGCTTGCAGCTAAATCACCTCGAGGCGAACTTTGCTTTCCTAGTATTGTGGTAGGCAGATCAGACTTTGGTGAAGGATCAGAGGTGGACCAGGAAGTGATAGACCAAACTTTGCAAAAATTTTGAGGGTGGGTTGTTTCTTTTCATGAAGCCGACACCAGGTCATCCCTACATACAGGATTCCCTGTGCCTAGAACATACATACACCTTCCCTGCTGCGTTCTTTTGCACTGCGTTGCTGTAACCTGCGGCTTGTAATTAAACCGCATACGTCATAGGAGACTGCTGTCTCCGCCAGTATTCGAAGAAGAAACGTAAGGCGAAGTTCCTGGCTTCTCAATTGAGGCAGTTCAAATGCTCAGAGAGGGGAGTTTAAGCTTTGTTGTTTCCTTTTTTTTCTTTCGATTTCTTATTGATTACGAGCGCATAGTGTAGAGTTAGCTCAGGCATGGTCATGCCTCGCAGTAGCGCCGCAGCCTCACAATTTGCGGTGGATCCTGTTCCATTATTCTAAAGGAAACATCATGATCCACTGACTTATAGTAGCAATCCTATCATGGCAGATATAATCAAGCGCGAGATCAAAGATTCTCTTTCAAGAATGGTTAATCGAAAAATAAAGAGAGTTCGAGATTCACTATGATCCGTGTTACTTCCCCGCATCCGCTTGAAGATGGGCCGAGATTATCAAGATCGAGGCTAGTTGCTAGTATCACCAGGAAGAATATTTCAAGGAGTATCAAAAAACCGTATTTCCCATCAAAATATCAAGTCATTCGTTATCAATCAGAGTTCCGAAATTGACGCCCTCACCAGCCTGAGTGTTGAGGCAGATTCGGGATAAGCCGGGGTAGTCATAGGCTCGACGGCCAGGCACCAAAGCACCCCGTTACCCCTGCAGGCGTCGAGAGTTGCCTACCTAGGTATTTAGTGAGGCACAGAAAGGAGCAAACTCTAGCCAACGAGGTGCCAGACCAAAGATCTTGAACTTCCTTTTCCCTCACCGGTTGTGAACAGTGATCTGTGATGGCGCGATACCCCAGGTAAAAAGCCCCTGCCTCATTTTCACCCCTCATGCTGCCCACCTGGTGGATAAGTGCGATCTTTCAGGCACTTGAAGCCAATATACCCAACCTGGTTTGCCCATGATGTCAGTCACAAACTCCAAGCAGCCTGTCTTCAGTCAGTAGCGCGGAACAAACCCCAAACTGCAAGTAGCTTCGATGCGAGGGATATCACCCTGTATCACTCTTCTCTAGGTAGATAACGATAAGCTCCGTCGCTTCGAGTTATGAGCTGGTTTCTCTTCGAAAGAAAAAAGAAAACAAATCAAGTCGGATATCGGATTGTGGCTGAAGTAAGATTTTACCTGGGTTTAAGGCTGGAGAAACGTGCGAATAAACATTCTTATAGTCCATTCAGATGTTTCGTGCTACCCTGCTCAACAAGAAATTAGACTTTTATAGGACGAGCACTTTTTATCACCTTTTGGCCTTACTGTGTACATCTCAAGGCTAAGGGCGTCATGAGTGTGGGACATAAGGCTCGGGTTCATTAACCCATTATTTATTTCCTAATAATTAATACTAAATTGAATCTCGTCTTTTTCCAGTACAATTACCACCACTCTTTAAGAGTATTTGGGTCCCCTCACTCCTCATTGCTTTTGCCCAAGCCCCCTTGATCTTATATACATCCGCCCCCCAGATCCAACAAGCAACAACTCTAGTCCAGATTCCTTTTGATTCCATTGTGTTTATTGTCATTAGCTCATTTTACTTTCCCTCTCACATTTTCTTTTCAACACAAAACAAAACAAAAAAAAAGGTAGAGACAGGTGTGGGCCGGTCTTCTGCAGCCTCATCGCTACATATCAAGGTGTATTGGCTCTCTCGATTGTCAAAGACAGGCTATAAAAGCTTTTTGGGTTATTATTTATCTTGCTCCTCCCTGGTTCTCTATCCGTCGATCCTCTTGACTTGTCATCTCCGAGTATCCCTTTCTCTTTCTGCTACCCCATTCTCGACCGGCTTCCCTTACACGTCCACAGTCTCCTCTAAAACTTCTTAGCCTGGGAGGACTTCTGATTGGCTTTCCTTACTGGTCATGGCCTACCAATTCACGCAGTTCCGAGACGACAACCTCGTGAACCCTACGGATGACTATGAGAACGACGCGCCGCATATCCTTGATGGATCCCAGTTGGGGGCATCCCAGGTTGGGGGCCAATGGATCCAACCATGGCATCTCACCGTCCCTCCACATGGCTCAGATGTAGGTTGACCATAGCCTATAACATACTCATCTCAATACAGCTAACGATCGCTTCACGCTTAGGTACCGTCCCCTTCTAGTTCACACTCATCGGCACACAGCGACTACCCCGACAGCCCTGCAGGTTTTCTGACAGGCACTTGTTTATCAGGGCCATATCCCATGGCATCCAACTTAGCACCTGGTGGGGTTCTCGGCATACAAGCTTCTACTCCTCCTGAAATTCTCCTCCCACACCAACAACAATACCCAGACTTCCATAACGCTATGCAGGATGTTATCCACCATTACAACTCTCACGATTTCAACCTGCGCAGGTTGGTACCGCTGCTTTTGAACGCCCATACCCTAGGAACACGTTTGCTCGAGTCAAAAGACAAATTCAAGGCTGAACCGGGGCCGGGTAATGCCAACGCTGAGAAAAATACCCCTCGATATACTTGCTGCATATGTCCGACTCGGAATTTTTACTCACGTGGTACTCTAAAACGTCACATTAGCGATACTCATTACCATGAGTATAGATTTTTTTGTCCATACTGCGACCTTTATGTTCACCGCAAGGATAAAATTCGAGAGCACTGGAAGAACGGGCATTGTGGCAAGGGCGAACTCTCTCGTGCCGTTATTGACGAATATTCCTTGCAATTGCCTGCACCCTCCAAGTGTCACTTCTGTCGCCGCCCCGTAACATGTTGGGAGGACTTCTGGCATTGTGTGCTGGATCATTGTATCTGGCCTAATGTTGATGCCCCCCCAGGAATAGCTACGAGTAGTAACCGGCAAGATCGCAATGATGACGACACTGACAATTCTCAACACCAACCTAGATATGCATCATGGGGTAATCCTGATCCGAGTTTAGGCACATATGGTAGCTCAAGTCAACCCCAGGGAGGTGGAAACAATAGCTATATGCACCCAGGGGCTCATACTGGATATCGTGCATTTAACCAGTTGGACGAGTGCAACCTGGCCGACCCTGACTCCTTTGGTACCGACCTTACAAGTGATACTTCAAGCCAGGAGTCTAGGCCTTTAGAGCTCCGAGAGAGTTCCGATTTGGGGTTTGAGAAGAAGAGCACTGATGATTTGGGAGAAGATGAGAGCTCAGCCCGGCCAAAACCCACCCTTGGAGACAACAAATTCCGTGAAGGCATTGTCCCTTCAGAAGCAAACGAGACGCCCCAGCGAAAATGCCAGAACTGTGGGCATCTTCTTGATGGTTGCTCCGAGTGTGAAGGTGTGGGAGCGGCTGTTTTTGCGTGCCACGAATGCGCGAGCGGAGCCGCACTGCGAATGGCTGATTCCCATCAACCGGTTGAAAAAAGCGGCCAGAAGTATGGCCTCCCATCTCGCAGTTACAGCGAGAAATCCGAGTCAAAAGGACTTGATCCAACCCTCATCGCACAATCTCTGATCAAAGTGATCTCGAATTTGTCGATAGTTCCTACCGACACCGAACTTGAAGCAGATCAGACTGTTGTGTTCACCACCCAGCGTGCCAAAATCGAACATAATGACAACTGGACCTGTGACATTGGAATTTCAGTGGCTTCAATAACCAGCCATCAGTTTCGGATCCTGCAATACTTCGAGCACTGCTTATTCAGTTCGCAGAGGAAAGGAGGTTTTTTGAGTTCGATTCGAGAGACACTCGTGATATCTGCGCAACAAAGCATGCTTCCCTCTGCACAAGGTTCGTACTAGTATACCCGACCTACCTTATACTCATATTTACTTACTAATCTTCGTTTAGATATCGGATTCCAAAAAGTTACCTTGGCTTCTGCGTCACGCCCCGATATCCCAGGGGAGCATTTTGCCTATCTTGCTCGAGAAAAGAACTATGCGTCCTTCGACTCAGAACTCCAAAAGGTGCGCCAGGCATCGCCCAAGAAACGGCCTCATCTCAGGGTTCGTGTCCGTGCGATTGCTGGAATCCTTGCGCTTCGGGCGTCGGTTTCAAAGACACCGCCAACGCCGGATAACACCGATACGGATGGCTGCGAGTTGGGAATACCATTACCATTACTGTTTAAATCAGAAGATGTTGTCAAAATGATGACCTTGTTGGTCCATCTTTTGTTCATCTTCTTCGGAATCGATACCCAGACAAAACCCGAGATATATGTGATTACGGGAGAGGGAAATTGGGATGTCCCGAGTTTGACATATCCAAATTGACATTATACGCATGCCTACCTTTGAGTTAACGACGCTTGCCCACGGAAAATTGTCTGCTTAACGCTAAAATTTGTCGTTTTCGGTGTTTTCTGGTTACGTTCTTCCGGGTTTGGTTATTTTGTATGGAGTTCTGGCGTGTACCATAGATACGATATACCCTGGCACGAATTAAGTTACTTTTCTTTGCATTTTGTTGGAGTTTGATAACCGTGATTGAGTAAATGGAGGCGGACAAGGCAATGGAAGGATATAATAGCGACAGTCAACTTGAGTCCGTTCACCTCACTTAATACTGACCCGTAAGAGTTTTCCCTCGTCGTCAAACAGGAAGAAAGGTACGTGTCTCTAACTAACGATTCGGATTCTTTTCTTTCCGCACTCCTTGGTTTTGCTATGAGTGTGATCGTGTGGAGAACAAACTGAAGCAACTGGATATGGTCAATGAATTGTCCTTACAACAGGTTGTCAAGGCACAAGTCCGATTGAGAGACGGCGAGGGGCAATTTCTTTCCTTGGCGCCAGAGCGATCTCAGCTCACACGCCAATCTTGATTGGAATTCTCCGGCCCGGCTCGTATACCAGGAGGCATCGAGATGGGTGGCTGAATACGAGGCTCAGCCTCTCGATTCCCATTCAATCCTTCATTCTCGTGCCATGGATGAGTTCAAATATTTTACAAAATGAGTGTCGTCCCTACTGCAAGATGAAACGTCTACTGCGGTTTGAATTCCTTTTCAACAGTTGAATCCACCACCATGGGTTCGTTTATTGGGCGCGATGTTATCAAATCTGAATTAAGAGAGAAACTCCTTCCTGACGCATCTCCCTCTCGCAAAGCCGTCGTGCTCCAGGGTCCCGCGGGAATTGGAAAGACCGAACTTCTGCTCCATCTTTTTGGTAACGGGGGAGACGATGGCTTCTCGAGGATTTTCTGGTTAGATGGTAGCTCTCGCGAGTCGATTATCGTTTCACTGGCGTGTATTTATCCAACTTTTCTCCAGTACCCACGAACTCTGGGGCGGAGGCCCAAACATCTCGCCAGGAATTTGCTGCAATGGTTGGAAGAAGAAGATAACACGGAATGGCTTCTCATTTTTGACGGACTTGGACAAACCAAGGATTCGAGGAAGCTGGATTTTGATATTGAGGAATTTCTCCCCGACTGTGCCCATGGATCGGTACTCGTCACGACCCGATATGAGAATGTCGACATTGGGGATACTTTGACTATGGATAAACTGTCGACCGATGAGGCGATTGGGCTTTTACATAGCAGCGCTAAGATCAACATAGAGCCCGATATGGACCCTTTGACAGTCGATCCAGGTAAGATATACCTCTTGACTCTTCTAGTGCAGTATTAACCCTCAACAGATCTGCATTTCTCGTCGAACATCTGGAGAGACTTCCCCACGCTATTGTTACTGCTGGATGCTATATCGGTCAGACTAAAAGCAGCCCTTCTCGATATTTGGAGCTTCTTAAACAGACCATCGACCAGCAATCCTGCGACAGTTTAACTGCTACATTCGCTTTAACATATCGGGAACTCCAGGAGCGCGCCCCACTTTCAGCGAGACTTCTCGCCCTCACAGCTTACTACTACGGCGAGAGCTTTTGGCATGATCTAATTGCGGACGCACTTGAGGACACTGACAGGCCCCTGTGGCTCTCCGAAATCACCTACAGCACAGAGACTTTCCGACCAGTGATCTTTCCGCTACTGGATTTATCCCTCCTCAAGCCCAAGCCTGAACCACAAAGTTATCTGATTCTCCCCGCGCTGCGAAGCTGGCTTCGGGACCACATACCCCATAACGAAGCAACAGAACACACCAAGCTGGTTCTGCGATCCATCGGTTTCTCCGTTCCACAACCGCTGACGCTTGAAGCGAGAATCACACAGCTCCACCTGTTCCACCAATTAAACGCTGTCTACGATGCTCTTGAACATGATCCTCAGATACATGAATGTACTGCATTGGCCGATGCTTTCATGCACGTGGGTCACCTACTAATGGACAATGATGAGGTAAGGGCAGCTGAATATCTATATAAGCTCGCCATTGCCGGTTACAGAAAGGGCCCTGGCTCCAAAAGGCCTTTCCTTTTCCACACTATAGATAGTCTCGGCCTTGTGTACGAGAGATTGGGGCAGTTCGACAAAGCAGAGGACATGTTTAAAGAAGCTCTCGAAGGGTTCACCGACGTGCGGGGACCGGATAGCCCGGCGGCTATCCAATGCTGGTACTCGCTGGGTGGCGTTTACGAGCATCAGAAACGATTCTCAGAGGCGGAGGAGATGTACAAGCGCTCGCTGAAAGGTTTTAGGCAAAAGGTGGGAGGATATCACCGACAAACCACATATGCCGTCGACAAGCTAGTGGGTTTCTATGAGGGCCAAAAACGGCCTGAGGACGCAGAAGGCGTCTTTGAACAGACCCTATATGACTTCAAAGAGGAATTCGGATCCGAGTATGCATCTATTATTGACACGATGGTTTCAAACTCTGCCAATTTATTCAGCGGCCGGGATCCCGAATTCGGAACCTTCGCGCTTGAGCCGCATGTAAAGGCCGCGATCCGCGAGTTGGGGCCGGATCACCTTCCCACTTTCATGGTCATGAAGAATTTTGGTATTGTATACTGCCTACATGGAAAGCTGGTGAAAGCGGCTGAGATACTCTGGTGCACGCTCACTGGGACGCGTCTGATTCTTAGCTCTCGACACTCCTTGGCTCTCAATATGCAGTACAATCTTGCCTTTGTTCTTAAGCTGCTAGGAGAGTATCATGTTGCGGAAGAAATGTTTCAGCAGATTATTGATCGTTGTCTAGAACTGGTGAAGCCTCGTGATGGGCTTGCCATTGACTCTATGAACCAACTTGACGATGTGAGGGCGAGGGTGAACGGACTGGCTTCTGCGGAGGGGATGGAGAAAGAGTTGACGAGGATGGATAGAAGGCCGAGGATTAGATCGCGACCTTAGTTTTCTGTTCTCGTGTCCTGTCATGTATGATTTAATGATTATGTATCTTCTTTGTTGTTCAACGTTTCTATAGTTTAGGGCGTATGTATATGCTGTGCTATGATGACACTCTACAATTGGTAAGAGTACTACCAGGAATCAAAAATTCGGGTTACCCAAATGATAAATTTCACTTTTTGAGTTCTTTTATTCACTTAACAGAGAGAATTCAGTAATCATGATCCGGTCAATGTGTCCTGCTGGTTTCTGATATATTAATTTGTCTGACCAATCAGACTCACATGGGGACAGCCGAAGCCGCTCCGCAATATCAATGCCAAGCCAGACAATGTAATCCAGCGTCACCTGAGACCGGAGTTACCGTTAACTCCCTATCGATAAGAAGCGCCCACTGGCGCTTGGATTTGGATGTTGGAACTTGCAAGCCCCGACAAAGTGGCTGACCAATTGAGACACTCCACTATCACGTTTGAATGTCTTTCCTTGCATCATTGGGAGATAAATGAATGCCCAGTCTGATATGACACCTGTGATTTATCGTCTAGTAGCTCAAACCCCTCTGCTCCGTTGACCATGAGTTCCCCGCCCGCTAGCGGTGACCGACCGGACACTCCACAACAACAAGATTCAGATTCCGCGAACATATGGCATCCTGCCCGGGAATGGCTCGAAGAGGGAGATGATGAGGAAGATGGTGATATGGACTATGAGCCTGAATCCGAAACCTCAGAGGATAGAGCTGGTTTAAACGAGGAAGACGAGGACGAGTTCACTATCGGTATTAATCACCTGCGACCGCATCCCCGATCTTGGGCCGTGATAATAGTCTATAACTGATCTAATTCTTCCGGAAGATCCGGAATTTCATCTAGGAAACATTCACATCGAATTCTCCATGGATGAACCCGATCAAGCTCAGGATGGAGAGGGGGCACAAGCAGGGGGACATACTCGAGGTACATGGAGAGCATTTGCGCTTTAAAATAGCCAGTCAGATCCTGCATATTGCCGGTACTAATCTTGGATAGTTTCCGCAGCTCGTCTCTTGAATATATTGGCATCCAGCGGCCTCCGGCATATCCTCCAACATGATGAGGACGGAGGCCTTTCTTTCCTCGGCTACGGCAGAGGCCAACAACGATCGGGGCCTATCGAGTACCCTAAGGTACCAAGCGATGAAGGTACAGAATTAATGAAGTCTGGGAAGTTTGGCGCCAATTTAAATTATGCCGATGAACGATGGAGACGGAAAAAGACACTGGCAAGCAGAATGATGTGGCGAGAGCTTGGGATTGATAGGGGAACCCAAAGAGGTTCAGTGCAGTCGATAGCTCAAGTAAGTGCTTGCTGTTCAAAAGTATTTTGGCTCTTTTGTTCATGCAAGATTCCCTCTAGGACTTAATACCCGGGTCTACCGCAGATAAAATCATCCACTATGATGCAAATTGCTATTCCGGACAATTTTCCGACGACGGCAATTTCTTCTTCTCGTGCGCGCAGGATTTCAAAGTCCGGATGTATGACACATCTAATCCCTACGAGTGGAGGTACTATAAGACGGTGGACTACCCATTTGGTGAGTGGACGATTACAGACGCGACATTGAGCCCCGACAACAGATTCCTGGCATACAGTTCACTGCGAAGTCTTGTTTGCCTCGCATCTACAGATCCAACCGACTCTTCGGACCCCAATATATTGGACCTCTCTTCTATCCCCGGAGGAAGAGTCCTGCGGGGCTTCTATGGAAGGGATGGTTTTGCCGTATGCTCCACCACTATGATCTAAGCTCTGATATTCTTTCGCTAATATTTTTTTGGCGATAGATTTGGTCTGTTCGATATTCAGGAGATGGCCGGGAAATTGTCGCCGGAACCAGCGACCACTCCGTCATTGTTTATGATCTCGAGACGCGGCAATCTGTTCTCCGCATCCAAAATCATGACGATGATGTGAACGCCGTGTGTTTTGGAGATAAGTCATCGCCTCATATTTTATACTCCGGATCCGATGATAGTACGGTACGAGTGTGGGATAGGCGATCGATGGGCGACGGCCGGGAAGCTGGTGTGTTCGTGGGCCATACAGAAGGTATCACCTACGTTGATAGCAAGGGCGATGGTCGATACGTTCTATCCAACGGCAAGGACCAGACAATGAAACTTTGGGACCTACGGAAAATGATGTCGACTGCCAAATTCGACACTCTGGATGTTGCGCGCTATTCGACAAACTTCGACTATCGACTGGACATGTTTCCTGAAAATTATTATAACCCTAATCCGCATGATTGTTCCGTTGTCACCTATCGCGGACATCGGGTTTTGAAAACCCTGATACGGTGCCACTTCTCCCCGCCGGGGAGCACGAATTCACGATATGTTTACACGGGTAGTGCAGATGGGAAAGTTTATGTGTATAACTTGGATTCCACCTTAGCAGGCACAATAGACGCGAGAGAAGCAACAGCTGAAACCCGACCCCTTAACTCTCGACTCCAAACCCGATTCCGCCGAGGAACTGATGGTTCATGGCGAACGTGCGTTCGAGATGCCAGTTGGCATCCGAATGCCCCCGTGCTCGCTGGTAAGTTATCTAATGTAATATTCTTGTTAGAACCTGCAAGATCTAACTTTGCGAAAGCAACCTCCTGGAATGGCTGGGGCCTATCAACAGGTACCTGTACCGTGCACTCCTGGAATAGCAATGCCAGCAAGGATGAAGGAGATCCTCCGCTTGGAGGCAGTTATGACTCGCAGCTGAATTATGTGCCCGAGTTTAATGATTACAAGAAGCACTCATTGAGAAGCCACCCTGTCCACAGATGGACAGACCCTGAAGATGCGTATCCAGAGTTGTATGATTTCTGAGGACTTTGGTATGGCAATGAGCGTACTTTATGAGAATTGATTTTTTCCTTTCTTTTCTTTTTTTTAATGCTTTTTCTCTTTCTGAGTTGTTTTGTGGGCAAATCTTGATATATACCGGAAATGCGATGGAGAAGTTATGAAGTGATTAGAGAATTTTTTTTAGACAAAAGAGAGCTACAGACCAATGAAGCAACATGAAACATATTTACAAAGCAATTTGCCCTTGAACTGATGGGACAGGAGAGTATTGAAGGACAGGCTGGGAAGATCCGGAGATACTATTTTGCCGCTCCGGTGTCTCAGCTCCACGAAGCTCCGTCGAGATCGAAGCTCGTCTTCACTTCTTGTTTCTCTCGCGCCGCGCTCCACCCGACAGTTCTTCCTTGGCCACGGCTGTTAAAGGATTTACCTGGTAGTTTTCAACCACCTTTGGTACTTGCTAGCTGTCTTCTTCTCATCCTTACCCTTTGCCGCCTTATCGATCTCTTCTTACTCGAGCGCTGGACGGCTCCCATTCAGGGGATACCTGTGTACTTCCTGAATTACATCAGTGTTCGGGGGATTAGTTACGACTGGCACTGCTCCCGGCATTCCCTGTCGTGTTGAAAACCCTTTTCTTTCATCTCATGTGCTCTCACTGAAGAGTTATTTATCAGAACCTGTTCTCTAGCATTTCCCTTGTGGTACGCGGACAGACACCTGGCGCCACCTGGAACTCTGTTCCGTACCCATCTTGTCCTCATCCCATTTTGCCTGTATTTGGATTCCAGAATCAAGAAGACAGAGGGGGCGCTCTCCATATTCGTTGCAGAGCCATCGACTGGTGACGTGTTTGTACCCCCGTGAAGCCGCGTTTGCTTCGGATTGTACGTATATTCGTGCCTTCTTCTTTGTTATTTTTTGTGTCATTATTTGAAGCTCTCCCCTGGTTTTTGAAAGCTGGCAAGTGAACTCCGGCCGCTAGTCCAAGGGTAACCTGGTGTTGCTTCCGAACATTCGGGCCTTTTTTGCAGAATCTTTTTTTTATTGTTCTGTGTTGGTTTAATGGTTGACTTATTATTACCTTCTTTACTAATTGACGGCCTGTGACTGCAGACATGTACTTGCATTGATTCATCGAGATTGAAATACCTGAAACTTGAAAGAAAACAAGGAAACCTGAAAAGAACAAGGACTGTATATTTCAATCAAGCAATCAAATTCTGCCTTGAGACCTCGAACTATACCTAAACACCATGGCTACTGAAGATGATAACTTCGATATTGATATCTATGGAGATGGCAGTGGTTACAATGCCAATGAGCAAGGAGACTACAAGCATGACGATGATATGAAACAAGAAGACCCAGAGCTCATCCTAGATGCACCAGATCAGGCGCAGAACGGTGGAGCTTCGCATGGTGGCGCGTCTATGGACCCCAATGTGAAGCAAGAAAACGAGGCTACAACCGCTAATGGTGAGCATGTAACACACCCGGATACCACCGGCCAACAACAGGGGGCGAAGGCAGCTCCTGCTCCCCAACAAGGCGTGAAACGCAAGGAACTCGATGACCGCCCCTCAGACCCAGACGCTACACCTGCTCTGCTTGTATCGGATCTGTATTGGTGGACCACCGACGACGACATCCGGGGCTGGGTTAACGAGGCTGGGTGCGAGGACGAGCTCAAGGATGTAACATTCAGTGAGCACAAGGTGAATGGTAAAAGTAAAGGGTAAGTATAAATTTCTGTGTGTCCTGTGATATGCGATACTGAGTACTAGATAATTTACAGACAAGCTTTTTTGGAATTCACATCACTTCAAGCCGCAACCGCCACAAAACACAAGATCGAGTCCTTCAACACAGGTGGGCAAGGAGGACGAAAGCACATGGTCAACTACACTAACCCTCAACCCAACCCATTCCGTACACTACCCAAAGATGCCCCTATGCGCAAGGACAACCAACAACGATCGATGTCCAGCAGTTTCAACTCATCAAATCAGAACATGAACTTTGGAATGAACAATATGGGCGGTGGTTTCCGTGGTGGGCGTGGAGGAGGCTTCAACAACCGGGGTGGTGGCATGGGCAACAATATGGGCGGCTTTGGCGGCAACCGCAACTTCCAGAATCCCATGGGTGGATTCCAAAATGCGATGGTCGGCGGCGGTGGATTCCAAGGGAACCCGATGGGCATGCAAAACTATGGGTTCAACAATCGCGGAAACATGATGGGTGGTAGCATGCGAGGTGGCCCAGGGGGGATGCGTGGACGTGGCGGCGGCATGGGCGGTGGGCCCAATATGATGGGCATGCCAGGTATGAACCCCATGGGCGGCATGGGGATGAATCCTATGTCCGGTGGTATGAATCCGATGATGGGTGGCATGGGTGGAAACATGGGTATGCAAGGTACGTTGCCATTCTTTTTCTCTTCAACCTCGATGTGTCTTATTATCCGGACAGTTGACATCCTGACCTCGGTTTTGCTAGGTAAAGGTGGTTTCCAAGGTCCCAACCAGGGTTTCAACCAAGGCTTCTTCCCTCAAAACCAAGGAGTAGGTGATGGGTCGTGGAATCCTCATGGCACGAAGCGCAGTCGACAGGAGTAGATCCCCCACCCTACTTTTTCAAGTCTTCTCCCTCCCATCTCTCTCGTTTCCTCCTACGCGCTGAAGCTTCTGTATTTCTCTCATCGCTTAATTCACGGCTGGCCCTGGGCGGCATTGGGACATCCCGGACTGGGTTATTTGTATCTCACTTTGCTTTTCCGACTGTATCTTGATTTCTGGCTTGGGTTTGATCAGTTTTACTTTTCTTTTCTTGCAGTGTCGTTTTCTTAATGATTATCGGGGAAATTGGTTCGTATTGTCTCATGGGGTTTTTTTTTTCTTTTCGAGCTCCTGCTCAAGGTGTATTAAACAAATCAAATGTCTCCTTCGGAATTTGTCTTCTCGGTTGCTCCATCTGTTACTTGATAGAATACCCTGCTTGTAAAGGCTGTTATTGACGAGTGGGAGTTACAGCCCTCTGTTATGATTTACTTATTATATCACCACGAGAGTCGAATTTTGGATATAAACAGATGAATATCTCCCTCTGCTTCTTTCTTCTTGCGTTCTACGTCTCTCTTGAACTGGATTTCCCATCATGATGGCATTAAGTCCTCGTACGTAGTCTGAGTACGGTAGGAAGCGGTTTACAAAGAAAGAGGCCAATCAGGTGACAGCCGGTCAGATTAATGAGGCGGACCAATTGGTTCCGGCCAGGGCCTTCTGGAGCCACCGTCACTTCTTTATCAATCGTCGTCATTCTGAACCTCCGCTGTTGATAAGCAATTTCGCTCCTCCTCACTTTTCACCCTTTTTGAAATCCAGGCGTTGTTTCTGGGTTTCATAACCTAGGCCATTGAAGACCGCGATTCTTGCAGCTCACAGCATCTCGTTCCTTGCTATCTGAGCCTGTGGCCGTCCACCCCCGCCGAGAGCGACTGCCCCGCGGCTTTTCTCCCCCCACCTTGCTCCCCGTTCACGCGTGTTCAACGCTTCACCCTTGCCCTTTGACACATACAAAATCACCCGGAGAAAATGCAAGCTGTACCAGAGTCGCGACAGCAAACTTTCGAGGAGATCTACGGACCTCCCGAGAATTTCCTCGAGATTGAGGTGAGTTGGCATGAAATCCCCGATCCCCGCTTGAGCATGTGCCCCTTTTATGAACCTCGCAATCCGGGCAAAAGCGGTACAAAGAGAGATAAAATTTGCCTCAATTGAATCTTCCCTCCTCATCAAATCGTGTATCTAGGTTCGAAACCCTCAAACCCATGGCACGTCACGTAACATGTACACTTCCTACGAGATAGTCTGTCGCACGAACATCCCCGCCTTTAAACTGAAGCAGTCGGTCGTGCGTCGGCGGTACTCCGATTTTGAATATTTTCGCGATATCTTAGAGCGCGAAAGCACACGGGTCACTATCCCCCCACTCCCCGGGAAGGTGTTTACGAACCGGTTCAGTGACGATGTGATCGAGCACCGACGAGAGGGACTACAGAGGTTTTTGCAGATTGTGGCTGGCCATCCACTTTTGCAGACGGGGAGTAAGGTTCTGGCCAGCTTTATACAAGGTGAGCTCCTACCTAGTTTCATTTCTCTCCGTCATATAAGCTGAGGCGCTAACACCGCGATGTTAGATCCTAACTGGGACCGTAATGCTTGGTAGGAGAATTAGGCCTTGGGTTCTAGTTGAGTATTATCTGGGTCTTTCGTTTAGAGGGATAGGAGTCGGTGACGTTTTACCTCTGGTGCCCTCTCACACACACTCGCTTGCGCTCTCTTATACAACAATTTTTATTTGTCGTTTGGCGGATACCGGTCAAGCAAAACAGCGTTTGTTTTGACTATAGCAAGGTGATTATTATGGTGGGCATTCAATTCAGTCATATCCCCCTTTTTTTCTCTATTTGTCAAGGATTCTCCATCTTGTTCTTGTTTGTTTAGTGCTACTCACTCTGTTCTTTGTATCAAGCTTGTCCTGGCCCTTATTGAATCTGATGTGTCTTGTGAATATGCTGCGCATCTCATTTGAAAATGCAGTTCGTATTTTATTAAGAAATCCTGGACACTTACCGAGATAGATCGAGGAAACCTAATTTTCTATGGTCACTCTAGGGTAGACTGCGCGTAACAGTGTCAGTGGGAGGCTAGGCCTGCTGCTCCATACCTTCTCTTTTCTATGTTAAGGGAGGTATGTCCGACTATGAGGACAAGGTCGTTTGGCGATAAATGCCTCTGTACCAGGGATACACTGGGACTATAACGTATCTGCAGCTTCTCCATCTTCAAAAGACTGGGCGCATCGATTGGCAAAGCAGCGTTTTCTGTTTTGCTTGAGTTGTGATCTTTGAAATCGAATAATTGCATCAACGGCGCTTCGGTCTGGTGAGAGAAAGGATGAGGGAATGTTTTCTATTCCTTGTTATTTGAAAACTCAATTCCCTGTTCGTCTTGGTGTCCAGTGTGTGGGCGTTATCTTAGCTGGTCCAAGGTTCTCAAAGACGGTAGTGCTTATTTTTTGATGATGGTGGATTGAAGGTGGCTGTGATAAGAGAGTAGATGTGACGGACTCTGTCAAGAGCGTCGGGATTGCTTGTGATGCTGCTGCTTTGTTATCTGCCTGCAATAACGTCAGAGAAACACGTTCGGCATCAGGACGGAGTTCCGGGGGCTTGGATCACCGAAACCCCTCAACGGCCGGAGTTTGGTCCCTTCTCAAGAAGATAACATTGACAATGATCAATAAGAATTCAAGGAATGAGCTGGCTGCCAAGGAGAACCTCACCCAACCCGCAACACCACAGCCACTCAGTCTCGAGTCTAGCTCTTCCAATTCCCACAGTTTATTTCGGTGTTCCAAACCTGAATTCAGGACAGGGGAAATATTTCCTTTCTGTCGATCGTTGGGGGCCAAATGCCCAGACGATCGGCACTCGAAGGAAGCACCAGTTTCTTCAGCTCAGGCTGGCAGTACAGCACCAAACTTTCTTCATCAGTTAGCTTGGGCAGTATTCTAGTTTCTCTTGAATCTGAATACCCCCTTCTAAGTTCTGAGTGGTTACGTGGGGCAGATCAGTGCAGGGATCTTGCGACGAGGCTAACTTCTTTTTCCCACTTCCATTCTCCAAAGTACATCCCCAAACCCAGGTCGGGAAAGTATGCGGTTGTCCTTACTGACGCCTAATTATCGAAGCAGTCCGCTGCGCCTCCTAATGACCGTCATTGATCTCAGCGATCGCCATTGTATAAATACAGAAAGAATTCAAAATTGAGGAACTCGTTTACCATCAAGGAATTTTCCAACGTTTACATCAAACAACCCTACAACGAGCTAATAGCTTAATCGGCGCTTAATCTCTCTAGACTATTCCTGTCGTCGCTGGGAGCGAATTGAATCCCAGATCCTAACTAGGGGGCTTGCGAGCTGCAGAGAAGATGGTGTATCCAGGCGGGCCGAGCCGCGGGTGCTATACATGTCGTGCTCGTAAAGTAAAGGTACGTTATCCTAGATACAATCCCAATGGCGTGCTGAACGGTTGCACTAACTAACAGTGCAAAGTGTGATGAAGCCAGGCCAGTGTAAGAGTACCCGTTCATTTTTCATTACACTATGTTTAATGTGAACTTAGATGCCACCGATGCACCAAGGGAAATCATATCTGCGGTGGATATCGTGTACTTGAAAAGGAGGGAACAAGCAAACGACTCGCACGCAATGCCCAACGAAAGTCTCCCGAAACTAGCCAGGTCGCAGACCCTACCCGAAATCAAATGACGGGGAGCATCGACAACAGCCCTGTGATCCAGCTACATGGTAATTATGGGGAGGGCGAGTACATATCGACACAGCTTGCAGGTCTCTGCGGGTCTCCCAAGGCAGTCTTCGATCAGAACCGTATGCGCCAATTCTATTCGCATATTGTCCAACTTCCACAAGCTTCAACTCTATATGGGGGATGTTTGACTTGCCTTCCGGCCATTCTTTCGGAATTGAAGGGACCTTCGCCGCTTCTGCCGGCTTTGTCTGCGGTTCTTCTCACCTTTGTCTCTGACAAGAATAGAGGCGGCGGCCTCGTGCCAGAAGCGATTGACTGCTACAGCAGAGCTCTCATGCTCACTCGCCGGGTGGTGGAGGAGCGAAACGAGAGAAGAAGAAATGAAGTCATTCTGACCGTTTTCATTCTCAGCATGTACGAGGTAAGAAATCTAACGTTTTCGTATTCAAATTAACCTCACCCATCAACTCACTCGATAAAGGATCTCATCACTGCCGACCACGCTAGATTTGCTTCGAACTCGCACCTTCAAGGTGGTATGGCTATTGTCAAAACGCAAAGGAACAGGAATTTCGAGGACCCAATAAGTAGAAGGCTATATAGTGCCCTCCTGACCCGAGCTGTGAGTCTTCCTCCTTAGCCTACAGAATACAGCAAGACATCGGACTGATTATATTTCAAGATGTACACCTGCTTTGGGAAAGAAGCCGATATTCCTCAAAACGACTTCCCCTTCACTATAGACGAGCTTCACTCTTTACATGCTGCACTCTTACTTGATCCTCCAACCTCACCAAGAGCCTCTCTTCAGCAAGTCACCTGCAAGCTCCTCATCGCCCATCTGGAACTGAGAGAACTCGAAACCAGTTGGCCCTCCTTCATCGAAGACCCCGTGAGCGCTACCCACAGCATCCTAGATGCGATCGCTGCTACCGACCACCAGCTATCCAAGTGGCCCCGATCCCTCCCCCAGGAATGGATGTACATGACCATCCACATCCCTACGGGCGACGGCGCAGATCTCTGGTCAGAATTCGCACACATCTACTCCACATTCTGGGTCGGGAACGACTGGGCCCAATACCGCACGCTCCGGATCTTAACCCACAGCCTGCGTCTTCGCTCCTTCCATCTCCTTACGAGGTTTACGGCTTCACCGTCGCTGGATGACCTCGTTGATCACATCACAACAACACACGACCAGATCCGCAGCCTTGCCAGTGACATCTGCATCTCCATGCCGTACCACCTGGGATATAAAGACGTATCAGGGAAAGTCCGCTACCCGAGCGAAGGGTTCCCGACGGGGAAATATGCCCGTCTCATCTCCGGGTGCCATATCCTTTGGCCGCTTTACATCGCGGGCATTGTGGAAGGAGTTGGTCTTTCACAGAAACTATGGATTTCTCGGCAGCTGGATTTCATTGGTAGCGATATGGGTTTTGGGAAGGCGAGTGTGCTTGCCGAAATGGTGAGGAGGTCGGCGGTTGGAGATCCCCTTGTCTCGCTGAGTTGTCGAGATTTGTTATAGGTTCTCTGAGAAAAAAGGCGAGGTTACGTACCCATCTTGAAACAAGTTCTTTATTCTGAGCTTTACAAACTGTTTTAAATAATTTTAGATCTAACGACTTCCCTGCGATTCATATACCTCATGATCATGGCCATAATGAGGTCGAATGTACTTTTACGTCCGTTGTTCTGCATAACCTGCTGAACGTTCTTTAACTAGACCTTAATATGTCACAATTAGAGACCTAATAGATGTTTTTGAGCAAGACGGCGTGATATGACTTCAATCGCTAGGGCAAGTCGTCCCAAACCAGCGGCGGAAGCGTATTGGCTGCCCACGATGCATCAACACTTGTGCTATTCGTAGTGGCATCATCCAACGGAAACGGGAAGGCATTAGCGGGGCCGCCGGTCGTATTTTCGGATGTCTGAGGCGGGATAGGTGATGATGGCGCTGCGTCTATTGGCCCTGGAGTAGTCGAATCCGGATCATTAGCACTAGAAATACCATCAGAGGACATCCGCTTGAGTTCTTGCATATTGCGCTTGCTTCTAGCGAGACGATTCGTTCCGTCCTTCAGTACCACGTCTTTGCTCTGCGACTGTAAGGTATTACCGCTGACGGATCCTCCGTCGCGGTACGCATGAGGGAATTTGGTCCTGAACCGGTCCCGCAGGTCGGTTGCCCTTCGGTGACTGAAATTTAAGCGCTTGTCCTGCTGGATGAGGGTCCATTGGAAGCCGTGGACGGCATATCCCTTCAGCAAGGCTTCATCCTCGGCGGCGGTGAATGGACGCCGGGAACGACGTTTGGATTTCACATTGAAGTGCGGTTCGGGGATGCCTAACGAGGCCAGAGCAGATTTCGATTTGCTGGAGAGGCTTGGAAGAGTCTTTGACTGAGGGTTTGATTTAGTGGAAGCTTTCGAGGGTTTCTGGTCCGGTTCTTTGGTTGAAGAAAAGCTGAGCGATTTTGAAGAATCCCCGGGAAGGGTGCTTCGCGGGTACGCTGTAGGTTTTGATTCCGAGTTGGCTATACGTGATGGCGGGATTCGAACCTTCCCCGGTGAACAATCTGCGCCTTCAAGGTCGTTCCGGGACAAAGCTTTGGTGAGCGTATCATGCAATTGCTTTGTGGCTTCATTTGGATCGGCAGCCCTTGGGGGGTAAATATTAGGCATTTGACCCCTGAAAAAATCTTACCAGCATTCAACGTGTAAAACTTACTGATAGGCCCAGGGGCAACAGACACGAAACCTAGGGCGAGTTTTAGTTGGTATGAGGTCTTATGTCTCCTCAAAAGCAAGATCATGTCATACCTATCTTTCAAGTTCGATGCGCTTCGCTTGTTGAATTTTAGTTCCGGCTGCGCTAGGATAGCGGTCCAATTGCCAATACCACACTTTATCACACCGCGGAGCAAAGACGTTGTTTCTTCGTCGGTCCACTTGCGCAGGTTCTTTCGCGACCGCCCTCTAGTCTTCGGGGATAGCGGCTCATCATTACCACCTGCAGGCTGGGTTGTTTCATCGGTGTCGACAACAACCTTCTCCGTTTCCAATTGCTCAACCCTAGTGGTATCCAGCAGTCCAGTATCCACGTCTCCCTGGTCAACATCCGCCAGTTTCTCGGCGATGGGAGAATCCAGAATATCTTCTATCCTCCCCTCTCTCCGCTCCACAACCCGAACATCTGTGACAGAATTAGTAGCCAGCAAAGCCGGCTCGACAAAGAAGTTATCCCGGGAAGGTTTGGTAAGAAGCTGCGTGATCGAGCCGGCTTCGATCGGAGGAAGAAGAGCAGCGTTGGGTGGGGGTTCATTGAGCCCATTGAGGATAGCAAATGGTCCAAAAGGCGGAGGACGTTGTTCCTTCTGGGCCTGCGGGATGGGCAATTGCAAGTGCTCTCCAAAGGAATCCGCGTGCATATCTACCCGCCGGCGTTTACGGGACTGAAGGCTGTCATCGTCAAAGGAGGAGTAGGGAAACCGCTCAAGAGCCCGCAGGTTGACAAACGCAGGTAGGATCGGCCTTGGAGGAGGCTCCAGGAGGGGATCTGTAAAAAACTCATTCTTCTTTGGCCGCGTCGGAGTGTTTGTACTCTCGGTTGCTCCGGCTCCAGTGGTAGAGCCATTGTTAGCCTTGGAGATCGAATTCGGCTCACGAACACCACTTGCATTGGGCTCGAGGGTTAGCGGAACACTGAGGATGCGGGAGGAGACGGGCTCGCGAAGAGGAGCGATGCGGAGGTGAGGCAGTTCGCGAATTAGTGTTTCATCGAAACTGCGAGTAAAGGTGCTGCCATTGGAATCCATGACTCCGGGATCACACCATCGGGTTGATCAATCATGAGCATCAGCAAGGATTAAGGATATCTGAGAATGCACCATCCAGGTCATTTTGTAGGAATTCCTTGGATCATGGGCACTTGGGACTTCTTTCGGGTTGGATCAAATCATAGAATAACGAGGATGAGCAGGAGATGACGATGGGGAAAACACGGCTCACGTGAGAGCAAGGGGTGACAGGATAAGTAATCAGGCTGCATAACAGTGGATATTTCGTCCCAAGATTTCTAAATGGGGAAATATGCAACACACCACCTTACCACCACAGTCCTGGGTCCGACCTCGCTCCCAAGTAAGCCATAACCTACTTAACCGTGTAGTTAGTCTTGCATAACTAATCTTAATAAGGCAGACAACTCTGGCTGCCGGCTTATGCACCACAAGGGTCTTGTAGCGCCAGTAGACACCTACACATACCCACAACTTGCATATCTTACCTAGGTAAGTTGACTCCAGCTATCCTAGGTGTGCTTCTTATGAATACTGAGCTCCCAGCCAGTCATCCTCCTATCGATACCCACATCTCATCTAGAAATCTGTCCAATCTCTACCAGGTATTCTCAGAGCAACCTCAGCTCCCACTGTTCATGCCCGTTGCAATCCCAACCACCCCAGAACCAATCATACCTGGTAGTCGAAGCACCAATATAAAATGGCCACCACCATCTTCCCCACCTGGCCACACATCATCTTCGCCATCTTCGAGCCTATCTCTCTGTACGTTCACTCTCGCCCTTCCTCCCATCCCCCTGTTCTCTGCAAAAACAAAAGCACCACCAAGCTAACGAGCCCCTTCACTCTCCTTCCTTCTTCGCCTCCAGAATCGCAGGTTGGCTCTTACCCATCCTCAACATAAACTCGTTCATCACCGACCAAGTTTCCCCACCGCCCCCCGCATCCATTCACCCCAGCTCCATCGCGCTAGCCTACCAACTAGCCAATGTCTACGGCCTTCTCGCCCTCGTCGGCGCAGGCGTTCTCTATGCCACCTCCGAGCCGAAGGTAGTACGCAATTATCTTGTTGCCCTGGCCATCGCGGACATCGGCCATGTCTATGCCTGTTACCTGGGCATGGGGTGGGATGCGTTAGTGGATGTGGCGAGTTGGAACGTGCTCACTTGGGGGAATGTGGCGGTGACGTTGTTCTTGTTTGGGAATCGGTTGGCGTATTTACTGGGGGTCTTTGGGAAGCCGGTGGGTGTTGAGAAGAGGAAGATGGTTTGAATCAATTCTTTTTTTCTTTTTCTTCCTTCCTTTCCTTCATTCCATGACTGTTTTGTTGCTTGTTGCTTCGTGGATCCGGGAAGTGACTTGGAATGGGACACGGCTTGGTTCGTTGGCTGGGTGCGGTCTTTGGTTTCTCTTCAAGGATCCTGTTCATTTCATGAAGCTTAAACATAAGTAGAATACAATCCATCAAGCTCAAAACAAGGAAGTAGGGTAAACAGGAGAAGAATTGGCGCTTTCTACGCTGGAGAGTAATCTGACATGAAACAAAAGAGAAAAGAAGATCTCAATGCTTTATCAGGCCCAGGTTTTCTGAGCTTGCAATCCCACGCCAATTTATATAGTTCAAAATGAAAAGGAAAGAAAAGGAAAGAAAAAAAGCCAAAAGCCAAAAACTCATCATCATCCTCCGCTGTCTAGGTTCGCATAAATATCACGTCCTCATAAAAAGTATCATCGAAGACCGTCAAGTCCCATGTATATTTCCCTCCTGTCTATGTCTAAATGCTCAACGCCAATGCGGTTCTTACTCACTAGATATGGCCGACTTCATTAATTGCAACATTCCTTGCAATGCTGGTCCCCCGTGAATCTGGTATTCTTTCAGGTGGGGGATGAGGAATGGGATTCCGGGGGAGCCTTGGAATCGCTGTCGATAGGCAGCGTAATTTTGGAAAGGATCAAGGAGGTACAGCATGTCCGGCGGCAGGACTGTGTTGAGAGCCAGCACTGAAGTGGGATTATTCGAACTCACAAATTTAGCGTCTGAGATGCTATATTTGTGCAGACCGTTGAGGACGGCAGTGAATGAGTGGTAGTTCGAGGCATCTAGCAAGGCCTAGATAAATTTTCAATCAGAGAATAGTGAACTTAAGATAATTGCCCGAACCAAGGGAGTATGTGACTAGAGGACACACCTGAACGCATTCTTGAATATATGGGATATTATCTGGCAGTGCCATACAACACTCCCAAACATCAATACTAAGCACTTCCCATCGTGCCGCCAGTCGATATGCCACACTTTCCTCAAAAGTGTCCTGCTCACACAGTGCAGAGAAGTCTCGTATGTCGGCGCCCGTTAAGGTATTGGCAAAGTCTGTGGGAGACGTCGACCCTAGGAGGTCTTCAACGAAGGAGAAGGCGACGTTAAAAGGCCTGTTCCAGTCTATCACTCGGGAGTGCACGTAGGTTCGCTGGAAGCGGACGTCCAGAATGAGAAGAACCCTGAGAATAGTAGTAAGACTTGGTGGGAGGTCTCGGAATAGCCGCTGGATAGGACCGGCTATGAACTCAAAGCCGGGCCTGGTGTTAGGGAGCTCCACCTGGCTGCTTCCACCATGGATTGCAAACAAGCAGCTGACTACGGCGCGGTGAGCGAAGGGACTTCGGGTACGTAGGTGCTAAACATTTCCGGTCAGCCGAAATTAACAAAAAGGTATTAAATCTCGAGATTAACAAGTGACGAACCTCTTCAACCGCTTTATACCTCATCACCTCCTCGGGGAAAGAGTTCAGATAATCCAACAAGTGAACGTAAAAGGCCGTATGCTGCTGTAAAAACCATTCCACCATGGCAGAAGAGTACCCAAGCGAAAACCGAACCAGTTCTTCGAAGGAGATCCGCGTAAAATGCAGGTGACTCTCGGTGTCAATAGCTTCCGCAATCACAAGAGGATCCAAGTCCCTCTCCTTCTGAAGTGGAAACCACTCCCAGGAAAGGCGAGGAGGCGTTGATTTCCGACATCGTCGGATGATTTCCTCGACTTTCTGCGTATGCGAGAGATTGGCAACGAACAGTCTCTCGTGGGGCGCAACGAGTGTGAACAGAAAGCTATCAATGGTGGCGTGGTCCCGGCTTTGAAGGGCTGTCCGGGGAAGATTCTGGTCTCGAAAGAGTCCAAAACGGATTGCTCGCTTAATTTCCAGGACGTCGAACGCCCAGAGAACCGTGGTCGCCTCGTCCTCCCACCATCGATAGGAGAGGAAAAATTGAGGGACTTCATCAGTTGACCGGTATAAAGACGGGTAGCTTGATTGACCGAGCATATACACAGTCCCGGTAGATCCGCCCCCAGGATGGGCTGAATACTGTGGTTCCATATTTTGTTTTTCTATAGATCTCTCGACGGCAACTGGAAGCACAAAGGGCCCTCTCTTACCGACTGCAGGAATTCGACCTCAGCACTCCAGCACAGGTGATATCATTATGATGAAAAAGAGTGGGAGACGATAGATCAGATACCTCTTTTGCTTCCCCGGTTATTTCTGTACCACCAGGGTGTTGACAAGGTCGAAATTCCCGGAATCAGGCGCTTATATGCGGCACATTTCCATCGTCAGCGTGTCAGAGACACCAGGCTTTCCTAAGGGCACTTTGTGAGCAAAGTCGGAGATATCTCCTAGACTATGAGAGCGAACTAGAGACGAAAGGCACTTGGAAGACCAATAGAACGGTTAGAAATGAGCCACCACAGTCAATGAGGAAGGAGGAAGGAGAATAGATATCAAAGGAGAAAAGAGTAAGAAGCCTTGGGGAAGAAACTGGGACATTTAGTGGCTTTTTTATTACTCCGCACTTGTAAAAGAGAGAAGACGAGAGTGCAAGAAGAAATCAAATTTTTAATCCATATTATTTTTTTTTTGCCTTCCATTATTATTGTCTATTATTTTCCGAATTTTCTTTTTTAATTTGCGATTTTTTGCGCCTTCCCCATCCCAGTCGTCATTTCTTCAACACTTGCCACGCTAGACAACTCACGAGATAACCAGCTGGGCCCTGACTACCTGGTGATAACTTCCATCAGAACACTGAACGATTAGAGGGGCATGACGGCAAGTGGCGTAGTGCAGGCAAAGGATGAAGGGGGGCTGATATCGTTCCAAACCACTGGGTCCCAGGAGCCAGGTAGCCCAGGCTAGTCTGGGTTGAACGGAGATTACTTCGAGGAAGAGGAGCTGAAAACAATGCAATTCCCTGGAAGCTAAGGGATCATAGCTAGGGAGTGGAACGCAGAGGAAGGCCAATCAATCAGTCCATGAGCATGAGGTTTTTCCTGGTAATCTACACAGCGCGCGCCCTAGTCTCGGAGCTAGACGCTCCTAAGGAACCGTTAGCAGGTCTTGGTGGGGGACAGGGCGACAGAGTATTGCAGTCCACTTTTAGTTTGGTTGATGTATGTAGGGAGAGATTGTAAAGCATATACTAATAAAATACATAAAAAAAAAAAAAGAATACACACCATCAATCAAATGAGGACAATTAATCCAGTCTATTTCAGAATAAGACGGAGACCCGAGAATAGCAACACTAACTGACCAACTGTAACCATCAGTCGAGGTATGGGAAAGGAGAGGCGGTCAGGAGCTTTTCCTCCTGCGAAAACGAATGGCTCAGCACACACCACCAACCATAAATGCATTCCGAGATTAAGGATTGCAATTCATTCGGGCGCCTCGGCGATAGCTTCCGTGGACTAGATGGCCTTTGGAGGGAACCCGGAGATGGGCTGTTAGTGGTGTCCCTTCAGTCTAGCGGTGAACTCGAAGCCGATCGATTCTGGGATGATACGAATGGAAGTACTCCAGTAGGTATCTACCCCGTAGGTCGTACATGATTGACGACACTACTACTAAGCTCGGGGTTTGGGAAGGAGGAGGAGAAAATCATGATCAGGGTGTGGGACTCTAAGAAAGCAAAGGCTGGCAAAAAGGTTGTTTTTTTTTTCTTCCTTCCCTTTTCTTTTCTTTTGCCTATTTCATTGAGTAGGGTCAGGAACAGTGGGACAGTGGGCATAGTAATATTCTTACCATGATGATGACGATGCTGCTGCCGATGACGATAAGAGTTAGAGCAACTCAGAAACCAAGAAGGGTGATCCGTTGTCGGGGCCGAGAGAGAGCAATAATCTTGAATCTTGATTCTTGAGCCATGAACCAGTGATCCTTGTCGCCACTTTGAGTGAAGCTGCTAGTGACCTCTACTAGTGGTTGCCACTAATTTAGTGGTTCCTCACACTTCATCCATGGTCCAGCAAGAGAAAAACCGCCTTAACAACAGGCATATCGCTGTCGCCAGGAGAGTCGATCTAAATCGAAGTTTCCAAAAAGTTACACGCCCATCCATGGATCCCAGGCGGCTTCTCCGTCATTCCCGCAATCTAAGCGGTTATAGTATCCTCCCCTACCTCTTGGGTACTGGCGGGCCAGACTAGGGAACGGGCACTAGGGCCCTTACCTATCTCCCTATGATTGCTTTCTTTCTTGTTCTGGTGGGATCACTGCTTTCAAGGTACTGTGTTTTCTAACTCGTTTTCTGCGGAAGTCGAAGTTCTGTGTGGATCAGGTCCTCACAAACCCCCAGGTAGACATTGGAAGAACCCCCCCGGGACAATCGTAGAAGCAAAACATAAATAAAGAACCAGGATCGTGGCTGTTTAGAAGAAGCTCCCGGAGGGTATGTATCCCCCGTGTGATCAGCCTCCCTATTGAGCGAGGAGGGGTTTATTGGTTCCTCAGCCGCTAATCACCCGATACGAACCGTGGTATGGTAGTAAATAGCATCATAAAAATAAGGCCAATTCCCAATTAAAGACTTAGATATTTCATCAATGTCAGCCAATGTTACTACACCCCTTTCTCAGCTCATCTTTGGGGGGTAAGAGTGGCTGAGAAACGAGAATTGCTGGAGCCGGTATGCCCGCTGCAGTACCTAGTACGGATACTATGTACCTTTTAAGTACCAGCAGGTACCTTAAATGTCATCTTCCTTTCGAAATTGCCTGTAGTAGTTTCTATTGCAGCACCCCTATATTTATACACGTCAAACAGACGTATAATGACGAATCAAAAATGAACCTGATTGTACATGTTTTATATACTTGAGATAAAAAAACTAAGAAATGGCAGGAAAATCAGGTCTGAATGAGCAGAAGAGGCAGTGAATCGAATCAATTAAGTACAGTATATAAATAATGCTGAAGAATCCCAAGGCAGACCAACTCCACAGTGTGACGGACAAACTGGGATGCCAAAAGCAATTGTCGGTCTCAAAGCATGCCTCATTGCCTAATAGGCACTACCTGGGTAGGTAGGGAGACATAAAAGAAGGGGGGAAGAGGAATGTCAGGATTGAATGAGTAGAGGAGCAGTCGCACAGGCCTCCTCGGTACCTTGATATGGGTTTTGCATGACTAAATGGTGCCGCGAGGGAGCAAAGAAGGCTACTACGTACAGGACATAGTTCAATATAACAGATATGGTAAGTGAATTCTTGGAAGTTAGCAAATCCAGAAAAGGAAAAAAAGAAGAAGAAGAAGAAGAAGAAGAAGAAGAAGGAAAGAAAAGTGGCTTCTAGCATGTGTATGACAGTTTCATCAGCCATTGCCCAAGCTGCGGGAGCATGGCTGTCCATCCGCACAGCCTGCTGTGCTTCCTGTCATGAGCTGTCGACTCAGGGACATTTCTTTCCATCAACAATAGATTAAACCCTCACCGGCCCTGAGTCCAGACTTTCAGAGTCAGGTAGCGGAGGCGTGCTGAGTGGATGGTTCCAACCAAGTATGCATGTGCATTTCCTGCTTGCTGCGGGGACAGTTGCTAATGAAACAAAAAGGGAAAAGGGAGACATAATTGCTATGGATCCTGCTTGCTTGAGTGCGAGTGTCAGACTGCTGCTGACTTGCTACAGGCCTCAGAGACTGGCAGACCATTATTCGTAAAAGGTGTGGCGTTCCCAGAGAGGACGATCGTCCAAACGATCTATCGAACACTGGCTCTCATCAAGGGTCAGCACTAGCGTTTATAAAATCAGACACCCTCGAGTCGGGACTCTAAAATTTTGTTGTGGCTATTCCCATGGCATTTGCTATGTGTTTCCTGTTGTCGAATTATACGCCCAACGGCCCCCTTCATCGAGAGCGCTTGCTGCGGCCGCAGACTTGCAGCAAGTACACGAGAACAAACACAAGAGATCCTTTCAAGTATTTGTTGGCCTCAATTAGTTTTTTATTTCCTTGCTTATTTTTTCGTGTGCTCAGATATCAATTTTCGCCAGGGAAGGCATGGGAAGGAAGTGACAGATAAAGGACCCAAAACCTGTGGAGAGTACTACTACCTAGTACTGCCCTAATTTGATTTTTTTTTTTCTTCGGAGTACCTACTAGGAGGTTCAGGAACAAAATAGTCTCGCACTGGGCACATCTACCGGGACTAGAATACCGTGGGAAGTGGATAAAATTCGATGAACCTGACCTGAGAGACAACGATCGATCCACCCTTTGCTTGATCATTGGATGCTAACGTTATATCTGGACATTGACAGCCCCTACGCTCTGCCATTGATCACAAAACCGGACTGGGCCTCCGTCCAATCTTCTCTTCACAGGACTGACTTGTCAGTTTTATGCGACATGTTACCCTTGTCAGAATGGTTGATGGGAATTGTTGCAGACCCAGTGCGGGCAACTACTGCCGCCGTGTGAAGGCTGGTGCATACTTCAGCCCTCGCTTTAACATCGAGATTTTCTTTCGGATCGGTTGGGGCAGACCTGGATGCATTTAAGACAAATAAGTAGGTAGTGATGTATTTCTGAGTCACGAAAATGTGTTGTTTTTTCGTCCTGGGATCAAAATCCCTCCCTTCTCCCTTCCCCTCCCATCAACTCATTTCTGTCACTTTGCTACGCATCACTACCCACCCTCCCTTTCGTGGAACAGAAAAAACAAAAATAAGACCCAGATGGTGTGAGGAGCTCCAGTATCGACATGCAGATGCACAGACGTGTTTAGTTCTTACTTGTGGCCCATCTTCACTCTTTCTTTACCTGATAATTCCGTGCGGGTGCCTAGGTACCTACCATAGCGACAGTTTTAACTTAGCAAATCACAGTTACAGGGAACTATATTCCAGACCTTCTTTAGCTCTTTTTTTTTTTTTTTTTTTTTGACATGTTATTTAAGGTGCATACGCCTAGCAATCTTCGTCCCGTGTTAGATTGTGCAGATAACAACACTGCCCACTTCCAGGAAATGTGAGGGGTAAGGTTCACTAAGGCGCCTACGCCGCATCCCTGTGAGATGGGAGGGGGGGAAGGACACTTGGGATGAGTGGGGGGTTATCCCCCAGACTTGGGCATCTGACCAGATCTACAAAGAGAGCAAGGTATAAACGTGGTGGCCTGAACTGGATCTAGAAAAACCCGAGGGACATGGCGATCGTACCGACCTTCTTTTGCAACTGGTAGCAGGCAACTGCCTGCGATGTCGGCTTACGATATACGACTTCAGAGGACAGAAAAGAAATCTTAGTCAAAAAATAAGGCAGAACTCGCTTTAAAAGAAAGCATGATTAAAATCATAGGTATCGTCATATGCAGAGAGGTAGAAGAGACCCCTAAAGGTCTTATTTTGCTTTCTATAGTCTCAAGCCTACGACAGAGGAAAAAAGGCGACGAACAAGAGAATTGGAAAGAGCGCTCCCGCCAATCCCTGTGTACTCCATAGACAACTTTTTGATTTTTTTTCCTCACGTGAAAAACACTTCAGGTATCCATGGTGATATAGGCGTCATACAGCCCACAAAGCAAGACAAGAAGGTGTCTCCCTAGCGGATTTTTTCTTTTTTGGGAGGGTTGCTTTTATTCGCCAGCAGCACTTATCACTTACCAGACTACATTTAGGCGGCAATAGTATGAGCACGGCGGCGGTCACGCTCCTCAGCAATGGAGAGCTATATCAAATACATTAGTAACCGCCCTTTTTGATTTTCGTCATGTCTTGGGAGTTTGAGCATACCTTGACACCCTTGCCCTTGGGGAGAGAGATCCAGGGCTTATCCTGGCCAATGACGAAGACGTTACCCTCACGGGTGGCGAAGGTGTTGTCAATAGCGTCCTTGATGTGGACGATGTTGAAACCTCCGTCGTGGCGCTCACGGTGAGTGACAACACCAACACGACCCATGTTACGACCACCAGTGACCATGCAGACAACACCGGTATCGAAGTGGACGAAGTCGGAGATCTTGCCGGTGGCAATGTCAACCTTGACGGTGTCGTTGACCTTGATGGCAGGGTCAGGGTAGCGGATGCTATTCATATCAAACGAGTCTCGTTAGCACATACTGTTCCGAGAGAGGGAATTCCTACGGAGCAACTCGAGCAAAAAAATTTTTCGCATGTTGCTACAAACAAAAAGGCAGGGAGAAAAAAGTTCTTTCGTCCTCCAACCGATCAACCAAAGCTTGGTCCAACGACTGAATGACACGGAACTTGTGGAGAGTGATTCACTCACGTTCGCGCATCGTGCGTAACCAAGAATGGGATCCCGCCCTTGCCGAGCTGCACCTTCTTGACCTTGCAGAGCTTGTACTCAGCCTCCTCGGTCTGGATGCGGTGGACGGTGAAACGGCCCTTGGTGTCGTAGATCAGGCGGAAGTTCTCGCCGGTCTTCTCGATACCGATAACGTCCATGAAACCGGCGGGGTAGGTAGGGTCAGTGCGGACCTTGCCGTCGACCTGGATCAGACGCTGCATCAGGATCGCCTTGGTCTCACGGCCGTTAAGGGCGTACTTGAGACTATAGAAAAAAAAAAACAACCATGTTAGTGTCCCTGCTCCATTTCGACAGAATCTCATCATAAAAATTGGGATTGTTGTACCGGTTGCGGATGAAGACGATCAGGGGCAGGCAGTCCCGGAGCTTGTGAGGACCGGGAGAGGCCTTGGGAGCATAGGTCCCGGACATCTTGTCCAGGAGCCAGTGCGAGGGCGCACTGAGGCGCTTTTGGTGCTTCTTACTATATACCCATTGTTGTTAGTCTTCAATTCCATGGCCTCGAAGAAAAAAAAACTTCTTCAGCCATCAACAGGAGCCATTAGAATCTCAGATAAACTGAAAATCCCGAAAAATGTCCCTGAATTCGGCTTCGAGGTTATCGCAAAGGTGGTGAACTCACGGTCCGCGAGGCATCTTGACTGCTTTGTCGACTTGTACCCGGTAAGTTGTCGGAAGTGTCGCGAAGAAGAAAGGCGGATGAGTGAAAACCAGTTCGATGATATGTGATCCACTCGCGATATTCGCTTAGCGTATTAGTTGTAATGTTAGAAGCCCTAACACTAGTCCTAATATAGCCCCACATGATCTAGGCCTACTTGAGCCTGAGGCTGATCATAAAGTTAGTGATTATCTAATGCTTCATAGAAATTATAATTATGCCGGAACAACCACTTGTGGAGGGAACAAAAATAATGAGATGATATATGGCGCTTTCTAAAATGACTATATGCTACTTCACACTTTTAAATATAACCCTTGATAACAGCAACCTCGGCATTCAGAATGGATGATCCCGCAGCTCCAAGGACGGTATTGTGCGAGAGTGCCGCAAATCTTAAATCAAAGTAACCACCAGGGTTACTTTCACGTACTCGACCCACACTAACAGTGTATCCCCTAGAAATATCACGATCCAGTCTTGGCTGCGGCCTATCTGGTTCATCGAATACCTTGATGGCCTCAGCTGGGGCAGAAGGACAACCCAGTTTCTGTGCCTCGGACTGATACTCCCTCATTGCCTGAACAACCTGTTCTGCACTCGGTGCCGGGCGATCCTTGAAACGTAGAGACACAAATGCCATGTGGCCATCGGTGACACCCACCCGAGTACATGTAGCGCCAACTCTAAGCCCTTCCTGCTCGGCGAAAGCGGTAGCATCAGCGTTCAACGAGCCAAGAATCTTCTGGGCCTCATTCTCGAGCTTGTCCTCCTCCCCACTGATGTAAGGAATGACGTTGTCCATGATGTCCATGCTGGGAACACCGGGATAGCCTGCTCCCGATACGGCCTGCTCGGTGAACACCTCCACCTCTTCAACCGGTCCAAACTTGGCCTGAAGCGCAGCAAAGGGAATGACGATCCCAATAACTGCGCAGTTGGAGTTGCAAACCAGGAATCCCTTTTTCAGGCCATAGTGTTTCCGCTGGTGAGGGATGAGGTCAAGATGCTGAGGGTTCACGGTAGGGACAACGAGGGGAACGATAGGGTCCTTGCGGTAGTTTTTGGCGTTAGAAAACACAGGGATCTCAGCCTTCATGAACTCCATTTCTACCAAGACCAATGTTAGTATTTAATTTTTAGTTTCAGAAAAGAGTGTCGTCGTACCGAGTTCACCAGCAACATCGCTGTTCAGCCCGGAGAAGACCAGGTCACAGTCGCTGAAATGATCAGCCTTGCAGTCCCGGAGGACAAGGTTGCTGAGCTTCTCAGACATGGCTGCGCTCTGTTTCCACCTCACTGCATCCTTATACTTTTTGCCCGCAGAGCGCTCTGAAGCACCAACAGCCTGTAGCTCCAAGAAGGGATGGTCGGCAAGCAAAAGGATAAACCTTTGACCTACCGAGCCCGTGGCTCCGAGAACACCTGGACTTCGTCAGCTCTGGGTCCAATATTTCATGTCATGAGGTTTTTATCCATACCGCACTTCTTCTTAGGATAGGATGTCATCTTAATTAAAAAGTTGAGGTGTCAAAGGCTCTCGAACACCTGTCCTTAAAGTCAATTGGTGTTCCTCGCGCTAAGTATAAAGTCATACACTGCTAATAAGGGAAAATGAGAGAGGACGAGCAATAAAGTCCTTGACAGAGGCCAATTGCAAGTGTGTTTCAGAAGTCCGTCAAGAGCGATTAAGCTAAGCCCCGCATTTATCTCAGGCTGGATTGATTTGAGGACAATGGTGGGAGGTACCGCTCAGAAATCTTGTCTCCAGGAATCAAGATGAATATGCAAAGAAAGGCAGAAAATGCAACATTACTTACCAGCTTATTCTTGATTAAAGACTGAAAAGATTGACTGTGGCAAGCACGATCGAAATTGCGATATCGCTCAAAGCGGACGGGAGTGTCTGCCCCGCGATGAGTCAGGGCCCTTAGTCAGGCAGCTCAGGACCTGAGCTACAGTCATTGGTCAATTTCGCTCCCCATCAAGTCAATACCCGTCTGGCAAACCCGGTGTTTTGTATAAAAGTTCGATGAGCCCAAAGGTATCCAAGCACATCGAAGTATTCAACGGCAAAGTCTCACCTTTTTAAGAGCCTCAAGGAGTTTGTTGCTTTTTCGTCTATATATTGCAATTCTTATATATAATGCGAACAAGTTAATATTTACTCTTCGTCGTCTTGAAACTCAAAGATCTTCCCTGGGTTCAACAGCCAGTGCGGATCAAGTGCTCGTTTGATGCTACGCATCACACCAATTGTAGAGGGGCCAAGCTCCTTCTTGAGGGATTTCATTTTTCCAAGCCCAATTCCATGTTCACCCTGTTGCGGTGTCAGTCAAGTTTATGCATTGAGGTTCGATGTCAGGGGTGTTACCGTGCAAGAGCCTTCCATCTCAAGCGCGCGGTCGACCATATTGTACACAACCTCTTCGACCCGAGCCCTTTCTGAAGGACTTTTAGGGTCATACATCAGACTCGCATGAAAGTTTCCATCACCAATGTGTCCGAGAATGCTAGCGAATATTCCAAGATCGTCAATCTCCTTTTTCGAGATTTCTAAGAGTTGATTAGCGAAGAAGCAGCGAAGAAGCCCAATAATTACGGCGTTTTAACATACCAATGATATCAGGCAGCCTTGAGATTGGCACCGCAACATCAGTAGACCATACTTCCGACCCTTCCTTCCGGAGGGCCATCATACTCCACAGCGACTGCTTCCTTGCGGACCATAAGTCATGAGCCTCTCTCTCATCCTGGGCAAACTCGAAAGATTCGGCATTGTTACTCTGCGCCAGTTTCGTGGTCAGGTCAATGTTATCGGCAACACCAGCGCTTGTGCCAGAAAACTTGAAGAATAGGGTGGGCAACGTCTTCCATGTTCGTCCAGTTCCACCAGCTCTGTTAATAACATCCATCTGAACGTCATCAAGAATCTCCATGCACTGCACGGGAATGCCTTTCCGAATAAGCTGCATCGCTGTTGATGCGGCGTCTCGCATGGTTGGAAATGCGACCACTCCAACCCGAGTCTGTTCTGGGATCGGCGCTAACTTAAGGGTAGCCTCGGTGACAATTCCAAGTGTTCCCTCAGACCCCACAAACATGCCTGTCAGGTTGTAGCCGGCCGAAGTCTTACGCGGCCGTTTTCGGGTTTTCACGACGCTCCCGTCCGCCAGCACGACTGTAAGATTGATCACCCAGTCCTTCATGGTTCCATACCGCACAGCATTCGTTCCACTGCAATTCGTTCCGATCATACCACCAATCATTGCAGATGGTCCGGGATCAACAGGAAAGAAGAGGCCACTGTCCTTGATCTTGTCATTTAAATCCATCCATTGAATCGATGGCTGAACAACGACATCCATGTCTGCTTCGTGGAGGTCTAGAATCTTGTTCATTGCCGCAAAGTCAATAGTCAAACCGCCAAGGGGGGCAGAGAAATTGGCCTCCAAACTAGAGCCTCCCGAATAAGGAACCATTGGCATCTTGTATTTGTTGCAGACCTTGGCGATCTCAGAGACGTCCTCAGTGCAGGTTGGGTATGCGATTGCGACGGGCAAACGATCCGCGTTGACACTGGACCACTCCGAAAACCCGTGTCGCTGAAGGTCATCATCATCGGTACTAATCGCATCTTCACCTAGTTTAGCTCGCAATTCGGAAATAGCCTAATTATTAGGAGTATCTGTCAGTAACAACCCTGAATCAGGGGGATGGTCGTGCCAAAAATAGGCGACCTTGTCATACCTTCTCCAAATCCTGTGCAGAACCATATTGTGGAACACTCCTCTTTTGCTGTCGCTGAGACGGCTGCTTTGAGGTCGCAAAGCCATACCCTATACCGGCCGCAATGGCGGAAGCAAGGAGTGTCTTGCCCGAAATCCAAGAATTTGAGGTGCCAGCAGAGGATCTAGAATTAGGATTGTCCTTGGAATTTTCACTGTGGGTATTTCTTGATACAGAGCTATTCAACCGTGCGATTCTGGAAAATGGGAATTGGGATCTGAGAACTCCTGGCTGACCCCGAAACATGAGGGGACTTGCGGGGAATCCCCGAGAAAGATGCGTGAGTGTCGGCATAACCTTCACTGAACGATAGAACTTTGGAAATGAAAAATAAGGCAATCAGAAGCTGCAATTAGTTAATAATTTTGGTCGCAAGATATTTCGATTCAAGAATCGTCCCCATCTAGCTGACGGACTGGGGAGAAAGACTTAGACATTACTTACTTACGCCGCTGTGTGGGGAGACCATCTCCTCTGAATTGCGCCGTTTCGGAACGCCAATTGGCACCAATGGGTGGTAATCACGGAATTCGGCCGAGAGTAAGGGCTAAGGAGGCAAACGAACGGGAACTAACGCGAAATTGTTGTCTAATAATGATTGCCTCCAGGCTTGAGCGCTTGGATTTCCCAGCCAAGGCGGTCGACCCCCATTGCGTGCTGGTCGGTCTGAACTACTCCGAGAACGCAGAATAAAGGGCCGAAATGAGTACCCCACAATCTTGGGGAGGAATCCTCAATCCACCTCGTGCTCTTCAGGTTGTCTTGCCGTTCTTCCTTTGATACTATTCTGGCCAGATTTGATTGTCCAGAGTTATTTTTATGCTCAGTAGTTAGGAATTGCAAGAGTAGCAAACATTTGTATGTGAAATAAAAAGGACCTCCGTGCCTGAGCTTCACAAAGACGCATTTGCTAGGGTGACTAGGAGTATATTTGAGGGGTAACTCATGAATAAATGCAGAGAAATATAATTTTATGAAAATCTTAAAGAAAATATGAGTTATTGCTACTCGAATACAAACCATGTAAACTGCTGTCTTTATATATTATTGTCGAAATTAACGAAAAGATAGCTTCGATGATCATGCACGCGGTGTTGAGGACTCCGCCGTTGAGGGGGCAACCAATGTAGACGTCAATTTCGATAAACACCCCTCCTCAAAACCCATCAACGGCAAGGATATGATTGCAGGAGTAGTGAGAAGGTACCTCCACTGAACAGTATTCGAACTGTGTCTCGGCGTCAGCCCTTAGAATCATGTCAATGCCTGATACATTTCACCTCTTGGGGCGTGAGGTGAAGCGCGTGGTCACGGCTCCATATGCACCCTGCCTCCAGGTAACCCCACCACAGATCAATTTACAGATCCCATTACCTGATATATTTTTCAAATTAGGACCTCCATAGTCTGGCTCAGCGAGTACAGCCTGCAAATATTTGTTCTTGGGCCTCCCACAAGCCATGTCAAGCCGGGGCTTTGGTAGATGTTCTGGTAGATGGGCTTTCGCGGTCACAGTTTGCATTGCATCTGCTGGCTACATTTGGTACGGGTCCCATGAAGTGCGACGGACTTGAATCGATCGAGAACTAAAGCCTACTTATAAATATAGCGAGTGCACCGGAATTCCGTAATGCCATGCTCGAGCGCTATCCATATATTCTTGACCAATTGCTTAGCCAATCAGTTGATAACTGGGACTCCGAGGTTGGTTACTCTAGTACTCAGTATATTTTGCTGAAGGGTTCAGGAAATAAGAACTCAGCTGATTCTGAAATTAATTTACTTTTTGTAGTACCCCTCGGTGTGCATTACAGCGTTATCTTCGCCTCTGCCTCATGGTTTCATTGCTCCCGCAAGTCTCGCATCATTCATTACGAAGATGGTCAATAAAATGAAAGAAAACCCATGCACAGAGACGGTTACACCACTACACCTAATCTCAAACAGCTTGCGAGCGTCTCCTGGTGTTCTTGCTGAAATTCCCGCGGGCGTAATGTCTTCTTTCCAGACAGAGCTTACGAAAACACTTCGCAATCTTGAAGATCACATGGGAAATCTATTATGTCTTGCCACTTTTGCAAATATTGCATCGTCACAAACTGTTGCCTCTGAGAGTCGACGCAGTGTAGATGACCCTGCATGGCTACAAAGCATTAAGCATTTCTTCGGGCCTAGACGGGGCTCAAAGACATTGGACCTTGTTGTCCTGCGTGTGATCCTTGCCTGCTCTTCTAACGGTGGTAATCTCACCACCGAACAGTCTGCTGAGAGTATCCGACTCGCAATTGAGATCTGTGATAGTGTTGGAAAAGAACAGAAAGAGTCCTGGTTTGCGGGAAATTCCGTTAAACTTGCTAAGCTTTGCGAAAAGATTAAACATGATGGCATTAATAAACGTGTGCAAACGTTGGTGTGAAAATCTCTAAACAAATCACTCAGATATATTATTGGTATTGATGTCTATAATAGGCTGTTGTGTTCCTGGTTTCTCTTGTTCCCGGAGCAGGATTTTCTGCAGATCTATTAAAGCCAGCTCTGGACTTGATACTATCAGAGGATAGTAGAATTGTGCTGGAGTTTCTCCCTGCCCATCTTGTATCACGCCTGGTGGAGGCAAGTGCGGTAAGTTACTCCATAACTTATCCTGAATTGGAAGTCTAATCATTTTCAGGCACGCACCGGGCAGTCCGCAGTATGTAGGACGCTAGATTACATCTTTTCAGCACTGGATATGGCCCCAGCAAGTTCCACCAGCATTTCTAAACTGCAAATGGCGAAATTATTCCTTGAGGGGATTTGTGGCCAACCCACTTTGCCTGATATACTTTCAAGGAGGTATAAAGACCTCGTTGAGAAGCTCCTTGGGCACTTCCCAAGACGTCCTACTGAGTTAAACTGCACCAATTCGACTACGTGTTGTGTTTTACTCTCACAGCATGCAAATGAGCTATTCTACGACTTTCTCGTTTCCTACTTTCAATCATCACTGCCTCAAGATTTGAGTAAAGAGAAGCCACAATCGCTTCAGATTTCGAGTTTTATTACCTTTACTGCACGAAACAAACACTTGCTCCCCAAGTTCAAATGCGCTTTTCTTGAAACTCGGCCTCTAGATTTACGAAAGCCGATTTCGGCCCTCAAAGTCCATGACTACGCAGATACTTCAAGACACGACTGGAGATCAGGAATAGCGGAAATGCTCGCGACAAATGCGCGTGTGTTCAATGATACCATCTTGCAAAAAGTCGAGCACATTTGCTACGATCTTGAGCTGCGTTGTGACAACATCGAAGCCCCTCTAAAAACGGTTGAAAAAGAGCGGGAAAAGATTGCTCTTGAGGCGGAGCAACTGAAAAGGCAAAACGAGGATCTGAAATCTCGATTGCAGCAGGGATCTAGCACAATTACCGAACTTAGGGAGGAAATGTCTCATCTAGAAAGTCATGCTGATTCTGCTACCTTGCGAGTTGAAGAACTCTCAGGTACTCTTGAGCAGGCACGGCAAGAGCTTGAAGATTTTCGACGGGGCTCCCAGGAGACTATCAGCAGCGAGCGGGAGTCGGCGAGAAGCCGGGAATTGGATTTAATTGCGTCTATCACCGAAAAGGACGACCGCTTAGAGGAGATGCAAGAAAAGATCAAGAGTCAAAACGAAGAAAATAGCCATCTCAGGTTATTACTGGACTCTATTTCTAAGGAAAAGAGTGGCTCAGCTGAGAGCATTGTGTCTCTACAAGAAGAAATATCCCTGATCCAAGGAGAACTAGATAAGACACAGATTCTCCTGGAAGAAAAAGAAGAGAAAATCGAGCGACTGTTGGCGGAGAATACAACCGCCAGTGATATAGCGGAAGATCTACAACGAAAGGTTAGTTTCGTGTCACAAATATGTGCTCGAGCGTGTGATTGACGATGATGACGATGATGCAGTTGGATGAAAAGGCTTCCGAGTCCGAAAATCTTCGATCTACCCTTGACGATTTCAAGATCGAAATTGCTGCCTTAAAAGAGCAATCAGAACAGCAATATTTAGTTTTGACTGGAGAAGTACGTAGAGCCTGGGAGGAAATACTATCCTTCTTCTTCTTCTTCTTCTTCTTTTTTGTTTTGCTTACTCGATTCAACAGTGTACAAAGCAGAAAGAGCAGAATTTTTCTCTCCAACGCGCAATGCAGGAAGCCACTTCAAGCGTCGCAAATGAATTGCAAACGCGAGAAAAACGAATCCAGCACTTAGAAAGAAAGGTAAGAATTAGTGGGTGCAGATGCTACCATCTTCGATCTAATGATCATGATAGGTGCAACATTTACGAGAAGAGCGAGCAGCAAAGGCCCGCGAATTCTCAGAGGCCCAGCAACATATCGGCCGACTTATGGGCGTAATGGGTTTCAAAAATGGGCCAACAGAGTCTCGAGTCTCAAGCAAACAACGACCACGATCAACCATAGAACCGTCACAGGCTGCCGCCATCCGTCGGCAAACCAACTTAGGAGAGGAACACGTCTCGCATCAAAATGACGACCTTACCACGACTTTTGAAACTAACCGATCTCATCCTGGCGGCCGTAGCCCCAAGAGATCTCGGAACAGTGCATTCCCTCCCACTGAACAATCTCCTCAACGCCGAAATGGTGAGAGAAAGCCTAGGGGCTCAGCAACCCCGAGTTGCCGGAGTAGCGCCGGACAGCAGAGAGATCGAAGGTCTCTCGGAGACCTAAACCAAAACAGCCAGCCAAACTCGCAGCTTAGTGATGTACCACCATCTACTCAATGTGAGGCTTTCCAGGAGAGCCAGGTCTTCCACCAGGGTGACGAAAACCGCCTTGAAGAGATAGATCTTGACATGGATCTGGAATTCCCGAAGGATTTTATCTTTACAGGTACATCTCTTTCGGATTTAAACGAGCAGGCGTCTGCCTGAGACTACACCCAAGTTTTTATGATGCCGCTTAAACCGATAGATTGTGACTTCATTGTATACATTCCATTCACATATATTTATTGAAAGATTACATTACCAGGTTCTACGGACTTGTTGTTTCAAAAATTCGTACCTAAACTCTTGCTCTCATATGACATTCACTTTCAGCTTACCTGAATAAATGCCTTTAACTCATTTTTTCCATACTGATCACATGAACAGTCCCTTTTATTTTCTTTGTCTTATTTCCGGATGCTTGCAGGGAAATTACAGAGCATGGGTCCCGAAATAATACCCAGCTAGCTAGCTTTTTATCTTCAGATTTGCTTTCTCTTATTTGTGCTTCTCATTTAGTATATCCCAGGGGCTGGCATCATTGAATGACAGAATATTATGAGGAACGGCAAAGAGGATATCAGGGCAGAGTGAGGGAAAAGATATTTCAATGATTTCTAATACGGGAATTAGCGAATATTCTCCTTGTTAACCCTTAAGTAACACTCAGAGAGGCTGTCTTCCCTTCAGGGCCCTTTAATTCCAGAAATCGAGAAATTCGCTCCCCTTAGAGGCGACCGAAGGCGCTCGACTGGTTGTGTTCGCCCTCTACCCTCCTGACCTCGCAATTCTCTTCATCTCCAATCTTCATCTTCCTCCAACCCGTTCAGGTCCTCCCCCACATCCTCCAGTTTCCTAATGCTTCTTCTCCTAACACTCAATCGACACTGAATAATCTGGCTCTTAAGATGCCCCCTAATCGAAGTCGATATGTTCCGCCCCCTAGCAAAGAGCCACGAAGGTTCCCCAGCCAGAATTCATCTTCGAAATACCTTCCTCAGATCATAGCTCCCTGGAGACACTGGGATTCAGTTGCTGTCAACCTTGCAAACATTCCCAAGGAAGCAAACACACTTATCTTATGGGAAGCTTTTAGTGAGGAAGGCAACGTTTATTCCATTGACATTTTCGAAGATATTCATGGAACTCGAGAGTCGAAGGGAAGGATTCGTTTCAAGTGAGTGTTACTGTCTTCTCTAGACTGGATCCATTCCCTTTCTCTAAGATTTCCAAAAGACCACCGCCACAGTCCGATTTTTGGAGATGTGTGAAATATCATATTAAGTTACCAGATGGAAAACCGGCTTCTGTATCTGTCTGTCTTGACAACAAAGCCCCTGAATTTCAGGTTCCCAGCTCCGTTCGCCCAGATGTGGCTTACCCAGCTGAGCTTGTGAGTCCTTTAATTTGCTTTGATCCTTTTTCATTTTTCAAGTATGAGTGATCTAAGTTGTTCGGAACAATCAAGAGAATACCCATCTCCTGCATAGATATTGGCATCATGTTCGACGAAACAACTATGTTGCCAATGCGTTCTGTTGGAGCCAGGGGAATTGAACCTGCTTCTCTTGTTCTTGACCTGATACATAGGGATTTACTTGTTTACTTCCATCTCTCAGTATCTACCGACAAGCATAAAATCACGGGTCAGAAGTATCGCCTCAAAGTTCCCTTTGCTCAATTAAATAAATTATCCCAAGCGAATGAGGTTGAGACTGGCGGTATTTCACACTTCACAATTTTGGATTCGCCTCCAATATACCATCGTCGCATAGGAAATATTGCGTCTACCTTTACTGAAGAGACAAACTGGAGAGAGTCGGATACTTGGTTTCGACAGACTCATATCGTGCACAACCCACAAGAGCTCTCTACCTTGCCCGTGAGCTTGAGAAGGCAGAGTCCGATTATCGATATTGGTATTTTTATCCTATCCTATCCTATGCGATTGTCTTCCATGATTATCACTGATTACCTGAAGGACGTTGGAATACACTCAGGATTGCCTACCTAAGCAACTGTGACGACAAAGGAGAATTATCCTTACTCTGTAACATCCTAAGCGACTATAATATTGCTATCGAGAAAACAGATCGCTTCACTCTGTGGGACAGCAGTGAACCCAGGCCAACTCCTATTTGGAACTGGATCGATGTCTCTGACTCCAAAACGTCAAAAACAGCCTACTCATCCCTGGAAGACCTGTTAGACCCGAAACATATCCATTTGCCCTCCCCAGTCCGATATCAACTCGAAGTATGCCTCTCAAATGGATATCTCTCCGAATACAACATGACTCGCGAATTCGCTCTCAGACTTGCTGAACTCGGTGAGTCGGATGCGACGAAGCTGCTAGAGCATGTGGCCACGCAAAAGCGCATTTATTATGATCCAATGGGAATATTTGACCTCAAGTTTGTGAAAGGGGTGACTAACACTAAGATCCCGTCGTACTGTTGCTACATGCGCTCTGCTAGGGTTACCCCGAGTACCGTGTACTACAATACACCGACAGTGGACATATCAAACCGTGTGATAAGGCATTATATTGAACATGCGGATTGTTTCCTTCGGGTTCGATTCACCGATGAGAAGCTTCTTGGCCGCATCCATTCTAAGGCTGACAGCACAATGGATGAAGTTTTCACCCGAATCAAGAGAGCACTAGCGAACGGTATCGTGATCGGAGGCATGCATTACGAATTCCTCGCCTTTGGTAACTCTCAATTTCGGGAGCATGGAGCATACTTCTTTGCCCCCAAAAACGGGGTCACGGCTGCTAATATTCGTGCGTGGATGGGTCACTTTAGCGACATCAGGAATATTGCCAAACATGCGGCCAGGCTGGGACAGTGTTTCTCAACAACCCGAGCAGTCTCCAGCTGTTCTGTGCACATAAAGCGAATCGAGGAGGTAACTCGAAACGGTTATACTTTCTCTGATGGCGTTGGGAGGATCTCTCGCTTCCTTGCCCAAATGGCGGCGTCAGAATTGAAGATAAAGACTCCAACGGGCGATCCCCCATCTGCATTCCAATTTCGTCTTGGGGGCTGTAAAGGCATGCTCACAGTCTCTCCAGAAGCAAAGCGCCAAGAAATTCATATAAGAAAGAGCCAGTTCAAGTTTGCAGCCATTCATAACGGGCTCGAAATCATTCGTTGGTCCCAGTTCTCGCTTGCGACTCTTAATCGGCAGCTCATCCTTGTGCTGTCGACCCTTGGAATTCCAGACGAAATTTTTTCTCTCAAGCTCAAGGCAATGCTGCAGAGCCTTGATGAAGCAATGGAAAGTGATACAAAGGCAGTATATCTGCTCAAAAAGTACGTCGATCCCAATCAAATGGCCTTGAATGTAGGCCAGATGGTTCTTGATGGCTTCCGGAGGGCAAAGGAACCGTTTGTGACATCCGTCTTGAATTTATGGCGAGTGTGGCATCTGAAATACCTAAAGGAGAAGGCAAAAATTGTCATCGACAAGGGAGCGTGTGTTCTGGGATGTATGGATGAGACCGCAACTCTGAAAGGGTACTTTTCAGATAAAATCCCGGGAAAAGATGCTTCCTTAGACGAGAAAATTGCGGCTCTGCCTGAAATTTTTATCCAGGTATCTCGGCCCGAGAACGGAGGGAAATACAAAGTTATCGAAGGGCTGTGTATCCTTGCCCGCAATCCATCTCTTCACCCCGGCGACATCCGCACCGTAAGAGCGGTCAACGTTCCACAGCTAAACCATCTTCAGGATGTAGTTGTTCTACCTCAAACGGGAGATCGAGATGTTGGGAGCATGTGCTCCGGTGGAGACTTGGACGGCGACGACTACCTCGTGATCTGGGACCAGGACTTGTTACCACAAGACTGGTTTCGCTCGCCGATGCACTACACAAGCAACAAGGCCCACGATCTCGACCACGATGTCACAGTGGATGACATCACATCATTCTTCGTCACATATATGAAGAATGATTGTCTACCTACCATTGCGCATGCCCATCTTGCATGGGGTGATTACCTTGAAGATGGTGTCAACGAAGCCAAATGTATCCAACTGGCTCAGCTACATTCCGACGCCGTTGACTACAACAAGACAGGAAACCCAGCGGTGATGACACGCAACCTGTATCCCCGTAAATGGCCACATTTTATGGAGAAAAATCATAAACCCAAGCACCAGATTTACCGCTCTGGAACGATCCTCGGCCAGCTCTACGACGCGGTGGAGCGAATCGACTTCGTCCCCAACCTGGGGATGGAATTTGATCTAAGGATCCTGAATTGCCGAATTGAAGTCCACGAGAAGTTATGTGAGTTTGCCCAAAAGCTGAAGATGGAGTACGACACCGCAATTCGCCGTGTGATGGCACAACACGAGATCAAGACCGAGTTTGAAGTCTGGTCTACTTTTGTCCTCAGTCATTCCAACATGAGCAAAGACTACAAATTCCACGAGGATATAGGGGTGATTTCTGCCTCTCTAAAAGAGGGCTTCCGCAAGCGAGTCTACGATGAGGTCGGCGGCCGCACCTTTGAAAAGTTGGCTCCGATTGCAGTCGCAATGTACCGAGTGACACATGAAGAAATGACCATAGCGCTCAAGAAGCACCAAGAGGAGAACCCACCAGACGAAATGCTCTTCCATACTCCAACACCAAGGATTGAGCAGCTCCCTCTTGTCAGTTTTCCGTGGCTATTCTCACATGTCCTCGGGCGGATTGCGACTGGTCTTTATGAGCACCCTGAACCACTGATACCAGACTTGGCGAGCCTTGGCCTTAAAGAACCCATGAAGGAAAAATGGAACGACACAGATACAAATTTCAAAGGGAATTATGATTCTAAGTCTGCTCCAAATGAAGAAAGAGAGGCATGGCAGAAAGAAGTGGATGACGACCCCTTTGGCCTAAACCTGAACGACCAGCCCAGTAGCAGTACTAATTTTGGCGACAAACAACGGAGTCCATACGAAGGCGGCAGCGGGGATATTCAATCTCTCGAGCAACTTCTTGATTTCGGTCTCCTCGATCCACCAAGTACTCCTCTCACGCCGCTCACGATTTTTCCAGCGGCTGTGGTAGCCCCCACCGACGAGCTGCCTGGGGACGTGACCCTGCTAGATCTCGATCCCGACCCTCCTAGAGACGAGTGTGTCAGAAAAAGAGATGATGATCAGACTTATAATAAGGAGAATGAGCCGGTTGGGGGTTATAGAGGAGGAAACAAATGTATTGAAATTGTTGAAGATGAGAGGACCTATGAGCCTACTGCACTTGACAAGCTTAACGAAATGCTGGGAATGTAGAAGCGTGCGGTAATGGGGAAATTAGGCGATTTCCTAGCTTGGGTAGTTAAGCACAATGCAGTTTTTCTTTGCATGCTAAAGGCTGGGCCCATGGGTATCGAATGTGTAGACAATGATTGATTAGAGTAGAGTATAAGGCCTACGATAGGACACAAAAGTTTATGCGGGCCATACTTTCTCTTGGTGTAGATGAATAAAAACCAATGCTCCGTAATCAATTTGCTTTGGTAATAATGGTAAAAGAAAAATGACCAGGCACTCGTGAAAGACAAAAAAACAATAATAAGCCGGTATTTCCCCCTACTTATTTTAAGCCCTATGACGTGGTGCGCATTCTATAGAAATACAAAAGCTCACGCAGACACTAAATAGAAGGGTATCAAAACAATTGATATCAAGAAAAGGATGATGGGAAAAGAGGGTGTGGGAAAGAAAGGAAAACAAGAAGCATCATATATACCTATGCTTCTTCGCCTTGTGAGACCTACCATTCCAAGGCATTGTCGCATTTATTCTGCAGTAGTTTGACAACAGGACCCATGACTGCGTTAGTGTGTCTCCAATGCGCCAGGCTCCTAGTCCTGGAATAGAAAACGGGACAGTCCAGACTGTCACACTTGACTTCATCGCCAAAGGGGACACCCATACAAGATCGACAGACACGATCTAGATCCAGGACTTTCTTTTCTGCGTGGCGTTGACGGGCAAGAAGATTAAGTAAGGAGACATGAGACTGCCGTGTACACTCAAAGCAGAGAGGAATTTCTGTATCGTAAAGCTTGGCCTTGCAGACAATACACGTTGAAGACTTCATGTATGACTCAAGGGTCTTCTTGCCAACCTTGGCTCCCGTGGTTGAGGTTGCACCTTCCACCCGGCGGACTCGGTGAAATTTAGGCATTTCGTCGTACCACTGCCGAACGTTCGCCCCAACCAGATTGAAGATCCGCTCGAGAGGAGGGATTATGTTCTTGGTGATGTAATACTCTGCATCGAGTTCGACTTGGGCATCCCGAAGGAGTGTCTCAGGAGGGACACAGCGATCAATCAATCGTGACCCGGGGGCTCCTGTAATGACGACATATGGGACTCGCTCACCATATTGGGGCTCGGCACGAGGATCTTCGAGCATTCTCTTTGTGCTGATCAGAGCCCCGGCTGGGAGGACTCCTTTATCGCTGTACGTTCCCAATTTCACAGCCCTGGCAAAGCAGAAATCCTGTATAGAAACCCTACCTTGCATAATTTTGGTACATTGCTTCTGGAAATAGCGCTTGACCTGGCTTAGATCTGCCGTCCGAAAGAGTAGCTTAAGTGCCTTCTCCTCAATCTTTTGCTCGGCGGGGGTACCGTCGCGCCGAACAGTTTCGATACCCTTTGCATCAAACTCTGGCTCCTTCTGGTCTTTATGTTCGTATTTAAACCCAACATAGCGCTTCTTAGCGAGAAGGACACAAGGATGATAGACTTTTTCGAACTTAAGCTTCACTGGGTGCGGATTTATGTTTGTAACTGCTTCGGCGATCTCTTCTCCAATATCAAACGCCTCTTCCCGAGTTCGGCCTTTGAGATATACAAAGAGACTGTCAGTGTCTCCGTATACAACTTCCGCCCCCCAGCGTTCCACGGAGTGGATGAATGCAATAGCTTTCTCGAGTGTCTCACGTCCTGATTGGACGATGCTGTCAGCGATCTCCGAGCAAGGCATCCTCCCGGAAAATGAAGCAGAGGTATAGCCATATGTCACGTTTGCAATAAGCTTTAGTGCCAGCTGTCGATTATTCAAAAGGCGCTGCAGCACTTTATCATCCTTGTCCATTTTCATGCCTGACTTCACCATCACTCGAGTTTCCAATATCTCCGACAGCATCTTCGCAAGAAGAGATTTTCGTACTTCCTGTTTCGCATAGATCATGCCATTCGGCGCAACGTTGATTTTGTCCTTGAGGAGTTCCAACACTCCTGGCTGTCGCTTGTAGTCCATGAATCCCATTTTATTTCGCCCCCTCCACGATTGAACTCGCCCGAGAAAAGTCGAATAACAATAGTTATAGGCAATCATGATGCTCGGGTACAACGATTGGAAATCCAACACCAAGAGAGGACTAGTATAAAAATCACTCTGAGGCTCCATAACCAGTGGAAGGCATTCGAGAGCATTCTGCTGACCAACTTGTTTCCTGCTCGGAGAAACAAGCAGGAAATTCTCAGGCTTCGCAATCCGAAACATCAAAGACTCAACTTTAAATTGGGATCCCCGAGAAAACACAGAGAAGAAATCGATCCCCAGCAATCGTGCCTGCTCGCTTGTCCTCGGTATCAATTCGTTCGAATCTAGGATTTCAATATTCATTTGGATTCGCGAAACAAAATAGTCGATAACTTTCAAGAAGTCTCGAGGCTTTCCGCTTTGATACCATGCCGTGAGTTCCCGATGCGAATAATGCGGAATCCGGCGATGTAAGAGATGGAATACAACATTCTCCATGGTATACTGCAATAAATTCAACTCGCTTCTCATGGCGCGCCAGATGTTGATCATATGTCGACCAGTGATTCGGATGGACGATGTATGATCGAAACCCCACCGATCAGCCTCTTTCCCGAACCGTCCATGAGCCTGGGACTTCACACGAGATAATTCGTCACAGATATCAAAGTCATACTTCTTTTTGGCTCGCTTAATGACATAGCCCCAAGAGCTATTGTGAACTTCATAACCAGTGATAATGTCCGGGTCATGAATTCGGACAATGTCAACCAATCTGTTAATTAAATCCAGTTCTGACGGTTCTTGCTCCCAATCCACTTTCACGGCTTTGGCAGCCTTCAAATACGGTCCCTCGTCTTCTCCTTGGAGTACAACCCCAACGTGGACACCTGGTATAGAACCATTTGCATCAGGCTGGTCATTCTCCGATAAACACCAGAATATGGAGGTGATCTCATCCTCCTCTGGATTCGGTAAAAGAACGCCGCGAGTATTGACGTGAATCTCCAGGCTCATTACACTCATATACTGGGCTTGATGTTCGACACTGGTAGACTGCCCACCCTGTGAGTATTTAAAGCCGTAGTCATTTTTCTGAGTGGGCCCCTCGATTTGTGACAGAGCTTTCGCTTTCGCCTCTAAGGCGGCACGTTTTTCTTTCGGTTGTGCGGCTTGGGCAAAAGACTTGAGATGGGAGTCTTTGAACCAAGCCACAACCTCAGAGCGGCTCGGGGGAACAGGAGCGAACTCCCAGAATCGGGACGTAGCTGATAACCGCAGCTGATTATCAACTTCCTGCCAGTCGTCTTTATCTCTCGATACAGGCATCTGGCCTCCCCACATCGCAGGTGAGCGGCCTGATGGATCAAAATCGGGGAGGTAGTGTATGCTGCTACCTTCCAATCGAAACTCCCGGCCCGCATAGTCTCGTGGTCGATCAGGGACGTCTTTGTCCTTACTGTAGTGAGCCTTTTGATAAATTACAGATGGGCAACCGTAGTCGTGGAGGGTTGAAGCAACGTCACTAGGATTCGGGCATGGGCGCCGCAAGCAGCCTATCCTCGCTCTTTCTGGCAAATTGAACGCATCATAAATAAGCGTCGCCCTCTCTGAGGCAATTAAATCCGAGGAGTGAAAGTCTGTTTCCGCAGAAAGAGATTGAAACGGTGTACTAGCGTTTTCTGTAGAGCCTTTAAGGACTTTCCCCCCGCTCCCTCGTGTTTCCTTTTGGAGGGCGTTTTCCTGGCTGAATCGCAACACAGTCATAGGATCATTTGGGTTCTTGACAACAGGAAAGCTGAGCATGCTATTTGAACCGTTACCCCTAGGGCGAACTGTTGATTGGGAGAACATGCTTTTCCCTTGGGAATTCAATCCTTTGAGAGTTTCGTCCGAAGTGTAACTGGCCACTGCAATCTCACATTCCATACTGTTTCCTACTGTATGAGCAGCTTCTTGTGTGTGCTGAATATTTACAGTTCGTGGTTCACCATTAGTGTACTTAGGCTTTTTGTGTAAATCGCTATCGGCATATTCTTCAGTTCTCGGGCGCTTGTCCAAATTCCTTGTGATCTGGCGGTCCGCTCTGGGGGTGTTTGCGGGGTTTTCTTGTATACCTATCAAAGTACTAGTACTCGTTTCGATTTTCTCTTGATGCGTAGAAATCATTGCGACATATTCGCCACCAATGGAGCTTGGAGGGGGCATATCATGGTTCTCATCAGGCGGCTTTGTATCCATCTCATCAAGATATTCGTCTTGGTTTTCGTCATCAGAGAATAGGTCGACCTCATTCTCACCCGGGAAATAGGAATCTTTATCCGACTCCGACTCTGAGGGCTGAGGCGCGTTTTCATTGACGTATTCCTCAGCATCAAGTTGCGTGTCATTACTGTCGTCATCGTAGCGCAGTTCGAGATTGGAATAACCGTTCTGACCCGGGAAAAAATCTTGAACGCTTTCCAGAGCAGTTTTGACATCCCGCTCAAGTGGATTGTCAGGTATAAATCCATCTAATGTTATACTTTGGTCACCACCCTGACGTTTCTCTTCAGCCGCAATCTGGGAAACCAGCTGGAGAAACTCCTGTTCATGGATCCAGCCATCTTGGGTGCTCTTCCTTGGATTTGCTGACAGCGAAACCAAGTCTTCTGTGCTAAATGGGCTACTCTCCGGGTTAATAATCCCAAGGCGTTTTTTTCGTCGGCGCTTTTCGTCTTGCCAAAGACCAGCCATACTTGGAACGAGCCGCTCGTTCCATGTTGTAGGCTTCAGGAGCTCGCCAAAGTCTTGGTGAATGGGTCGCTCCTTAATTTCTGATCGATTAATGATATCCTGGACACAAACATCGGCTTCCAATGGACAATGGCTTTGTTTTGGCAAAACAGATTCAGCCGATATGCAGTCAGGCAGTATCGATTGATCATGCCAACGATGAGACAAGTCAGGCAAGTCTAAGTATTCTGGAATTGGAGAGCGAAATTTGACCCCGCTACATTTCATAAATGCGCAGCCATACAAACTGTAGTCACACATCCACTGTGGAACGAACTGGAGGTGACTTTCATATGGCTGGAGTGGGCGCTTCAAAATAGCTCCCTGAAGGAGTAGATCGGCTAATCTCGTCGTGTATATGGGGTTCAAAAGGTAAACCTTAAGAAAAAAACGATACCCCACATGGTAACCGTAAAAAGGCACACCTTTCACTAAAGTAATATGCGCAACAAACGCAGCCTTTTTATCGTATGCGTTGCGTCGATAGCTTACCGCCAAAGCATGATCGATAGAGTGATGAAGAGTCCGTATGGCAGCTTGTACTAGAGTGACGATTTAGTTTAAAAGAAAGAGACCGTAAAAAAAGTGCAAAACAAACCTTCTTCCAGTTCTAAACTCCCATCATACCCTACATACAGGTAAGGAAACGCGCCATGAACATGAACGCAAATCTTTTGACCAGTCTCCGTAGCCCCGAATACCCTGATTATGGGCACTTTGGACCTGTCAATTTTCCCGGAAGCTCCATCCTTGCAAGGCAGAGGAGGATCAAATTCAGATGGAGTGGCTTGGTAATGGTCCACGCAGTTTAGGCGTACTTGGAAGGGCTCCATTGCTTGCGTTGGTGCTAAGACAGCCAAAGCTGTCAGCGACAGAGCAAGAAGACATGAATAACATTCATATCACAATCCTGATCCTCTTCTCAACATTCGGCGGCGTTTTGCTGACTCGTCGGTATGTCGACGTGTAAACTCAATCTATTACGCGCCGTGTGGCGCGGGAAAAACGCCTAATCACGTGATTGATAATATGACGATTTATCTTGAACTCAGGTCATCAACGCTCTTTAAGGACGTGAACAACTCTGTCGGTTTTGCACAACGGTGCTGGCCATTTTTCAAGATATAACTTTGATTAATTGTTAAGACAAAAAATCGTGAGAATTGTTATTTTCTGTCCTTTGTCCTTCGCCACAACCCTATCGCCACAACCCTATCGCCACAATGTCGCGCAAGCCAGCGGATGTCGCATCGAAAGAGCGCAACGAGTATATTCCCGCTTTCATTTCGAAGAAGCCGTTCTACGTTGATGATGACTCCTCCGCCAACGATTATCTAGAGCATCAGCGTTTACATAAGTCAACAACAGATCAGTCGAAATGGTATGATCGTGGAAAGCGTGTTGGCCCAGCCGCCACCAAATATCGCAAGGGCGCCTGTGAGAACTGCGGCGCAATAACCCATAAAACAAAGGAGTGCTTAAGCCGACCAAGAAAACAAGGCGCAAAATGGACCGGTAAAGATATCCAAGCGGATGAAGTTATTCAGGACGTAAAGTTGGGATGGGATGCCAAGAGAGATCGATGGAATGGCTACGATGCGAGCGAGTATCAGCAGGTGGTGGATGAGTATGAGGAACTGGAAAAGCTAAAACGTTTGGCTAAAAAGGACACAACGAATGGAGAGAAGAATGACATAGAGGACGAAGATGAAGAAGCTCGACAAGAGGACCGTTATGCTGAGGAATCCGATATGGGACGACAGCAAAGTACAGCCACCCGCAACCTACGTATTCGCGAAGATACCGCGAAATATCTGTTGAACCTTGATTTGGACTCCGCAAAATACGATCCGAAGACACGTCGAATGGTAGACATGGGTGCTCAAGAGGATCAAGCCGCAGCTCTCGTGGCGGAAGAAAACTTCGTTCGTGCCTCTGGTGATGCTGCTGAATTCGAGAAAGCTCAACGATATGCCTGGGAGTCCCAAGAGCGTGGATCACAGAAAATCCATCTTCAAGCGAACCCGACCTCCGGGGAGATAATGCGGAAAAAGGAGATGGCTGAGGCTGACGCGAAGCGTGAAGCGCGCCGAAAGGAACTTTTAGAGAAATATGGCGGTGCTGAGCATTTACAACCAACGCCACTGCGAGACACGATGGTGATTGAGAACGAACAATTCATTGAATACGATGAATCAGGTGCAATCAAAGGTGCTCCCAAGAAAGCTGCAAAGTCCAAGTACCCGGAAGATATTCTCACCAACAATCACAAGTCTGTCTGGGGTAGTTGGTGGCATAATTTTCAATGGGGTTACTCTTGCTGTTACTCTACCGTCAAAAACAGCTATTGTACCAGCGATGATGGAAAGCGAGCATTTGAGGAGGCCGATAACATGCTATCATTACAAGAAGATGATTCTAGATCACAAATTCCTGACGCCGAAGAGACCGAAACTAGACATGAACCCGAGAGTTCGGGAGGTCACGAGCAGCAAAAGGAAGCCAACACAAAGAAACGAACGCTATTCGAGGTCCAGTCGGGGATCACAGAGGAAGAATTTGAGTCATATAAGCGTAGCCGGCTTGCAGCAGATGACCCTATGGCTTCGTTCATTGGGAAAGACGCTGCTGTATGATTTCATTAATGGTCTTCACTATTTTCTAAAAGTGGGCTGCTAGCACAATTAATGATTTTCCCAGAGTGTATATAATAATCTACAACATTAAGTTAGGTAGCGATTTCAGTATTAGCACAAGAATAAGACCTCCATGGGCAGTTCAAATCAAGTTCAAATCATTCTGCTCCCTTCTCATTACTTTTTTTGAGTTCCAATATAAGTCACGTGTAATTGGCGAAATCGAAGTCATTGGCATGTCACGTGGAGGTTCTTTGGTTTGGTCAGTAATATCACGTGACAGGGCACAAGCCCTGGATGGCACACCTCGCTTAGCAAGACCCCCAGATCCCAGCGCAACTTCCGATCCGCCTAGTAGCGACGACGACAACGACAACCAGCCCTTCAACGGAATCGCCAGGTAAGTTCGCAACCTCATCGCGGCCACGGAGTGCTCTTGTTCGAAAACCGTTTTTTTTTCTCACTGACAGTTGTGCTCCCTGACAGTTCCCTAATTCAAGATGAGTACGTACAAATCCGACAACCCACCGACCCAGGCGATATATCGAGAAATCTTTCCAGACTAACAACGATTAAAGCGAAGGGTACCTCCAGCTTTGGCAAGCGCCACAACAAAACCCACACTCTCTGCAGGCGTTGTGGTCAGTATTTCACTCTTCCGAAAAAAATGCAAATCCGGTGATAAATTGCGGATCTCCATACGGAGATAAACTCAAGAAGTCAGAGGAAATGAACATTCAGACGGGCTAACATCTTGCGAAACCTTTTCCTGAGGATTACAGGCCGCCGCTCCTATCACATCCAGAAGTCGACTTGCTCGAACTGCGGATACCCCGCTGCTAAGACTCGCAAGTGTACGAATACCCTGATTGATTTGACATGATCCTAGCCTCTCCCTAGTCGACTATGGCAAGCAGCATTTGAGCACCGTTGTTGGATTGAAAGTGGAACATTGGCTTACGATATTTTTTGGATAAACAGACAACTGGAGCGAGAAGGCCAAGAGACGCAAGACCACCGGTACTGGCCGCATGAGCCACCTCCGTGACGTCCACCGCCGCTTCAAGAACGGATTCCAGACCGGTACCCCCAAGGGCGCTCGTGGTCCCGAGAACCACTAGATCAATACCAATGTCGCGTTTTCGTTCCTAGGGGCTGGAGAGGGCTGGTATGACATGTTCTTGCATCTAAAATATTCGGTTTGAATGCGAGGGCGCAAAAAAAAGCTTTCCCGTGGAGTTGGTGTTGGGATGGTCTTCGCTTTTGCTGTCAGAGCACCTTTTTATATTATAGAAAAAAAGAAGATAATCGACGGCAATTGAAAGGCAGAGAATTTCATGGGGTATCGAAATGAAAATCAAAAGGGAAAGCATGAATGAATTTCCTTTTTCTTGTTTATGACTGGCGAATATCCCACGTTATGACAGATTCAAATTTTGAGATACTCTTCCAATTTGATATGTCTTCTGAATTCATCCAATCCCCCGCATTCCGACACGATTTTGTTCAGCCTTCGAGCCAACCGCCCTGCTACCTGGATCACGCAGCGAATCCCGAAAAATCTTTTAGCTGCCCTCGCAGTGTCTTATTCTATTAAACCCGCGCCGATTAAACACCCGGTGTTCGGTAATCATTGAATCAAGTAGTCCAAGCCCATTTCTTTTACTCTCCTCGTCCAAAAACGCTCACACCCCCGTCTCTTTGAACAAAGTACAAGACTTCCTTCTCCTCCCAATTTTCTTGGCCACTGACATCCTCTCTCTGTCCCCACGCGCCCCCTTTACTGACCCGAAGAACACCACTCACATCCCTCGCAGCGCCCGTTTCTAGACTTCGAAGCTGCATAACCATATCAGCTCGATGGGCCAACCCAATGGCAAATGCTGCATGTTCTACCTCCAACGGAGAGCCTGTTTGGTGAGTGGATGTAGATGCATTATGGATCAATGGCGAATCCGAGGCAATCGTCAGTATCGTCGCAGATGCAGACTAGATCTAGGGTTAGCTGGGGACAATTCTCCTGGCCCTTGCTTGGGTATGTGATTGCGGTCCATTTAAAGCTACCATACCTGTTGTAATCCCATTACCCACTCCTCCATCTCTGTAGCTCCTACCCCCTTGTTAAGGCCCGTAGCCGCCAGTAGTAGATCCGGTTGATCAACAATCAACAGGAGTTCTGAGTCGTCTCCATCATCACCTGGTGAGGGTTCTTTCAGTTGATTTATCACGGATATGATATCCTTCTCCAGTGAGTCCAGAGCTGCGATACCGCTACCTGAGAAGCGGAGTCGCTTGGCCGGGCCGGTCTTTCTTGCTGTTGGGTTCAGGGTAGCATTGCTAACGGCCGGTACAGGCAGTCGTGGCCGTGCAGATGCTGGCGGATTTAGCTGCGACCGAAGCGGGAGCGTCGTCCTTGAAGGTGCATTTCCAGGTAAGTGGGACGGGACCGCAATGGGCGCCGCGGCTGCAGTAGGAGCGTAGAAGAGCTCAGACAGGCCATCAATGTACGCGAACTGGCGCTTTTCTGCAAGGCGGGCAAGATCCACGCCCTGGTGGTTGAATATTAGCAAACATATCCCTGAGTTATATATGCTCCAGGTTGGAAAATCGAAACAAGAAATAAGGAAAATTGAGGAAATTGGTCGAATTGGTGAGCGCGCAAAGCAGTAAATAGGAATTTCGTGTATCGTATCCATACCAGCCGTTTTGCTTCTGATTTCCAGAATTCCCAACCCCGCAGAAAACTTACGAGCACGACTTTTCTGCTTTTTCTAGCACCCACCCCATGAGATCCAAACTCGACTTCGGTCCCGGAAGACGCACTCAAAGCTGCATACAAAAATCTTAGCACTAGCCAGTTCCCCGTCGCCCCTAGGACCGATGATAGGACTGTGAAAGACGATGAAGGCACAGATGCATACGGTATGAGGAGGTGGGGGAGTGGCGGTTGGGAAGGCATAGCTTGGACCTTGGGGAATCCAAGTAGCGAGCCAGGCAATAATGTCGCAAATAATGTAATGCGCGGGTGACTCGGGCAGTGATACGAGGATTATTCAAGATTTTTTCCCCTCGAAATTTGATGGTGCTTTAGTTCCAAATGACGTCGTATAAAACCAGCAATCTAGACAAAATTGCTATTGGCTGAAACTGGAGTTTGAGTGCTCAGACCAACCGTCGCTAATAAATTCCTGCCTCAGGATTCATCCGCTGCACGTAGAGGGATAAGGAAGTCAGATGCGAATATCTCCTTGTTACTTGAAAAAAAAAATAGCATATAAAGTTTACTTAGTATGCTTCCTTTTGCCCCATTCACTCTCAAATATCCTGTTTACATCAAGGGGAGAACGGCAGGGCATGCGCACTGAAACCTTTCAATTATTAGAAGCAACGGAGCCGTCCATGGCTCAGCCATAAATAGAAATAAGGCACCTATGGCCGTATCTCGAACAGGATGGAGCCTCTTTGTTTTTATTATTTACCAGCTTTCTGAGCACCAACAATCGTCTCGCATTATAGCCGTGTGCCGCCAGATGCACCCCCAATTTAACGTGATGAGACGGCCAAGGCGGGGATTTCATTGGACAGGCGAACGTCTAATTAAAAATGACAGCAGTAGCGCATTCCTCCTGGCACTCTCGTCCATCCTCATTGCATGTTGCATGTTTGGCCGCAATTTTGCCAACTGTCACATGACCTCCGCTCCCCCACACCAGTCGATCATCTTTCCCTCTTGTTCATGCGATGTTCGACCTCCACCAAATATCATCCTCCTCACTCCTCGCTCATGGCATCAGGAGTCTGTATCATTTCCTGATCCAAGCATTGCTACCTGGTCTCCGACTTCCACGTCTTCAATTAGTTCCGTGCCGATCGTGAGTTGGCCCCATATTGCCTTAGCCGTTTCCTTCAAACCCTTTTTTTTTTCACTGTCCTTTGAAACCCCACTGGTCTCGAAGGGGAGTTAGTGCCTCTGCATTACGGACGGTTATCATGGATTTGAATGCTTTGGTCAGATGACGATTTCTACAAGCCCCTTTCTTCCCCTTTCTTTCCATATAATAGATATCAAACTCACCCTATATCCTCTTACACGGATGCATCTCCAACCCCTCCCCCTTGTGGGGCCTATCAGTGCACGCCTGAGTATCTACTTTAGGGAGTCAAATCAGAATGCTGACGATCAATTTGCAGATGACACCAGTGCGGTGTAGCTCTCAACGTGCACGAGACTTTTGGTATAAGAAAGCAGATTAAACATGGCGAGTACTCGCGACTCTCACTCTTACGCAGTAAGTTCCTCTCTCTTACATGTAATGCAAGATACCATAGACCCGCCATCGGAGGGTAATTATAGGTTGGGCCCTGATTCATTCCTTCCGCAGTGCGACGAATGTCGTTTACGAAAATCCAAGGTACGATGCCCCTGGGGAGATCCAAACTATTTCGCTTCTCGTGTCTAACCTATCCTCAGTGCTCAAAAGAAAAGCCCACTTGCGCCCAGTGCAAGCAATTGAATAAAGAATGTAACTATAGTCCAAAGGTCACCAGGAGTCCCCTTACACGGCAGTGAGTTCTCCATGCCCGTTCTACTCCCTACCTTCTTTGCTATCTCCTTGCCTTTCCTTCTTCCTTGCCAGCTCTGTCAACCATGAAAGTAACGATCCATTTTAGGCACTTAACTTATGTGGAAGAGCGCTTGCATGCCTTTGAAACAGCCCTCGGAAGGCTGTTTCCCGGAGGGGATTTAGACGCTACCGTTCGATCTCTTCTCCACGATCAAGATGGAGGTCTACCAAAACCCGGTTCCTCCTCCAAGTCTTCATCCAGGCACTCTACTCCTGCCAAAACTGAAGCAGATCGACCTGAGCCCGCACCAGAAGCCTTACCGCAGCAGGCGGACGGGTTTGACTGGACTGAGAGTAAAATTACGGTGGGCGATCTGACTGATGGCATGGCAGCTCTATCCATAAAACCAGAAGGCGCGGGTTATTTTGGTAGGCATTTTTTTCCTTTTTTTTTTTTGTTTCTTTTACTTTAGCTTTCTTCACTGCATGTGCTAACCCTTGCATATCAGGGGCTTCTTCAAGCGTTGTCCCACTTCGAACCTTGCTCAAGCATGGCTTCGATTTGAACATCCCCATAGAATCGTCGAGGTCGCTGGACAATGCCGATAGAATCCCTTTGAAGGCTCAACTTTTGAACATCGCTCCTTCTGGTCTCGTTGAACAAGCCTTCATGGATGCGTTCTTCCTGAATTATCATACAAGCTATCCATTTGTCCATGAGCCGACATTTAGAGCACAGTTCTACGAACAGGCACCTCGCTCGCATGGACCAGCGTGGCAGATTCTGTTAAACACGATCCTTGCCTTGGGCGCGTGGAGCATCGGTGATGATGATTCAGATCTCGATATCACATTCTATCAAGAGGCCCGAAGTCGTTTGCAGCAAGTTTCCGTGTTCGAAACCGGAAATCTCACCCTTATCCAGGCTTTATTGCTCTTGAGTAATTACGCGCAGAAAAGAAATAAACCTAACACAGGTTGGAACTTTCTGGGCTTAGCTGTTCGGATGTCCATGAGTCTTGGCCTGCATAAGGAATTTCATGGCTGGAAAATTAGCCTACTCCAACGAGAAGTAAGACGAAGGCTCTGGTGGGGCGTTTATATGTTTGATAGTGGTGCTGCGAAAACCTTTGGTCGTCCTATTCTTTTACCTGAGGATAGTGTCATGGATGCAAAGCATGTCCTGAACATTCATGATGAGGCTCTCACGTCAACAACTACCACATTGCCCCCGGAGGTTAATGAGCCAACTCTCTATTCAGGGTTAATTGCACAAGCCAGGTTCCACATACTCACAAACAGCGTTTATCTGCGGCTTATCTCCGGTCCAAGTCCGACCGCAGAAGAGACATTAGATCTCCAAAAACCAATGGAGGAATGGTACAATGGTCTCCCAGATTATCTCAAGCAGCCGCAGGTCAACGAGTCGGATAATTTTGCTTTGGTCCGCAACCGCTTGATGTGGCGGGACTGGAACCTCAGAATCCTTCTTTATCGGCCAATACTCCTCCGCTGGGCCTCGAGGAGATGGACAAATAACACACCTACAGAGCCTGAAGACCCTCTAGAAGCTGACTGCAGAAGACTTTGCCTTCGGAATGCGAGGCTGACTATCTCCTCGATCGCCGACTACGTGAACAACCATATGTGCACAAGGATCGGGGCGTGGTACATGCTGTATGTTTCTCGATTATTCCTCAACTATCCAAAAATCCCCAACTAACCGATCACCTTTTCTCAATATAGATATTTCCTTTTCCAAGCTGGTCTCATTCCTATCATTCTACTTATGACGGATCCAACAAGCGCGGACGCCCCCAGCTGGCTTCAAGAAATCGAATCTACCAAGACTCTCTTAATGAACCCGTCGCTGAGCAACAACCACTTGGCAGGTCGCTGTTTGCAAGTCATCAACCGGCTCTGCTCCCCTGTATATACCAGCTCTACCCCCGACAGCTCCACTGGACAACAACCTATTTTTATGCCTTTCTCTGACCAGCTATTCAGCGGCCCTACCTTTGGCAGCATGTTTCCGGATGTTGATCAGGAGCTCAACATAACTGGGATGGACTTTTCCGAGTGGGTGAATTTCACGCCGCAAAATGATTTCACGCAAGGGTAATGATAATTCTGTGACTACTTTAAGTCCAGAAATGGTGATATGTGCAGTGTATATGAATTTGCATCTCTTGGTGTTTTTGGCCCCCTTCACTTTCTATTATTTTTTGGGTTGTGAGAGCGAAAGGGTTATATATCCCCGCGGTATCTTCAACACATAGCTCCCCTCCAAAGTTTTTTCTTGAGGATACAAAATATTTATTCAGAGGCACCACGCGACAAATGTCAACTATGGGTGTGGTGCCCCTTCAAAAGTCGCAAACTCAAGGTTTCCTACTCTAGGATCATTTATATCAGAGCTTTTGCCAAATCCATGATTAATTCACCTTATCATATTTGACCAACAGATTCGATGTTTCTTGAGCAGCGGGTTCAATATTTCTTTGACGAATAGTCAAATTCAGGGTACTGGTCAAAAGCTACACTTGTCAACATATTAAAAGGAAGCTTAAACAAAGAAATTAATCACATCTTTGCAAAAAAAAAAAAGGGGGAAGCCAAACATGTTCGATGTGTATTCTCATAGAATTTGACGTTTTGCGTGGATTCCGAGGCCGCAACGGTTTTACGTGAACCATGGCTCTTTATACAGCATCAAAGACTGCAGGAAGGTTCAAACTCACTGGGATCGGTCTAACTCGACCTCCGCTATGAGAAGCCACAGCCATGGAGTGATTTCTATCTAGAGGGTAGGGGGTACGGTATTCTTCGAAGAGGATGAGAAATCCCCCTACTTGGCTATAGGCAGGATGTCCCACAGACCACTGACTATATCATGATCTATGACCCTCCATCAATGTCAATCCTGCATCGATCGACCTGATAATCCACATAACACAGTTTCCCCTTCCCTCAACCCCCTCACAGAGCAAGGCCAGATGATCAAAAAAAATAAAAAATAAGAAAAGAAGAACTATGAAAAAGAAAAGAAAAAAGATAGCCAACATTGCCGGTTTTCAAATCACCTATACATTTGACATCATATCATCTTGCAGAGGCCTGCATCCACTGATTCTTGAGCAAGTTGTTGAAGAGAAAAAAAAAATAAACCTCTAGACACAGTAATCATTCCAGGGTAACCTCCTAGATCACGCTTTGTCCTCGGATCCCATCTCACCGTCAATCGATATGTTGTGTATATGCCGTGAAACTAGAAAAAATCTCGACACACCCTGCTCCTTTTCCCCTTCCCCCCCTCTTCGAACTTAGATACGCTGCTCTCGAGTATATCCTGGTACCGGTTTTGTCCGGAAATAACATCCCAAACACGTCACTGGCTCGCCATTATCTCCCTCCTTGCAGAAAGAAGCATCTCGTCCCTCTCCTTCGATGCATCTAGGCAGAATCGACAATCATCCTAACCTAACAAGGCGAAACCCCCACATATAGAGACCAAATGAAATTCACAACTCTTTTTTCATTGATGTTTCTTTTCTTTTCTTCGCGCTTTTTTCTCTCTGAATCCATGAATACTTTGATCTCTTGGGTCCCCCAAGCTCCATCCCCGATAGGATCATGCCGCCTACCTACTCATATCTTATGGAGGCCTAGGTCCAGATCATCAGTAAAGATCGAGTATTCTTTCTTGTGTCACCGAATATCCGCGTGGACAGTGCTTCTTTCAAACACCATGGTTCATACCCGATAACTTGGCTGGCCGATCCACTCGTCAAGGCTGACGTTGCAATATGACTGGGTTGCCATCATTGTGGTTATCTGTCCCCTGGAAATGATACAATGTGCAGGTTTCATGTGCCTTCACCCCCTTGCCGCCAGAATGGCTTCTTCGTTATCTGACGGTTTACTCACGCTTTTGGCCCTTGAGGCTGATGTTCAGCCGTATCCGCTGGAGAATCTCAAGCGGGCTCCTCGTCGGGCACTTGACCGGGTTTCCGGTTCAGGTTTAAGCCGCAAGGATTCGTGTTTTCTTCTTCATCCAAGGTAAAGTCGGTTTCAGAGAACCGGTAGGTCCTGGGGAGGAGTTTTCTAGGATGATCTATAAAATATGCATTCTCGAAAAAAAAAGCACTAGCTAAATAAAGCGTCAAATATTACACGAGCCCAATAGAATGTAAACTTAGATAGAATGGAATGGAATATAATGGAATAATTTGTCATGGATTCACTTGACTGCCCTATCCGATTTCCTGTACCATGACCAGATATCGAAAACCGGATTTTCGGGCACTGAAATTGGAATTTGAGAGATAATGCGCCCACACGCATGCAACGTGCCGTATACACGCTAATCACAGAGACACTGGTAGAGAATAGAATAATGACCGATAAAAGAATGAAAATAGGAACTGAGCAACTAACGCACATCCAGTGGCAAATTGTTGCCAAGACGCGGAAATTCTCGCAGGTAGTAAGCATTCATCATGAAAGCTCCTCGTGTAACCCAGCCAGAGCGGGTCAGTGAGCATTGAGTCACGGAGGGCATAGGGCACGTCAAGCCATCGAAGCACTACTGGACCTGTGGGAGACGCCTAGAATTTTCCCTCCTAGTCTGTCGAATTAAGAGGGAGAAGACATTCTTATTTGCGAGATTCGTGAGGCTCCCAGTGAATTGGCTCGAAATCCTGGTTTTGGAAGTGTGCCTGGTTGTATGGGGAGCTAGAGGAAGTATTTCTTAGAAACGATACTCAGAGCAACACTTGGGGAGTGCAAGCACTTACTTTTTAAATGGGGCAGTAACAGGTAGGGAATGGCTTAAATTAGGCTTCATCACAAGCGGGTTCAACCGGATTTGGGGCCCATCTGTCGACCGGGTGGGCAAAGAACTCATAGGAGGCGGTGGTGCAGACATCCTAGGTGGTGGCGAAGTCACCGGAGCCGGAGGTGGTGTAGTATGCATAGGAGGCTGATAGAGTTCCTGAGGGGGGGAGACTCGATACAGGTCGGACGGGCTATGGGAGGGCATTGTTGATGGAAGTGCAAAAGACGGATCCATCATCAACCCAGGGATAGCCATCAAGCTCGAATTCACGTCAAATGAGAGGTCGTTTGTACCCCATGAGGTGTAGTCGGAAGACACGGCGTACTGCAGGTTTACCATTGGTTGCATATTCATAGCCGGTTCAGCCCGGTAAAGAAGGTCGTAGTGGCCCCTATGTGCAGATGTTAGTCTCCGGTAGAGGCTTTCATTCAAAGGTTGTAGCTTACGGGCGATAGAGGAGGCGGATTGCCCCAATTGTTGGGCCGTCAGGTGTCAAAATATGGGGAGTCACTTCCTGGCCTTCGCTCCGGTCAAGATATAAAATTTCCACCATGAAATTAGACCCCGTTATTACCCCGTCGACCAATGCCTGGAGTCCAACCTCGTCAATCTCCGTCTTGACCGTCTCTATTCGCGTCGCACAATACTGATCCAGTGGCAGGGATAGAAACGCTTGATACCGATGCTCATTCAGTTTCATCCAGGCACTTGTCAGAAGCTAGTCCAAACCGACCATCGTTAGCCAAGAAACCTCACAAGTCTCATACCAACAGTTCTATGGTTACTAACCCGGAAATGGGTGATAATGGCATTCGAATTGTATTCGTCGTTGAAAGCGTCGACAAGAAACGAGTCGTCTCGATCGCCACGGTTGATTGCCTCTGAGATTTTACCAAAAACTTCTTCCGTCTCATCCACAAAAATCTCATACAGGTGTTCCTGCTGGCCAACCTGATCCAGAAGCCCACTCAAAGATTTGATTCGCATCAATTCGTTCTGTATTCGCAGCGGATCGCGGAGACTGAAGAGGTTTTCAAAGTACCCGAAAGCAACCGCTAGATAGAATGAGTACATATTGAACTTTATGAACGCGTGGGGAGAATTACCTCTCCAGCCACAATTCCCGTCACCCTTCATGAGGCGTGATTGGGGGTGCGTGAGAGCAAGTGCCTGTAGGATTTGTCTGAGCTAAGCAGGATCCAATTACACATTTCGGAATATCTCGTACCCTTGTCTTTGTAACAAAAGTAGGGTCAGCATTAGCAAATTCCATTGCTATTGCATCCGTGGACTTTTTGTGGGTGACCAAGGGACCCTTTCGTATTGTATTAGCGGATAGTCGGATCTCATATATAACAGGGGACATACTTGGACAATAGGCTCAAACCTGTTTGAGAGCTCCTGGAAACGCTCCATTTCATCGCGCGATAGTGTATTCATATTGAAGAGGGCGGGGTTGGCGGCGTAAAGCGCGCTCGAGAGTTGTGAGACGCCTTGAGTGATATATGCAGGGGGGTGTAGTGTGTGCGGAAAGAAGCCGTGAAAGTGCTCCTGCCTAGCCGGGAGATGATTCAGAGGATGATAGTTCCTGGAGATATCCGACAAGGACATCGCATAAAACGGAATTCAAGAGCCTTAAGTTGAAAGATTGAGGGATAGCTCGATGCCTTGACAGTTTCTGAGAAGATCAATCGACAAATTCCTCACTCAAATGACATTTTCTAGTCGAAGTTCTGATCATTCAGAGGGTGTCTGTTCCTCGTATTTAGGAGTCCGCAGCCCACCTGTGTCTCTGAGCGCTGTAGAAGACCTGTTGACACACACCCTTAGCATGAACATCACTCCACTAATTAAGGATTCATGCACTCTGGGAGGATCAGCTCCGATAGGATCCTTTTTAAAAAAAAACCAATGAGGGATCAATGAGGGAGATTGGAGATGTAACGAGCACCCAGCAGCTTGTAGCCCAGTGCAGATGATTGTGCAAGACCAATAAGGAATGGTGGGTAAGCAGGCAAGTGGAAGATATACAAGCAAACCAATAAGATAGTGAAGAATACTGTTGAAAGACGAAAGGGAGAAATGCAAGGAATAGACAGGAAGAGCTCTCTAGAACTCAACAGCGTGACGAAATTTGGGGGTGCTAGCATGTGACGGCATCCAGCCAGAGAAGATGACGACCTTTGAACCACTAATGCAGGTAATCTTCACTTCAGGCGTACGCCTCCTTACTGGGAAAGAAGATGAAGATGAAGATATGGAGAATACTCTCAGCCACCTGATGCGAAGTCTCGGATGTTTGGAACAAGATGCAGTAATGGTTACCCAGTGGCTGCATCTTTCCATGACAGGAAAGAAAGTATAGGATCACTAAGATGCCCGGGAATGGCCTTGGGTAGTATGATGATGATATGGTTGAAAAAAAGAAATTTATATGTGTGTTTATATAAGGAAGGGGGGAAGGAACATCGGTTTAAAAGGAAAAGAAAATAAGAAAGTTCTGACCTTTTTTCTTGATTTCTTGGTATATCAAGGGAAATCAAAGAAAATAAAGAATGTTATGCCCGTTCTCGCAGCTCGAGTGCATCCATCCATACAAGCTCACATATAGTGGTGTAAAGCGATTTGTAAATCAAGCAAATGATAAATCCAGGAGAGGGTGTAGATGGAGAAAGGTGGCCGGAGAGAGGCTAATTAACGGTGGAAGCAGAAGACGGAGAGGAGCAGGGATAAGAGAAAAAATAGAGTCGAGACTAAAAAGCGACAAAAAACTAGATAGGATGGACAGGTAATCCGAGTTAATAAGGAAATTGACTATCGCAGGTGAAGTCGCGGGGAGAAGCTTCTGAGCGCCAGTGGACACGATGCTACAGGCGCGGGGTCTGTCGAGTCGCTAGTAGTCTCCTGGTAGGGAAGACTCCGCCAGGGTGGACGACGGGTGAGGGACTGACCCTCAACGATCCCTCAGGAAGATCAATAATATCAATGCATCATCGTCTCCGGCAGTAGTGGCAGCAGGAACCTCGACGCATACGCCATTGAAAGTAAAAATAATGGGTTTGAGATAGAGGTCGAAGGATAAGAAGCCGTTGACAGTGGACAGGGTGATAAGGCAGGAGAGAAGAGGAGAAAGGTGGTGTAATTTTGCAAAAACACACAAATACAGGGCAACAAGAGAGCAATGTTCTGGAAGCACAGCACAGGCGGTAATAATACGACGTAATATAACAATAATAATAATAATATCAGGACTGAACAAGCCAATGGATCACGAAGGAATCGATCATCCCTTGAGAAGCAACGATCTCCTGCTGGATGCGATGTGGGCCTGTAAGTATTATTATTCAATATTTTTTTTCCTGGTTTCTTCATCTGCATGATTGTGTTCGTCCTCCGTACTTCGGAGCAGAGAGTGGCAATTACTCGTACCACTCGAACTACGAGGAGTAGTCGCCGTTGTCCTGTAGCTACATAGGTACTCATAGTTCGACCGAAACAACTCATAATAGGTTGATCTCCATCTTCTAACTAATTATATCTCTGATTTTCGCGCGACAGGTATTTAATTCTCCCGCTCCTTAAATTATTGATTGAAGTATCGTCGACATATAGTACTTGCAGTTACAGCCTACAAGAAGCGCAAAAACAGCTGCAGCCCATCCGCTTCTTGCCTTACCGTATCGAACAGCTGAACGTCACCAAAACCAAGCCCACCCAAATCGAGAAAAATAATATGCCAGATCCAAAAGGAATTTTAAAAAAAATCCTAAGACGACCACAATGTCACCAGACTGCCGAGCAATCCTTCATTGACCAGTAGAATCCAATGATAGCCTTCTTTCTCTTTTTACCTTTCAGCCCGAGCGATCAAGCCGGGTGCTCAGATCGCGGCATCTGTGCATACGGAGTATGTCAACCGTGGCTACCATCATCGTCAATAGAGGAGCGGTTGGAGGACGATAGTTAGATTCCTCATCGTCATCCCAGTGAAAGCGAAAAATGGAAAAGGCAAAATCAAAAAAAATACGTACGATTAGTACATCAGTAACTAATCGAAATGAGGGGGAAATAACTTCTTTCCTCTTTCCAACAAAGAAAAGAACGCCCGATCTCGATACAGCCTGTGTGACCCTGCGCCTCTCGATCCCCATGCACTGGAGAGCGGCCACATGTCCCGGCAGGACAGCTCGCTTGAGTGGTTTTTTCTTCTGCAGCTAATACTAGTAAGATGGGTGGTTTTCAGATTCAGGTGCTCTTTGAAGCGACAGAACAGTGCTAGACTAACCAGGTTCGTTTCCTAGGTCGTAGGGATTTCGCTCTCTAGTCATCGTTTGTCCAGTAAAGGAGTCTCTTGGGCTGTCTCCCCGCGCCCACGGTGGTTGAGATCCTGCTTTGAGTGTGTCAAGTTAGTAATATAAATCATGATCTCGTCCTTCCTCCAACCCCTGCTCGCATGTATTACGAGAGTGTGCGGAGGTGGATGACACGATCCCCAGGAAAGCCCGTCGATACCTCTTTCCACCAAAATGTTTGCCTTATTTTTCGTGCGTTTTATGTATTTCGTACTCCTGGAAAAGAGGGTAAACAGAATGGTATATTGTTTTTTTATTTCGCTCTCTTCAAAAACCAACCGCGAGCACTACTAGGAGTTACTAGTACTATTATCGCTGTTTTCTCCGTCTGACATAACCTTTCAACGAGTTAAGTAGTTCCTCACTTCCAATGATGATGCGTATCCTCAACAGCTTATCCTAGCAGCGGAATCAATGTCCGTTGCTGTTCACGTTAAGCGACGCCATAAGGCTTCCAATAACGAAACACAGCCCGGGAGAAACAACGTGAAACCAGTTAATAGGTAGTTTCGTAGGTTTGATGTCTGGCAGCAGTCCAGAAACATCATTAGTCCACCATCCCCTGTTCCCCCGCTCTTTTTCTATCTCAGGAATAGTACAATAACTCGTCATCATCAGAACGGGATCAGACCACCGACCAAACCCCGTGGCGCTGACTCTGGACCGTTCCCTTGGGAAAATATCCCCATCCCCATTGCTATTGATCCTACCACTGCCGATGATAATAATCAAATCCCAGCGCAGGATGCAATAGAATCGCAAAATTCTTGACATGGGTCGACGATTATTTGATTTTATACGCCGCGACAACCGATCATTTATTCTCTCTACCTACTCGCTTTCTTTGTTTACTTTTCTTGGGGAGCTCGAGGAGAGATACTGTCCTAGCAAATTCTTGAACTTGAAAAATCAAGGACGATTCCCGATCTAACTAGTAAGAGGAGGCTTGCATATGCTGCCTCGGAACCCCCTCCGAGCCAATTCTCCATAGCACATCCAGGTCACACCACTGAGCAGCTTCGAGATGTCCCGTGGAGGTGGTGGTTGCCTTTCCTCAACCACGACCCATCATCGTACCTGACAACGTATCCAGTTTTCCTTCGGTCCATCATCCCAAAATGGCTTGCATCCTGTGCATAAGCCAGAGGTGTTTCCACATTGAAAGGGATTTTTTTATCCTTCCGAGCCAATTTTAGGCTCCAAGCTCAAGGTTCGACATGAATCCTGGGTTCCACACAAGGTCCGTCCTTCAACGTTTTTTCTTTCTTTGATCGTGATGTTGGGAAACGAGGTACCGAGTACTTTTGAAATGCAGCTCAATCGGATCTACAGCGCGCTTCCACGTTCCTTCTTCCTTTTGCTCACCTTTCGCGATATTTCATACGTGCTGCTTGCTTTTCTTTCTAGCTATTTCATATATATATGTGTGTGTGTGTGCAACTACTAACTACAAAGTGTATGGTCAGTTTAACTGGCTAGCTAGACTCCTGCCGAATGTAAATCATCTCTTTTAGTGGCACTTCGTTATCGTGGTGATGGATCCGCCTTGTTGTACAAGGTGCCTCGGGCATCCGGCCTAATCTCGGTATCCATTGAGGACACCAGCAAGTCTGACACGATCAAAAAGAAAGAAAGACGGGCTAAAGACGGCAAAAGTCCCACTCTACCTCGGCGAAGACACAGAGTAGATGCTCCATTCAAGAGGAACGTACACAGGATATTAACTGCAAGAAACAAATATTCACAGCCAAATCAAATCATACCTAAGAGAAAGGTAAAATAATTGCCCCACCAGAGGTAAGTACCTTACCTCTTTCCTGCGAAATCTACCTAATTACATCCATCATAGTCCACGTCTATCACCCCCATTCCCCCAGAGTCTAGCCTCGTCTATACTTTGACAAAACCGCCGATCACAGTCTTCCATCAGGTTTCCTACGGGAGTTTTGACAGTTCTGAGAGTGATATCTTGCCATATCTTACTCGGTCGTAACTAGCCTCCAGTGCAAAGTATGACCGTGCCGCAGAAAATCATTGTACAAAGGTCGTTCCCGCTCCGGGCTGTACCTTTGGGAGGAGTTCTCCCACCGGGTCGGACCATTCTTTGATGACAGCACGCCAATGATTGTCCGAAGTACTCGATCCGCCCCCTTGGCGGCACTGGTTTACTAGGTATCTAGTACAATTTTAGTCACTCCTTCGCCCCGGTCTGTGCATTGGTTTGCTTTGCGTTGCCATCATCACTCATCGTATTTGCTCGTTAGCCGCCAGTTCAAGGCCCAAAAAATGCTGATTCTCTGTGTTAATAGTATTGCGACTCGCATGTTTCAGGACAAGGACTTTTTTTTTTTTTTTTGCTCTCTCTCTCCCCCAAAATAGAGTGAAGCTAAGAGAGGGTGTAAACGAAGGGAGAAAAGATGCACAGGAGGAGGGAAATTAACCTCTCACCCATGATTAGTGGTGTCCTACTCGACAAGATAGAGTCAGTCAAATCCACTGGCCTCCGATGTTTTGTGGTGAATGTTGTTGTCCGTCTCCACTCTCCACTTTCACACCAGTTCTCTCGAGTCTTGCCCCATCCATCCACTATCATTCTTGCTGTCGTTACCAAAAGCCGTGGCCTTTTTTTTTTCTTGTTCCGCGCATCCCTCTATCTCCACGAATGAACGTGTCGAACTTCCTGATCCTCTTGCGGCCCGCAAACAAAAAGGCTACTACTGGTCTAAGAACTATGGGTAACTGACTTAGCAGCTAGAGATTAATATGAGTCGCCGAGGAGGGTCGTTGTTGACTCGTTGATCTTACAACGTGCAGCTGCTGTGCATCCCCGGGCTTCCCGGTGTGAGGAATTTTTGTTTCGAGTTTTTTTTTTTTTTCTCGTTTTGCTTTTGCAACTTTTTTTTTCTTTTTTGAATAGGTAAAAAGGAAAGAAAAAGTGATCCCTGGGAATCAGACACTTAGCCTGTGATTTTCAATGAATGGTGAATGATTCGGTCGATTTTTACTTTTTATTTTTTTCAACAGGGTCTCCTACTTTGCTAGGTAAGTACTTCTACAGCAGAGCAGGGATTAGCAATTACACGACTTTCCAATTCTTACCCTTTTCTCTCTCCCATTCCTCGCCTAAACTGCCCCAGAGCCAGCTTTTATCCCGTGTCCTGTTTTGCCCTTCCAACCCCTCCGTAATCGGTGGCCACCAGCACGTAAACCCCCCGCAGGCACTTCGTCACCAAATCCCGATTGGAAGATTGCGCCTCTCATCCCAGGGAACTGCGAGCTATCATCTCCCTTGAAGCCGTCCCCGTCGTTCAATGTTGCCTGCCAGAGTGCCCGCAGCGATGCATTCCACTCCTCAACGGATCGTAGTCGGTCCACGTCACTGGCGCTCTCGACGACGACCGTTCCACTTTCCTGGTCGATCTTGGCGTTGAGCTTTTTGTCAAGGATGAGGAAGCTCAGGATGTCCTGGACCTCGGGCACTGAGATCTTAATATGTTTGGAGATGAAGCTGAGTGTAAATCGCGTGTATGGGGCGATCAGCTTGAGAACAGCCTTGGTCCGCATATTTCGGCTGACCTCGTCGATGTTTTCCGCGATGAAAGGGTCAGCTAGAACATCAGGATTCTTGCTGAGAATCGCTTCGTATGCGTGAATATCATCTCTTTGGAATGCATCAACCAAATCGGTCATCGCGGAGATGCGTGGGTCACTCTTGTATGGCTTGGTTTCTTGCGAATGGAACGGGTTGATATCCGATTTCATCAACATGGTGGTCAGCACCAGGTATTTGAGAACCTGGATTCGTTGCATCGAGCCAGCTTCGTCATAGTTCCGGAAGGACTCAAAAAAATCGCTCTGCGCCTCTTCCCAGTTCTCTTCGCTCATATGCATCTTGCCTCCGCACTCCCGAATAATACCCATGATCTTGGGGTGCGGCACGGCCGATCGTACCCTGAGTGCGCGCTGATAGAGGGCTTTTAGTCGTTTGTTGTTCTTGGTCTCTGCGTACATTTGGATTTCTAGAGCGTATAGCTCTAGTAGATACGTCCCTTTGCTGGGATCATCCGACCCGTCCTCCCTCTGACATGCCCGATGTAGCTCCCGTACCTTTTTGCTCAACTGGCCGTATTCCTTGCGCTCCAGCCAAAGCCGAGCCAGTTTGATATTCGTCTTCAGCCACAGCCGTTCATTGTTGGTGTTTTGGAAGGAGTGGAGGGTCAGCGAGTAAAATTCTTCCATGCATTGGTACGCCTTATCATCGTCCGATCCCTTTTCGATATAATCGAGCATATTGTTAATGGACTTTTCGGAGTAGTTTCGGGTCACAGCCGACTTGACATAGGTTAGGAGTTCTCTGTAGTGTTCGACGGCCTAGATAAGTTAGGGATGACATTCAACCCATGAAGAAAGGGGAAGGGCAGCTGCCTACATCACTGTATCGTCCTAGCTTGAATTCTAGTTTGATGGCTTGTTTGAGCCCTTTGAACCCCCTATATAACCATCAGTAAATGTCTATAGCAATGCCCGTTGGTCAGATCTACCAGTCTCCTTTGTCCTCTTCCAAGGCGGGGACCCCTAGAAACTCATCAATCGCCTCCTCGGGGTTATCGACCTTCATTTGTTTGGCATTGTAATATTTGTTCTCAATCCCGACATCCCCCGTCTCATCGTCATCCGCATCTTCGTATTCAAAGTCATAGCTAGCATCGAGGAATAAGTAAAACCGGCCTTTGAAGTGCCCCAGGAGTGCATAAGACGGACGTCACTCACTCTTCATCCGCAGAGTCGTGCATGAAATCATCATCGTCAGACATTATGATCGCTTTCGAAATGGAGGTTATGTGGGGTTCAGATCGGTCCGATCGGGATGTACCTGTATATCGGTGGTTCAGAAGTAGGTAAGTTTTGAGTAGAGAGGGGAGAATGTGATGTTGTTGATGGTTACTTGGGGAGATAAAGGGCAATTGAGGCTGTTGAAGGAGAGCTCCCGCGCCTATTGGAGCCTGGGGCCGCGAAGTTGGTTCCCCGCGCTGCCTACCGTGGGTCCTGCCACCCGCCCAGTGTGTACACTGTGTACTTGACACATACTGCACTTCGCTCATCAAGGGATATGTTATCTATGGCTTAGTACAATATCTGCTTTTTTTCCTACATAATATTGATTTTGACCTTCTAGCCTATCTCTGATGTTCTGAACAATAAGATTTCTTCTTTCTTTGCGTCAGTTGGTTCATATGTTCCTACCTAGGTATGGAGTACATCCAACCAATATATATGTACCTCTAACCTATGAGATAAATGGAAAATGCATTGGTCAGGAAAACCATTAGTAATAAATGAATCACTGCTAAAGTCCAGAGACGCACTCGTACAATCAAATCTCCTCAACTATATCTAGCAAAGAGTGAAAGCAAAAGAAATCCCCAAGCCACTCGTTTACTCATCATCCTCCAATATTACCCAGGAGGTGAGTACGTACTCTCTGGCCAACAACCCCCGGAAGTTTGAGAAATCACAGCCATGGAAAGAATATTTGATTCCAAATTTAGGTTTGCCACTGTCTGCGTGGAAGATGAATTTCCAGGTCTAGCCCGCTCAGGCACACCAGAAGAGGGCGAAGTCCTTGGCGGATGATGGCCGTCTTATTCGCGGATTCTTTCTGAAGGCCCGATGACATCGACTCTGCACGGCCCACGCCTGGGGCGCGGCTCTCATTTCTTCAACTCCTCACTTTACTTACGTATCACCACCAAATAATACTACGCTCTTATCTACTCTCCCACCAGGCTACCTATCTACTGATCCTTTCGTTCATTTATATATACTTGCCTTTGGCCCTAATTGAACGTCCCACCCCTTTTTTTCGACCCGTCTGAATACACATTAGACCGTTTGAAAACCGCGCTTTTAACAATGGATTTGTGTGGCCGCCAGAAGGTTGTTCGGCGCAAGATGGTGCTCCTGTTAGTGTGATTTGTCTTCCAAAATGGGAACTGGGGTTTGTCGGGTACTGACTTGCGCAACAGAGGAGACGGTGCTTGCGGCAAGACCTCCGCCCTGAATGTGTTTACCAGAGGGTCAGTACACCCCCTCACATTGCGCGCATAGTCTATGGATTGCTGACGACCTTTCTTTAGATATTTCCCAACAGTATAGTAAGAATTAATCCACATTCACCCTGAAAAACCCCAGGTCGAAGTCTCATATTAACCCTTGCAAATCTCCAACATAGTGAACCTACTGTTTTTGGTACGCCTCTCTTATCCGCCCTGCGTTACTATGTGTTAATTTTGTATACTGACTGCTCTTCTTATAGAAAATTATGTGCACGGTAATTACATCCCCCCCCTCGCTACCCAACCTCCGACACATACTCATTTTGTTATTGAAGATATATTTGTCGACAATGTCCACATGGAGTTATCTTTGTGGGACACGGCCGGTCAGGAGGAATTCGATCGATTACGCGCACTGTCATACGAGGATACGCACGTCATTATGCTTTGTTTCAGCGTAAGCGTACTGTCACCTGGGCTATGGAAATGGGTTGACTAAGCGGCCTTCAAATGTACAGGTTGATAGCCCGGATTCGTTCGAAAACGTGGCCAGCAAATGGATCGAAGAGATTGCAGAGAATTGCCCTGGCGTCAAGATGGTTCTCACAGCGCTGAAGTGCGACTTGAGGAAGGATGAATTCCTAAACGACAACCCAAATGCCATCACATACGAGCAAGGGCTGGCAAAGGCCAAGGAAATCGGAGCCGTGAAATACCTAGGTAAAGAGACGCCCACCCCAACTCGTGCAAAATGACTAGCTAATAAATTACCAAAAAAAACAGAATGTTCTGCTGTCCAAAACCGTGGTATCATGGAGACTTTCTATGAGGCCGCCAAGGTCGCCCTCGACGTCAAGGCACAGGGCTCCAGTGGATCTGGAGGGCGCTGTATCATCCTCTAATCGCATGCTACGTGACGTCTGACCTTGCTTCGCATTTATATACCCGCCTCTGTTTTATTCGTCCTCCCCTTGTGCCAACTGCGCTGTGGGTATGCTTCAAAACTCGAAAGCAGTTTACCAGCAGAAATGTTGGCTTTATGATTCTGCATTTTCCAGCCTTGCTATTCTTGCATTTTTGCTTCCGCCCCGTTTTGCGTTTCTTCTTCTTCCTCTTTTTCTTTATATATACTTTCTTAAACATCTCTTATAATTTTGCATTAATAGTTTTATCTGTCATGCTGAGAAGCAGGCCAAGCTCGGGCCGGAGATGCCTTGGCTTTTTCATACCCACTTGAACTGTCTCCTATCTTCTTGTTGGTCAAATGATCTGAGTGATTATGTAGACAAACGGAGAGGATGATATTCTTTCTGTGTTTCTATAGATCCGTGTATGTGTATTTTTATACGTGTACTAACTTCACTGATGATTTTCCTTATTTCATTATTTTGAATTTTTGGAGCTCTGCAGGGGTCTTACGCTTTTCCTGCTTTCCTGGAGATCCCTCATAGCCTAGGCAGCTTGTTGGATTTACTGTATCACTTGCTTGTACGTCTACTTATTGACAAATTCATTATAATTATAGCAACTGGGGTTCTAATAATTACAAACAAGATCGTCTTCTGTAACATTGTACACTTCCTCAATCTTCTCCCCCGTTGCACCACCCCCACAAGCAAAGTCCGCATTCACCCTCTGCACAAAGGCATCGACAAACTGATCTGCAACCTCCTTGATAGCCACCCCAGGAACCCCCTGGCCCTCCAGACTCGTCGCCTCCCTCCCTTCAAGCCCACAGGGAACAATCTGCTGAAAATACCATATCGGCTCCTCTGTCACGTTGAACCCTATCCCGTAGCTACTGATATTCCGACGGAGATGGACCCCTACGGCTGTAATTTTCTTGGGTAGGCCTTTACCATCACCAGTGCCATTAAGATTATTGCTTCCTTTCAGGCCCTGCCTTGAATTCACCCACACCCCTGGATCCTCTGTGATGAGGCCCTGAATCCCATACCCCGCGAGAACATCCACGACACTCTTCTCTAGTAACCGGATATGGCAGCGCGGGGTCAGCCCGAGTCGGCGCAGGTCGAGGATGGTGAATGCTACCATCTGCCCCGGGCCATGGTACGTCGTCTGCCCACCGCGCAGGGTCGGGTGGTATTCTGCTACTGGAGTGCCATTGCGTGATGAGACGAGGGGCCGGATGGGTTCGAGCGAGGGCGGGAGGGAGAGGGAGCTTAGAGAGGGCGAGTTTGAGGGCGGAGAGGTGTTGGAGGGAGGGAGGTCTCGTCTTCCGGTGGTGTAGACGGGGTTCGGCGAGAAGGTGATGATTGTGGGGTCTGGGGGTGGTGTTTGGCTGAGGGCGGGCTCTGCGGGGGAGGCGCGGATGATCTTTTTGTAGGCGAGGAGTCGGGTTGTGAGGGTTTGTTGGAGGGTTAGGACACGGGTGAAGGAGGTGATGTCTGGGAAGTGAAGGTGGGCGAGTCTCATGGTGATTGATGATGAAGCCGTTTTTTTTTTACCCCCGGAGTTTCGGGAAAGTGGAGGTTGGATATGCGGAGAAGGCGGAGAAGTAGCTGGGGGATGTTTTGGACCGCTGGATCACATTACGGTTGTTAACGGAGTTTAATTGAGTGTGTTGCAATTGCAATTGATGAGTGAGACTGGTAGTGGTTTGAAGAGAGCTTTCTTGGTGGAGGAGGTTCTGGTCGTGGCCGATACAAATCAACGTCATTGCACATGAGATCATGTGATAAAGTCATAAAAGTATAGAAGTCACTTTCTTTCATCCTCTACTTTCAGCAATGTTTATTTTACTTCATATTCTATCTTGATATAGAAAATCCTTTTCTATAAAATATGAAGTTTCTGAGCCTGCGGGTCGCGTTGAGTGAGTGCCTATAAATACATAATTTTGGTAGGGCCGGTTTTATTCACAAGCTAGGTCAATCCTTTGAAGTCATTGGCCGGCGTGGAAATAGGAAAACAATACAGTTCAATATTACGAAATACTACCCTCAAAATAGAACATATATGCAAACCTGAAATGCCCTTGTCTCCCGTAACCCCATGAAAGAAACACCAGGATACTGCGTTGGAATGTATTAGAGGGGCTATGCCTGGTGTGTAACTGCCAGGTATCAGAGTCCATTGACCAGAGGCTCAGTAGACTCTTCTTCACCCTCCCGAACGACAGTCCAGTCCCTCACACCTCCCTTCCAGTCAGCAATCCTGCCCTCTCGCACCCGGACGGTGACAACCCGGACATCATCATCAATTGAAAGGCTGGGTCTGCGCTGGCCGGGCTGTACCTGGCCTTGGCCGAATGCGCTCATCTCTTCCTCAAATGTGTTGTTCTCCAGATGTTTTTCCTTGCACCATGCCTCCTCCTCAGAGCCCGGTTCTAAAAAGCGGGCGGTTCCTGTGATAGTGGTGGATATACTTGACAGTGCGCTCGTGTTTAGATTTAGAAGTAGGCTGGCGAGGGAGGACCGGGTTGCTGCAGGTGGCGGGGATCCCTCCCGAGCACCTCCGGGGACGGGTGCACGAGTGGGCGGACGGTGCGACACCCAGTCGTGCACCAGAAGGGAAACCCGGGGATTGGTCATCAGATGAGTCGTCTTCCGAGATGAGGAATTGGTGGTCATAATAATAGTGGGGTACTGGTCAAAGGGAGTTGCAGGCAGGTAGGTGTACGACATGAGGGAGATGTGAGGGGTCAGGCCATCACAGGTTGCGAGATGTAGCTATCAACAGCAAGTTAGTTTCATTGATTGTCTTTTGCTTGTTTCCTGATATTCTCCAGGAAACGAGAGTATGTGAAATCCAAATAAATAAAGCAGCAATTGAACATACAAAGCGTGAGTTCTTCAGGCTCGAAATGACCTCTGGAGGAAGAGTAGTGGCAACATGAGGGTGGGTGGTGGTGGCGGATGCCTCATATGATAGGGGTGGATTCACAGAATCGCTCATGGCGAAAATTGGAGAATAATAGTACCCAGATAGCAGATTTTGCTCGATGATCCATATATTAATGGGAAGTGATCACGAGCAACAGCTTGTAGGTCCTGAGAGAGCTTCATCACTGGAGGGGCATCGACACTGTGGCGGCCTCGGTTCCAACCTTACCTAATTCAGCTCAATGGCGCTAGTCCCCTATCGGAACTTGCTTGTTAGGCCCGGATCGAAATCTGGAGCCTCCGCTGCTCACACACTACTATTACATCGCATTTACCGATTGAAAATTAGGTAAATGGAGAGGAAAGTCTCTTAAATAGGAGGTTGATGGCCTAGTAAGTCGTTGTCGGTTGTTATTTCATTTTGGGGGCTGGAAATTGGATAGGGATCGTGGTGGAATCGAGCTCTGAATGAGAGTGTCATTGCTTGGCACGTGATGGAATGAACAAACCACTTTCGTCATCATGAATTAAAACTGGAGCAACTAAGTGAAGATCCTTGAGAATTACTCTGAGCTGGATTCATTTGTGCAGTTGATCAGGGGTTGAACCTGATCCAAATTTGTGTCAGATCATTAAATACGTACCTCTGAAACGAATCCCCACACAGCTTTGTTATATAAAGCCCGCGCCCGTGTTGGCACAGCCAGATCCAGGACTGAGTTCCCTAGGAGTAGGTGCGCTAAGACTCCTTCCCCGCACTGTTTGCTTTCCCCAGCTTCCACTGCAACCTCCATCTCTCAACTCCTCCCTCCTCTTTCTACCCCTGCGCCGAAATCATCTCTTTCCCCATTGGTGTGTTATTTTGATTGCTACTTGTCTTCCATCCATCCGTGACCAAAATCCGACAACCGCTACTGGGGGTTATTCCTCCTTCACCTGACGATCCAAGCTCACTTTGCTGATCCTGGTCTCTCTGCTAGCTGCTTCCTCGTTGGTTCCGGGAGTTCCTTCTGCTGCGTTGCTACTGCCTTTCAGGCGTTTGGTCAGACCATCCATCGCGTGTCAACCTCATCGCATCCCTGCTCTGCCTTTACCATCTATCCCCGCTCGTCTCGAAACCCCTCTTGTATCCTCTCTTCGACAGCTGTTGTTACTACCCATTTGGTGTCATCACCTCCTTCAACCAGCCCTTTCTTTCACTCTTGCGTTGATTCCCCCCCCGTTTGCCGATTCCAAAACTTCTCACCTTTTTGTTATAATCCCCTGTTTTCAAGAGCGTTCCTTTGCTGTATTTATACTGTTTGCCCGCCATGCTTACCCCTCGTCTTGTCCGACCTGCTTCGTCGCTGGTCCGACCCTTCTCCTCGTCTGCCGTTGTCTATAGAACTCCCTCTATTCGTGACATTACCCCCGACTCAGCTGAAGAGTTTAGTGCACGTCAAAAGGAGTTTCGCGAGAACCTGGAAGTGGCTCGCAAGAAGAGAGAACAGCAAGAGAGTCAGTCAGTCGGTGCTTCTGTTTCTGCCTCATCCCCTGCTACCCGTGATCGTTCCCGTGAGTACGCTACCGCTCCCACTGCTCCCCACAAGAGCAATGCGGGCAGTACAAGTAGCCGTGTCTTTGATGCCGCCGATGTTCTTGACAACCAGGCATTGGGCTCACTTTCTACCCACCGTTCTGTAGGAGACGAACAATTCTTGGAAGCCAGCCAGTCTCCCAAACGCGGCCCCCTCTCGTCGCTCATTTACGGCACAAAAGAAGGCCAACAACATGACAAGGATATCGAACGTTCATTTTCGCAAGTCCTTGCCCGCGGTAAATACGTCCATTCTATCGTTTTTCACGAAGTTAAGCCCGACCGAGTGGCCGAGTATGTCGACCTCGTCGGCCAGTGGTACCCCCGCATGGCTGGGATGGAAGAAAACCGGGTGAATCTCGTAGGAAGCTGGCGCACACAAGTTGGGGATAATGACACATTTGGTACTATGATTGAAGCTGACTGCCCTTTCCTTTGTGAAACTATCCCCGCTGGATGCTAACAATCACTTGACAGTTCATATCTGGGAATATCAGCGATATGAAGGGTATCATGCTTCTCTTCACAATATCTCCTGTCATCCAGAATTTCCAGAGTTTGACCGGAAGTTGAAAACTCTGATCAATAGCAAAAAGACTTCGCTGATGCAGGAGTTCTCTTTCTGGCCTACGACCCCACCACGTCGCCTCGGAGGTCTTTTCGAGCTTCGATCTTACACTCTTCATCCTGGAAACCTCTTGGAGTGGGAAACTCACTGGCGGCGTGGCCTCAGGGCTCGTCGTGAAGTTATGGAAGGGGTCGGCGCGTGGTTTGTCCAAATTGGTGACCTGAACACAGTGCATCACCTCTGGCAGTTTGCGAACCTTGAGGAACGCAAGATTCGCCGAGAGCAGTCTTGGAGTATCGAAGGATGGGCGGAGACCGTACATAAGACTGTTCCGCTCATTCAGACAATGCAGAGCCGGATTCTGACTCCTATGCCCTGGAGCCCTGTCGGCTAGACCTCTTCGTGCTCAAAGCTCGTGTGATCCGCTATCACGAGGCCCTTGGTCCCTCGATTGCATCGGTTTGGTGAATTAACCAGGCCTTCATCGCTTAAACTCTAGGAAAGATCCGAGCGCGGCACATGATGATTGGACAGGGCGGGAAACGGTTGGGCAAAAGAAACTAGCAAAATTCTCCTGGACTGGGGTGTGAAAGTGATTTTTGTCCTAACAGATCTTGTGGCTTCAGTGGAAACAAGGCTGGTGCCCGCTTGTTACCCACTTTGACCAAGCCCTCAGTTTTTTTAGTGTATCAAATATGGCATTAGCGCTTTCTAGTATGTCTGTTGCAATTCGAATGTATTAAGAACGCGGCTTTAAAGGGATTAATGCATCTGCCTATTTCCTTCTCCCTGGCTCTCTCCACCCTTCTACTCGTTCTCTTTCGACGAATCGTTTTACCCGGTCACAGCGGGATGCACTTTTGTCGTCATTTTGGCTGCCTCGGATCAACCCTTCCTCTTTTCCCTCTTACCCCACTCTGCCCTGTAAATTATCCGACCATGATCAGCTCGCCGTCAGTCCTCTTATTGATGAGGTGAAGGAAACCTTGTCCATGATCATTTGCCCAGTAGAGGCCAGCAAACGACTATTTACACGTGCGCAGCCGACTTCTCCAGCTGATACACACCCCATACCATACATACGGCTCCATACGCTAAGATAATTAGTAGCCAACGGAGTACTGTAACATTCTCCGTACGGTCCCCGCGTCCGCCCTCATAGGGGGTCTTTTTCCGCCGGCAGAAAAAAAAATAAATAATGGTTCAGAGGCGTCGAAAATTTGGGGGGATCATAAAGGATTGCCAACAGGACGCTTTCTTGGTTTCAAAACATCTTTCTTTTCTCCTTTCTTCCTTCTTTATCAAAGTTTGGTGTCCGGGCTATCAACAGCTTCGCTCCCCGGATCCCTCCCCGATCTTTGACCCTTGCTTTCGTCTTTCTTTTCACCAGACACTTTGCGGATCTGTCCTATCGAGGTCATTCACCGCCAGCCTGGCCCCTGTTGATTTCCCCGGTATAAAGTTCTGAACACCTCTCGTTAGGAGTCTTTTGGATAAGGAGGGGACTTCTTCTTAGACATATAGGCAAGATGGTGTACCTTCGGCAGCATCAATTGCCTAATTTGAAGGACTATCGTTATGCGGGGGTCGACCTATCGCTTATAAGTCGATATGTGCTCAAGCCGTTCTATAACAACTTCGTCATCAAGTGTTTCCCGATGAGTATGGCGTGAGTAGTGATCTTGTTCAGATTTATTTGTTTATGTGTTCACTCGGCTAACGGCCTTATTCTTTTTGTCCTAGTCCTAATGCTGTAAGTATTTAGTCCACTTGATTTGATTCGCCCGTGATATGATGGATGGGGAAGAGAGAAATCCACGAAAAATCCATCAAGGAATGGAATAATAACTGAGATCCGGTAGATCACCTTGACGGGGCTCGTTTTCGTGTTGATCAACTTCGCCACCATTCTATGGTACAACCCGACATTAGATCAGGATTGCCCACCTTGGGTTTATGCCAGTTGTGCCGCGGGGTTGTTCTTATACCAAACATTCGATGGTGTGGATGGCATTCAAGCGTATGTCATGCCCACTACTTCTGGGATCGTTATGTGATGGTCTGACACGTATTTATAGCCGACGGACCAAGCAGAGTGGCCCTCTGGGTGAGCTCTTTGATCACAGTGAGTCAAAGAAATGGTCTCGGAAAGTAGGCGGCGTGCTGAGTGTGGTTATGTACAGGTGTCGATGCGTGCAACACAGCTTTGGGTGTTTTGATCTTTGCCGCCGTAATGAACCTCGGACAGTCTTGGGCAACTGTCCTCACCCTTTTCGGATGTATGTGTGATTTCAACTCTTAAAGGATACACCGAACGAGCTTCTAATCTGGGTGGCACAGCTACTATGACATTCTATGTCCAAACCTGGGATATGTACTATACTCAAGTCCTCACCCTGGGAATTATTTCTGGCCCCGTCGAAGGCGTTTTGACGCTGTGCGTCGTGTTCGCATTCACTGCCTATATGGGTGGTGGTAGTTTCTGGCACCTCCCGATGCTCGAGACTATCGGCATCCCGAGGCTCGATTTCGTCCCGAATCAACTCTATGATATGCCCTTTACGCAATGGTACCTGATCTACGGTGCATTCGTTCTTTTCTTTGCGACAGGCTCTAGCATCACCCATGTCATGAAGAATCGAGCTGAGCACGGAAAGGATCCTCTCCGTCCCCTTCTGGGGCTTCTTCCTCTCGTTGCGACATGGTCCCTTGTTCCTGCTTATCTATACCTCAGCCCAGCAATATTGGAAAACCATTTGGTTTCGTTCTCCTTGTACATCGGACTGGTCAACGCCTATGCTGTTGGTAGAATGATCTGTGCCCATCTGGTCAAATCCGAGTTTCCCTATTCCAATGTTCTTCTTGCGCCCCTGGCCCTTGCCGTCCTTGACACCGTTGGTGCCAATTTCGGTCTCTGGTCGAGTGCGTGGATTGACGGCATTGGGCAGCCTGCGTTCATTTTCCTGTGCTTGGGTCTGGCATTTGGTGTCTATGGAAGCTTTGTGGTGAGTGCTCAGCAAGAAGTTAAGCTTTTATATGATTCGACGCTAACATTCCCCAGCACGACATTATTACTACGATCTGCGATTTCATTGATATCTGGTGCTTGACTATTAAGCACCCCTACGTCCCTGAGGCCGCAAATGGCCATGCCAAGAAAACACTATAATAAAACTCACTTTTTTACTCTTTACAATATCTTAATCGCATATCAACTGTGCGGGGAGGGTGTCAAAAGTATTCAGTCATGGGGATTTACCCTGAATTTCCTTGGTTGCTCAGACAGTTGGGAGTGATATTTTGCTCTCTTTTCCCGGTACATACCTCCTCCATCTTCCGTGTCATCCTTATGTCTTGAGTGTCTTAGCGTATTGGTTAGCGATAGAGAATCTACGTCGGTAGCTGGTTTCATTTTTCGTATTAAAATAATGTGTCATTATTGGAGTCTTATGATATAATAACACTGACTATAATTCCGAGTGGTGTCCCCCATGGGAATCGATGCATAAGTCATCCCGGGGAAGTAAATAATTACCTAAACAGATTATGATTGGTTATGCCAAGAGATCCCGGGAAGGGCAGTGTTAGCGAGGGCTGAACCCTACGCTCCCCCCAAACGGGCCGGCTGGGGGCGGTGCCGTCGAGAATTCCCTTCAAACCTCGCCATCTCCACGAGACCACCTTTTGCTTCACACCCTCAAGCAGGCCATCTCCATCAGCGCATCCCTTCAACTTCTATCGCTGATCGACTTTTTCTCTTGTCAAGATGGTACGTCCTGCTTGTCTAGCTTTGTTTAAATGCCCCGAATATTGCTCTCCATAGATGCACAACTGGAGATTTGAAAGCTCTCCGTGCTCGTCGTCATCATCACTTTTGGTGTCGAGAAACAATAGTCGAGATTTAGGACAATGAATACAAAAAAAATTCAAACTAACTCTTCATTTTTCTTGCACAGGTTCTCGCGGTCGACCTCCTCAACCCTACGCCTCAGGCCGAGGCCCGGAAGCACAAGCTCAAGGTATGACCTCTTGAAGCCCGCTGCTCCTATTTCGAAAACCAAGACCTTTTTTTCATCCGAACCGATGGCTGATGGTGGATATTTGTTGGAATCGTTTAGACCCTTGTGCCTGCCCCTCGCTCCTTCTTCATGGATGTCAAGTGCCCTGGCTGCTTCACCATCACCACCGTCTTCTCCCACGCTCAGACCGTCGTTGTGTGCGCCGGCTGCTCTACCGTCCTCTGCCAGCCCACCGGTGGCAAGGCCAGACTCACCGAGGGATGCTCTTTCCGCAGGAAGTAAATGTCACGACGCAAAAACCGAGTTGGAGTGATGATGATAGCAACGTGGCGTTCTTCGATGATGATGGATTAATATACTCTTTTTTTTGAGAAAGCAGATTCAGATAGAAGATGGAATCCTCGTCCCTTGCGAGAAACCCCAACAGCACTCAAGGGCAATGAAATTAAAAAAGAAAAAAACTTTTCACCTGACACCACCGTTCAATACCAAAAAGCGTTTCCGTCACATGGAGGGGAGTTCCGGATATCTGGCACACTTATCGGTCCATACTCTATCAATTGCTTTTTTTTCTTCGCGTCAAAATCCATGTTTTTTCTCTTTCGTCTCGCTCTCCTGTTTGTTGGTTTGTACGTACGTCGTTGTCACCACGACCGTACCGGACTAGCTGATATACCGTGAGATGATGCAGTGGGTGCGTTTGCCCGAGCTGTGCTGGTTGACCAGGAGATTCGGATGTCAGAAGGATGGAAGTGGAAATCCGTCGACGATGATGAATCCCGGTCAGTTGGCATGTGCTGGGAGAGCGGACGCAACTTGGAATGGATTACCGAGCGTGGGTATGTCGGAATGGACGGACCTGCAAGGTTCCCCTATGGCCGGCTTCCCATTCCGTAAGTGAATCCAAGCCGCCATCATCTCTCGGTGCAGTTGCAATTGTACACTCTATCAATATTTGTTGCCACTGTAGATCTGGACCCGTAGACATGGACGCTTGTAGACACCCAAAACGTACAGTCTGTACCCCATTATAGACCTGAGCTTTCTGTCTTGGCCCTTCCTTGTATGCCCCTTGGGACTATTCTATAACGCTATATTCTCACTCGTCCCCCAGATCCACACCTTTCTTCACCCGAGATAGGTCTGAAAGCTCGCTATCGCCTATTCTATCTAGACGACTACACCTTATATGAAGTGAGGACAGTACGTGCTATGTATATTATCCCTCCCAAGTTTTTAAGATATATCAAATTAGTAGAAGCTTAGAAAACCCCGCAGAAAGTTCCTGGCCTTCCTGTTCGGGGTATTAATGAGAATTGTGACCTCGGCCGTAGTCCAAAGTAGTATATAGGAACGCAATTACTCTGGAATTCTCTCCCTCAATTGAATATGATTAGTATAATCCTCAAAGTGATATATATGACATAAATCGTAATCAGATTTGTAGCATGTTTAACGTAAGGCATGGCCATTAATACATTAAATACCGTCTGAGGAGGGGTGGTGTTATCTTATCACTCCGACTCCCCGATTGGGATAAAACTGATTCTCACTGCACCATCTCTCCAATCCTCAAACTCTTCCTTCACATTCGTTTCTAACCTCCCTCTTTCAAATACTTCCCTTTGTGATCCGTTTTTATTTCCTCACCTGGATTACACTCATTAAAAAAAACCTAGCACTTCTTCTCTTTGACCCTGCCTCCTCCCAGATTCGCACACCAACAGCAACACCTACCTACCCACCACCATGGCCCAACGCCAGCCGCTCAAACTCCTCATGCTCCACGGCTACACACAATCCGGCCCCCTCTTCCACGCCAAAAGCCGTGCTCTGATCAAACACCTCACCAAGGCTTTCCCCACCCACGATGTCTCCGCCATCTATCCCACCGGACCCCTCCGCCTCAACCCCTCTGATATCCCCGGTTACACCCCACCCCAAGAAGGCTCCAGCGAGGACTACCCCGCAGCAGCCACCAAAGATGACGACATCGACGCCTACGGCTGGTATCGGCGATCCAACATCGCCGACCCGCCCCTCTATCTCGGACTTGAGGACGGTCTGGACGCCGTCGCGAAGGTGCTGAGCGAGGAAGGGCCCTTTGACGGGGTAATCGGGTTTTCGCAGGGCGCTGCGATGGCGGGGATGGTCGCTGCGCTTTTAGAGTCGGAGAGGAAGGCGGCTTTTGCGCATTTCGCGGGGAAGGAGGGGATCGCGTTCCCGGGATCGTTTGAGAAGTTGTCGCATCCGCCGTTCAAGTTTGCGCTGTGTTATTGTGGGTTTCGGGCGCCTGGGGCGAGGTATAGGGGTTTCTATGAGAACCCGCCAATTCAGACGCCGGTTTTGCATGTGCTGGGGTCGTTGGATGCGGTGGTGGATGAACCGAGGAGTCGGGCGTTGGTTGAGGCTTGTGAGGGGGATCCGGAGAATGAGGGGAAGGTTGTTTGGCATCCTGGTGGGCACTTTTTGCCGAGTCAGAGACCTTATTTGGATGCTGCTGTGAGGTTTATCAGGGAGGTGTTGGAGGGGGATAAGAAGGCGGCGGTCGAGGAGCAGGATGTGAATGATATGGATTTGCCGTTTTAAGGTTGTAGTTTTGGATAGAGTATATAGACTTTACAACTAGACTATTCCTTCTAGAGATGCCATTACGAAGCGCATATAAGTTTTAACATGGGAAAGTGTTTGGTCATGTGGGAGGTTAATTATTCAATTCTACCGTTGTGTAATTTTACACCCTTGTGTGAGAGTCAACGTCGGATCATTCGTCGCTATCAATGGAAGTTTGAACAGTTGAAGGCTTAACGGGCTTTGCTCTTCTCTCGAGATGGGAGAATGCGAGCCATCATCTCTTCCTTCGTAATAAGGTGGTCAATACGTTCCAACAAGCCCAGCAGACTCTTCATATCACTGCTCCACTCGTTCAGCACGTCATCTGCGTCACGAGGCTTGGAGAAATTAACCAGCCGCGCGGGCCGGTCAATCTTTGCGTAAATTGTCTTCGAGGTGACTAGTTCACTGATGTATTTCTCCGTCTCTTCCTCAGTCAGGTCCAGAAGCTGGGTTAACCGTCCCATTTGGATGCGAGTGTAATACTTGGCCACCACACGCACATTGTGTTCGATGACGCGCTTCCGAAGATCCTGCCACCGCTTGTGTGCCTGATCCTCCGCGGACTGGCTAGCCTTGGCACTGAACACGTCGGTGTTGCACAGGTGAGGACCGAATTGCTCTGAAACCATGGGCCAGCGCATAAGTTCATGGACGGTGAAGAGCTTAACGAGCCTGGATTCGACGGGAACCACGGAAATGCGTGAATCTTGCTGAATGCGGTGCAGCAAGTCTGACTGCTCGTTGTCGTAAGGAGACAGGACAATGTAGTATACAATTCGTGCCAGGACCTGTAGCGTCTACCGTTAGTCTGTGAATTACCGTAAGCTGAAGGTTGGGTACCTACCGCACGTAGCTGCTCGGGGTTATTCTGTACCGAATCCGTATCGAGCACCTCACGATAATGTTTGCAGACATCCAGATATTTATAATCGTGGCTGGCAAGAATGATTTGTTGTTCGTAGTAGCGGAGTTTCAGGTCGGTTACGTCGTCATCCACTTCCATTGGAGGCTCGTCCGGTCCACGGGTCTTCTCTCTCTCCTCAGCTTGCTTCTTAAGCTTCTCAATCTCCTCGGCGCTCTTCTTGGGCTTGCGGGCAAAGTATCGCTTGTTGATCTTACGACTCAGGATGGTAGCTTGTGTCCAGTCACCTCGTTCGATGCAAAGAGCAACTTGTTCGAGGATAAATTCGGTTTTCTCTCTCCTGGTCATTGACCCAAATGTCTCCACCTGTAGCTCACAAAGGATGTCGGCAGCGGCGTTAAGGTCGCCTTGGGATTTCTTGATCTGGGACAGAATACGTGTGATACGAGCACGTTCCACTTCAACAAAAATCTAATGAATTCGTTAATTAGCTGTACGTATGAGGCGCGGACGATTGACCAAGTACTGACCTTTCCTTCTGTCACGGTTCTCAGAGTCTGAATGACGGAGAGTTTAACCTCCATATTTGGTGTCTCATCCAGAAATCTCATCACCACCTGCACCATCTTCGTCACGGCTTGCTTGAGCTGGCCATGCTTCTTGGAAAGGAGGAGCACTTGATCGTTGAGAAGGTTCCAGTCACTGGAGTTTTTGCTGATTGTAACGATGGAAATCAGTAATCGAGACGTTGTGGGCAGGTCAGAGGACTGAAGTCAGCGACAAGAGGTGTTAGCTCATTACGTAGAAGGCAAGGGAAGGCTACACGGTGATACCTGTCTCGCTTGTTTCTCCAAAACCAGGAGCTTGTCAATCGCGCCCTGCACATCGGTCTACCCCGACTAGTCAGCATAGAGCTTGAAAAAGAGGGGATAAGATAGTGCCATACTTTTGCCAGCTGCTCCGCCTCTGGGATCAGCTTGTCGGCATCCTTGGAGAAGTCCTTCTCCGGCTTCAAGAGACCACCGTCGGACATGGTGACGAGGGTTGAGGTGTCTCGGTTTCGATAGGAGGGTATTGAGGACTACGACGGCGGTATGAAGATATATGATATACAGAAATAGAAGAAGGGAGTTTGAAAACGGGGTTGTGATGGGGTACAAGGAACCAAGTGATGGAGAGGATGATTGTACCTGAAGCTCTGATGGCGTCGGTCGAGCTGGCCGAAGCTCTACATCACGTGATATTATCATCCATTAAGACCGACCTGCAGTGTAAACACAGTACTCTCCTGATAACCCATTGCTTCTCTTGCCTCTTCTACCTTTATTGCTGGACACATTCGATATGCCTCATGCAGTTTTTGATATTAGAACCTTTCTCTCTCTCTCTCCCTCCATTATAGGTGACACGCAACCTAAGTTTTGTGGGGTACGTTTTGGCCAGGGTGTGATCTAATAATCGCCTGGTAGAATAAAAGCATCCTTGTTAAGTCCTTGGCTTGAACTCTACAAGATGCATTTAATATCGTCATCTCCACGGTCCACGGACATCCCAGACAGGAGCATGGTGATCTCCCCTCCGATGACGGTGGTTGCCTCTTTCCTCAGGCATAAACTTAGATAAGCAGTGCTCCGATCACGCCATCGCATTAACTGCTTTGAGATGAAGAATGTATAAAATCTACAAAGAGAAGAGCAAAGAAAAAAAGAGAGACCATGACAGTTGCTCTTGATCTGCAGATGCTTGGTGATTGAATTTCCGTGGTGTTTGGATTTCATAATTCTGCGGGATAAGTCCAGCTTATCGACTGATCACCAGCCAAAAAAATAATAATCGGGAGAGCAACTTTAACTGTTATCTCGATTCGCCTCAGCCAATTGGCATGGACTTATTTCCGCGGAGGACTCAGTGACTAACATTTTTAAATACTTCGAAGTCCATGGAGTGTCAGCGGGAAATCAGATAGACACAAGCCCTTCGGCCCACAGAATTTGTTCTCAGCTCCCCCTTTTTGTTGTGTTCGCGGAAGAGAAAATTTTGAGAAAAAAGGCCAAGATTTGCCTGGAGTGGCAACTCGACACCATGAAAGACGCATCGTCGAAGAACAGCTCTCAGGTACCGTTCCTGACGGCTATAAATGCGGAATCACAAGTACATTTGATCATTGGGTCAAACCCTCTTGCTGCCGCTCGTTGCGCAAAAAGTGTAGAGAGTGGTGCTAAGCCGATCATCATCGCGCCGGAAGCGGATGACCTTCAATACACTCTAGCAGCACATATTGAGAGTGGCTCAGCAAAATGGATTCGCAGAGATTTCCAAGATGATGACCTCACTACCTTAGGGAGGGAAGAAGTCGACCATGTGGTGGATATGGTTTTCGTAACACTAGGCGGCAGCCATTCATTGAGTATGCTTCAAGGTCCATTCATTTGAATGACATAATAGCTAACAAACTTTCTAGGCCCTCATATCTCGAAGATCTGTCGGCGTCTTCGGATTCCGGTCAATGTGTCTGACGCCCCCGAGCTTTGTACTTTTAGCTTGCTCTCGACACATTCGGATGGCCCTCTACACATTGGAATCACGACCTCGGGGCGTGGATGCAAGCTAGCATCACGATTGCGAAGGGAAATCTCGTCTACGCTCCCTCCTAACCTCGGGAGTGCAATTGATAGGTTGGGAGCGGTGCGAAAGCGTCTTTGGGAAGAAGATTGCGCCGCAGGGCTTTGCGATACCGCATATGATGTCGAGGAAGATGATTCCACAGGCCAGAAACACACATTCAACACATTGGTAACAGAAGACGATGTTAATGCAGCAAAAACCCGTCGTATGCGATGGTTGTCTCAGATTTGCGAATATTGGCCTCTTCGAAAGCTTGCTGCTATCACTGATTCCGACATCGAGAATATTCTTCAAGCATACACAGAAGGAAAACAGGATGCCGCTGATACAAAGGGTGGCCAGCTTTCAGCGGGGAAAGGAAAGATTATCCTCGCTGGGTCCGGCCCAGGGCACCCAGATATGCTCACCCGGGCGACATATAATGCCATTCAAACTGCTGATATCATTTTGGCGGATAAGCTCGTGCCTGCACCGGTTTTGGATTTGATTCCGCGCAGGACAGAGGTTCATATCGCGCGCAAATTCCCCGGTAATGCAGATCACGCGCAGGAAGAGTTCTTGCGTATGGGCTTAGAGGCTCTACAACGTGGTCGTCAAGTTCTCCGATTGAAACAAGGAGACCCTTATCTTTATGGACGAGGAGGGGAGGAATTTGAATTTTTCCGCGCTGAGGGATACACTCCCGTTGTCTTGCCTGGCATCACTAGTGCTCTAAGCGCTCCTCTCTTTGCTGAGATACCCGCAACTCACCGGGGGGTTTCTGACCAGGTCCTGGTCTGTACTGGCACAGGGAGAAAAGGTGCAGCACCAGACCCGCCAACTTATGTGCCGACACAAACTGTCGTTTTCCTCATGGCGCTGCATCGACTTTCGGCCCTGATCGAGACGCTCACTGCCCTACCTGCGGAAGGATGCAATGGCTCTGCACACGCTCGCGTACCCTGGCCTAAGAATACACCATGTGCTATCGTCGAGCGCGCCTCTTGCAGTGACCAGCGGGTGATTCGCTCCACGCTGGAACATGTTTGCCAGGCATTTGAGGCTGAAGGATCTCGGCCGCCAGGTCTGCTCGTGGTTGGAGCTAGCTGCCACATTCTCCACCGACCGAACGATCAGAAATGGATTGTCGAGGAGGGCTTCCGCGGGCTAGATGAGCTACAGGCCTCAATTGATGTGCCCTTGCCAAAAGAAACGGCATAGAGAATTTTGACGAGACTTGGATTTCAGGAATGACAGCGTTTGACATGATACCCATATAGACACGGTGATAGAAATGAGCATACGTTTTTTTAAATCATTAAACCCAATTTTCTTTCATAAATCATTATCGGACGCTGTACTGTTGGTTCTTGACAGGGAGTAATTCCTTGGATTTAATATAGCATAAGTCACGGGTTTACCAACGCCAAGACCAACATCTTTGGATTCCTCAGTCCAACTTCACCAACTTCCAGTCATCCATCTCATTCCCATCATTAATCTGGATTGATTGTGCTTCAATCATGTCATCTAATCCCGCTAAGCCAAACGTGTATCTGTCCAACGGACGGATCCTCGAGAAGTAAGTCGGCGATGAGCCTCCACCGTTCTAGAACGGAGCACAAGGCAATAAGGCAGACCAGGTTACTAACTGGAGCGCGCTCTTCATTATGTCTCTAGACCACCGTTTAAAATCCGGTTCCTCCGCTTTATCGAAAATGTCTACTTCTTCTTCGGCCTTTACGTCGTGAGCTTTTTCTCGGTAAGTTCTTTCTTCCGCTCTTCAACCCTATTTGTTGCTTCTCTGATGAGTCTATATGCTAACATCCGAACCCATAGATCGACCCATATGCCGCTGCTGTGAATTCGCAGTTCAACATTACCCATCCTGACAACCAAGCAAATACCAGACGTCGCTGGGGAAGTAGCACTGGTCCTCGCGGAGGCGGCGGCGGAGGTGGTGGTGGCCCTGAAGGTGGTCCTGGAGGACCTGGGCCGAAGAGGATTGGCCAGGTAGATGATATTCGAGGCCCTGAGTGTAAGAGCTGCGGCTAAGGGGTTGGCGGGGGATATGGAAGGATGGACTAGAGTGCGTCGGGCTCGGTTACGGAAAGCGTTATTTTTTTCGGTCTGGAACCCTTGGCTGGGTTTGTTTGAAGAGTCCTGGACATAATTGACTTCTCCCTAGCTCTAGCTGAAGCCTGAAATCATTTCTGTGCCTTCTCTAGATGATTTAGCCCTTCAGGAGAGACTAATTCGGGGTGATGTTCTTCCGGTGTGTGATAACCGCGGACTAGTTTAAGACTCCATGGTGGCTATCTTTTGAATCTATGGCCTGGAACCACCTTCCCACGTCACTATTTTCTTCTTCACTGTGTTCTAGTCGTTGTAAGAGCTATTACGATTGCTCCCTCGCTCTTTATAGATATCATCACGTGAGGTTACTTTACTCCGCATGGCGATGAGGGGCAAAGATAAACATAGCAAACTAACGGACTCGGCGGTTCTGGATATCCCTCAGTGTCTATTGTCTACAGGGCTCGAAACTCAAAATACATAGCTAAAACCCGTTGACTGATCCGGATTCATCGACACCGAGGTTTTGTCATTATCCCCTCCAGAACGACAATCACAAGTGAAACAAACCCACCATGACTCTTCCAAGCACCAATGCTGAATGGGAGACACTGATCTCACAAATTCGAGACTCGCTTCCAGATTCACCTTCAGCACTGCAAGCATCAGTCACACCAAATGTGAACCGCACGATCGATCACACACTGCTATCCTTGCAAGCAACAGAAGATGAAATCGACAATCTGTGCGCACAAGCCGTGGAGCATCAGTTTGCCACTGTATGCGTCCGATTGAATTACGTCCCGCGAGCGGTCGAGAAACTTGCTGAAGCACCGGATGTAGGCGTCGCCTGCGTCGTCGGATTCCCCGAAGGCATATACGAAACCTCAGACAAGGAAGAAGAAGCCCGGGCAGCCGTTGCGCAGGGTGCCACCGAGCTGGATATGGTTCTGAAATATCCCCTCCTGAAGACGAAGCAATACACGGATATCTATACGGATGTATTGGGGGTGCGCAATGTGGCTCCGGCCCCGGTCAAGCTGAAGGTCATCCTGGAAACGTCGCAGTTGACCCGGGATGAGATTATTGCCGGGTCTGTGATTGCGTGCGTAGCTGGGGCGGCCTATATCAAGACGAGTACGGGATTTCTGGGCGGGGGTGCCACGGTCGAAAATGTGGCATTGATGTATGTGACTGCTGGACTGGTGGGAAAGGGCACGAAGGTCAAGGCGAGCGGGGGTGTAAGGTCTGCAGAAGACTGTATCAACATGCTCAAGGCCGGGGCTGATCGCATTGGGGCCAGTTCGGGGGTGAAGATTATGCAGGGACTGGGTGGAGGGGAAGGCCTGGAAAAAGACGCTCAAAACTCTGCGTACTGACGAACGTGTCACCCGACGTCCACTTGCCCTAAGAGTGAGCAGTTTAGACCATTCTCTTGTCTCGTTTCTCTACCATTTCTCGTTTGTGGCGTTTTGGTCTAATCCCTTGTGATACATGCCATCTGGAGGCTTGCAGAGAAGTTGTTGCTTGCCACTGGATTTATTTCATCCTTAAACCAATCCGTAAAGCCCACTACTCCTAAACCGTCCTTACTCAAGAGCGTTATGTACTACTTCTGAAGAGTTACTTGTACATTAGCATGTGTGCGCTTTCTCCCATCAATGACACCTTCAACTTTCACTAAAATGACAGACATGATGCGGAGCTGGATGATGCTCAGACATGCCAAAGACCCTTGAAACATGTCAGGAATCCGCACTGTTCCTGCACAACCCTGCAGAATTACTCTTACAGGATTCCTTTTGTTTTGGAATGTCCCAAAATTCTGGAACATCAACTCTATCCTTCTACTGCATAATTCTTGGAGAATGCCGCGAAAAAAAGTTTACTCTTCAGGTTGATAGAGCTCTAGAGGGTTTGACCCAAGTTGTCATAAAGTAAGGAAGGCGGCATGAATGCGACATAGGCAAGAACAATATACACCAGTTCATATGCAAGTGACACAGATCTATATGCTAAACGAGAACTTTTCTTTAATCACTTCTGCGCCGTTTCACCCAGGTAATCAAGATATTATATCATGAGTATAATGTGACATGCCAAGAGGATATGGAAGATCATTGCTCATCACTACTTTGATCATCGGTATCACTCATCTCAGGGCTTTGTTCCGCCTCCATTCGACGGACAGCCGCATCGCCATTCTTGCCTTTCTTTTCAGCAGCGAACCAGGCCTCTCGTCGTCGAGTTGCTCGTGCCTCCTTGCGGGCTTGTCGCTGGATTCTTTCCTGTTGTGATTGTTCCTGCTTATCATGAAGCTCGTTGATGTAGTCTTGGAGACTAACCAGGTCAGAGCGCAGTTTGGTGACCTCATCGGTGGTGAATTGCCGCGCTGTATCGCTCACGGAAACCTTTTGCTTCAGTATGGCGATTTCTTTTTCTAGGGATGTGATTTGGGAATCCTTCGTGACTATTTCGGCAGAGGCTGCGTTTCCATTAGAAAAGGTGGGGATTCCATTAGTCTTGGGTTGATCTAGGGCAGCCAGCTCTGCCAGACCCTGTTCAATGACTGATACTGGGAAGCAAGGGTGAGAAAAGGCTTCGGCAAAGATATTGGGCCGAGTAGGGGTTCCTTTTGAGGTAGTAGAGGCGGGAAGAAGATGGGTGTTGAATTCGTAGTCAGCCGGGACAGTGCCTGCAGGTTGTGAGTTCTCGGAAAGTGTATGGTCGTATCGGGGCTTGACGATTGTATGAGCTACCCGTTTCAAGGTACATGTAGGCGTGTGAAGACCGCCAAGAGGCAGCATTATCAGATTCGTAACAGGATGGGTGCAGTCAGCCACCGTAGCGGCGTATTTTCGCCTTCCAACATTCCAAGAAAACACTTTGCCGTTCTCATGACCGGATAGTAAAATCATTCCATCATAAGAAAGGGCCAAAGTGTGGGCTACGCCACAGTCAGCGGAGGGTGGGAGCCATCGATCCTCAGCGGGCGGTTGAGACGGCGTAGCCTGTAATGACGGGTCATGGAGAGGATGCTGCACGGATTGGTCTTTGTAGAAGTCCACAGATTGGACACTGCCATCCTCATAGCCGGCGTAGAATGCCCTATCGACCGGGTCAAGCGTCAGGGAGACGGCACTGGCTGGCAGAAGGAAGGTTCGCAGAACATGCCCCGTTCGATAGTCCCAGGCGATGGCGGTATTATCTCGAGCTGCGGAAACAGCAATATTATATCTCCCAGTGCTGTGCCCCACAACAATTGCCGTTATGGCAGCGCGATGGTTTGAGAATGTGTGGATAGGTGAGTTTGCCGGTTGTCGATCACGTCCAGACGGAGGCTTTGTAAAGGAGAGCAGGTCAACGAGTGACCAAATATGAATGCTAGCATCTGATGAGCCGGAGAGGATGAAATTAGAGGTGGGATCAACAACGAGCGCAGTAACAGGTTGCAAGTGGGATGTGGTCGTAGCAACTTGGCGTCCGGTACAAACCTATCCATACATTGTCAGTCCGTCCTTAATAAACTCCAATTCTGTCATAAGATATGTATATAGCATAAATATGGACTATCTTACCTCCCACAGGATCAAACGGCCCCCTTCAGTTCCCAAAACTACTATATCGCCATTCTTAGACCCCGCGACAGCGATGCTGCGGATGCGCTCAGGAAACGGGACTGTTGCTTCCTGATTCCCCTTCTCCCTGCTGTACACATGAATAATTGCCTTTTCGGACTGCGCAGCAAACACATGCGACGGGCTAACGGCTAGGCAATTGGGGGCAGTTGAACTCTTCTTAAACGTAGAGCGCAAATTCGACGACGGGTGGAGCTCATGAAGACAGATTCCTACATCTCTCAGGGCAGCGGACGCAGGAACCTTCGCGGACGCTGAGGTCGACGCGATGAAGGACTCTGAGAGCATTAGGAGCTGCGACGGGGGTTAAAATAATTGATTCGATCCACAGGGAGATATTGCTTGATTCCCCTTCTATCTTCAGATGCAACTTTTTTTTTGGGGAACCGACGATAAACGTGTTTGTATTGTTTGTCTTGGATCACATGACTGGTATATTGATTCGGCGGAAAGAAGGCGTTGTTGATGCAACTTCAAGTCGATTCATCCAACAACCCTCGGTGCAGCAAAAGTTGGATCTGTTTCGTCCCCTCGATCCCTGGGCTCCTTTCAGCATTTTTCGGCTCACCTTTCTTGGTTTGGTGCAATGGATAAAGCCATCTTGCGACAGGCAAAGCATAGCCCCAACTGGATGGAACACCACCCAAAGCGATGGGTGCGCCATGTCCAGGAACTTGGGCTGGACTGAACAATTGGTCGCCTCTGAGAGGAATTTAAGCCCTATTGATGTAATCCAGAAGCTCCGCCGCCACAGATTTGTTGGAATTTTCGCACATGCTGCTAAAAATTGTGGTCGTCGCCAAACATGGGCTAATCTGCACCCACAGCAACCGAAGCAAGGGGTGCCTTTCTAGGGGCTCTCTAGTTGCGATTGCCCGGCGCAACAGCTCCCACAGGACCGGGGGATGCTGTGACGTCTTGCCAATGTCTCCTCTAGGGGCCTCCCTCTTGATTTCCTTCTTCTGCATGTCTCATTGACTCTCTAATGACGAACTGCATAGTTCCTAAAAAGTGGACCGTCCACGAGGTGCTGAGCTGCAACCTACGGCCTTTTGGCCAATGGGCCTGGCCCATTGTTTAATCTCACCACTCTCTGGTATGCAAGGATGGCCGATGTAGTGGCTCTTACACTTGGCTCATGTTCCAGTAGTGTAAGGTGACCTCGCGAAGGGGGATGGACATGCCCGTTGTCTGGCCTTCAGTCACTGCAACGCAGCCAAGGGGTGTTTGGTAAATTCAACTCATTTTGTAGTATAAGGCCGACTCGGCCACTTCCACCCTTCCTTTGACCCTGCTGCTTTTACTCTGGTTTCCTTCCTTGCTCTCGCACCTCTCCATCCATCCCGACAGCGAAGTGGTTCTCCTCTCGCAGTCAGTGTTGACCCTCTCATTCCAACCATGTCCTCTATGGACCATGATCTGGTGAAGATGCATCTCAAACCACAGCATAACCATCAGCGCCACCACACCCTGTCCACGAACCATATCCCAACATATGTAAACAGAAGTGTTCCGACGTACAGTATAACAAGTCAAGAGCAGATCCCCCAAGCAAATGACATAACTTCTCCACGTTACTCACCAAATGTTCAACCATGGAGGAAACAACAAGCACAGAGCTCTCTATCATTCATTCCATCGACTTCACCTCGACCAGAACAATCAGAGTACACCACATCGCAACTAAGACGTCCAGGTGATCGCGGTCCTGCCTGTCTTTCACCATTCCGTTCCGTGAGGAAAATGAAAGAGCCTTTCCAGTTACGTCTACCAAGTTCACCATCAATTGAAAATGATGCAGCCTCCACGAGGGAGCCCCGACCCTCTCCCCGACCTGGCCACCGAACCTTGCGAGCCTGGCGCTCAGATCAAAACCTCATGTCTACCAGCCTAGAAACATTCGGTCTTCTCCCAAGCCCACCTCTATCTGACTGCCGGGCATCCCAGCCATCACCATCATCCACGTACTTCTCATCAAGGCCTGATTCCGAGCCGGAGAGCGACCAGGAGCTTCCAGATGGCTGCAATTGCCGACTCGGAAAGTCATGTTGCGCCTGCAGGGCCAACATTCTGGCGAAGCAAGAAAAATATCGAACCGACCTTAGCCAAACGACAAATGTACATATGGCGCACTCAAACCTCATCAAGCAGTATGAATCGGACGATGGGCAATTCACACCTGTGTCCACGGACTCAGAACGCATGTCATCACCCGCTGCCTATTCAAATATAGATTCCCTAGGAAAGAGAAACTTCTCTGGCTCATCCATTGGGACACAGCGAAGCAGATCGGGGACAATCTCTAGCGAAGGAAGCTGGGTTCCGAGCAGCCTATCGTATTGCGAAACATGGCTGCAAGGCGCTCCCATCGAAGCCGTGGAGGTAAGAGGGGGCAAATCGAACGGTGCCAATAGGAGGAAGTTCCAGATTGTCCAGAAGAGCCCCCTGATCCCTGACTGGAAACGCGCGCCGGACGAAGTGGTAAGTTACAGCATTGACCGAGATTTAGTGCCGAGTTTTAATGTCGCGGTATGCCAGATGCTTGCTGTTGCGAGCAAAACCAAGCCCAAATTAGTTGACATATCTCGACAGTCATCTCCAGCCATGAGCTACTCACTCCCAACTCCAAGCACCGTGGTTCCCTCCACGCCAGATATTCCCCAACCGGAAATATCAGCTTTCAGCCCTGACACCCCCCTGGAAATGTCCGATAGCGGGTATGCCACCCATAACTCATATTCTCCAGGAGGCTTTGGGGGGATTAAAGAAGAGGACGAGGTCACTGAACCGGATTTGGTGGCCCCAGGAACCGTAAATGAAGCCATTGCCCCTGAAAAACCAGCCCAGGGCAAAAGCCACCCGAAATCTTCGCCAAAACCAGACTCCATTCCTCAGGCGAATCCGCCGCCTAAGATGCAGGCATCCCCACGCAGTTCATCTCACAATTCAGGGCGAGGGGAACTTGAGAAGTGGTGGGATCACGAATGGACAATTGATCAATTGGAACATTCGGTCAAAGACTTTCCACAGAATATGCTGCGACTCACGTCTCCTGTGATAATGTTCATACGCCACAACCAAGAGAAAGTTTTGACCCGCCATTTCCGAAAGATTTTCCCCGATGCTCCAGAGAATTTACTCGACTGTCTCTGTGCCGCCCTGATCGCACGAAACTATATCCTCTCCCTCCCGTCCGTTGGTCGTGGGACCAGCAATTTGTCTCCACGCCTAAACTTCTCTAAGCTCGACACAGTCCCGGAAAAGGCCTCATCGATCTTGGGGATGAATTTCTCGCAACCCTCCCCGTCTCGAATTCGAGATCGAGTTCTAGGATCACGAAGCGCCGAACTCCAGAAGTGCCTGGATCGCATTGTCGACAACCTACTATTTTCTATATCGGGCCCATCTGATGAGAAGCTCAAGTCCGCCGTCTTTGTGTTGATCCAGGTGCTCGAGACCAAGACGTAGCTGGACTTGTCGTCTTAATTCTCTCTTTTCAGCACTGACACGAACTTCCTTGTCTGTCATTTTCTCCGTCCATTCCCTCTTTCCTCACGGAACCCTGACTGTAGATTTCGATTGTTTGATACAATTCTCCAATATGTCGTTCATATTTCATTTGTGCTGTCGTCCGTCGCATATTTCTGATACCGACTGTCTTTTTTCCGTCATTTTTCTCACTCTCCTGGCTCGACTGTTGTGTGTTTCCTTTGTACTGTGTCCGCCGTTCCAGGCTCTGTCCATTTCAAACTCCAGAGGGAAATATGCAATCACTTTGAACAATAGCTTCAATAGATAATGTAATAATGATACCTATTTGAATGCAACATCTCCAACTATTTGCAAAACACGCGAGAACATTCAAGTGTATTTGCCTGATGATCAGAGCAAAGGTCACATGACCATGATGAGGCCATATTCAACCTGAGGCAGGAAGTCTCTCTATTAGGCTTAGCGCCTCAACGCCGTCAGCTCCGATAAACTGCGGCGTCTTTCCCGCGGAATACAAACTTTGTGCAACAATCGCTGGAAGTTGAAGCTGCAATTTCATAATGGCCGCCGCTTCGACAAATCGACTACGACTACTTTATTCGTCCTCGAGGGCTGCAGTTCCTCAGGCTGCAACTCCTTGTGCCATCAGTTATCGTGGCTACGCAACAACAGACCCCTCCCCGAGTGCCACTGGTGCTCCCCCGGCACGCCGACGGACAACGTTCAAGGATAAGCTTAATGCTGGGCCTTCGTTTGCAGAATTTGTCTCCGGAGGCCAGGAGGATGCTCCCTTAGATCCCTCCGACGCCTACGCTCTCAAGACTGCCCTTGTTGGGCCCGCCGGTCGCAAGAAGGAAATGACCCGTTTGCCCTCCTGGCTGAAGACCCCCATACCCGATTCCAAGAACTACCAGCGCCTCAAGAGGGATCTCCGTGGTCTCAACCTGCACACAGTCTGCGAGGAGGCACGATGCCCCAATATCTCTGACTGCTGGGGTGGCGATAACAAGGCCGCCGCTACGGCGACAATCATGCTGATGGGTGACACTTGCACCCGTGGCTGTCGGTTCTGCAGTGTCAAGACTTCCCGCGCCCCAGCCCCTCTCGACCCGCATGAGCCGGAGAACACGTCTGAGGCGATATCACGATGGGGTCTGGGATATGTTGTGTTGACGAGTGTGGATCGCGATGATCTTGCGGATGGCGGCGCCCACCACTTTGCGGAAACGGTGATCAAGATCAAACAGAAGGCACCCAATATTCTCGTTGAATGTTTGACCGGTGACTACGCCGGCGATTTGGAAATGGTTAAAATTGTCGCCCAGTCTGGCCTCGATGTGTATGCGCACAACGTCGAGACCGTTGAGGCTCTGTCGTCGCAGGTTCGTGATCGCCGAGCCAACTTCCAGCAGTCCATTCGTGTTCTCGATGCCGCCAAGAAGGCCAGGCCTACTCTTATTACGAAGACCTCCCTTATGCTAGGGTTTGGAGAGACAGAGGAGCAGCTTTGGGATGCCCTGCGCCAGCTGCGGTCTGTCAACGTTGATGTCGTCACATTTGGTCAGTACATGCGCCCAACAAAGCGGCACATGGCTGTACATGAATACGTTACACCGGATAAATTTGAGCTCTGGCGTCAACGTGCCCTCGACATGGGCTTCCTTTACTGTGCTTCCGGCCCCTTGGTTCGCAGCAGCTACAAGGCCGGCGAGGCGTTCATTGAGAATGTTCTGAAGAAGAGACGGGCCGGCACTGGTAACCCAGACGCCATTAAGGACAAACCAGTCTCTATTGATGAAGTGACACAGTAATTTTCAGCTCTGTCTATTGTTCTCTCTTCGGTCTTGTTATTTCAACATTTCGCTCGGCGCAGGTTCTTCGGATATTGGCATTCAGTTGGTAATAAAACAACATTCTATTTTTTCTGAGGTGTATTTCTACGAGTGCATATGGATGATCACTTTCACGTTTCCTTCTTGCCGTTTTCTTCAAGAGAATCAAGGCTAAATTCCTCGGGATATCAAAAGCTGATGAAGTATATAGTTCAACATATAGATTCATGCAATGATATTAGCATAATGAGAAAAAGAAATTCCAGCAAACGTCACGTAATCAAGTCCGTTCGTATATATACCAGCCATGTCTCTCACCTTCACCTACGCCCGCGAATAACGCTATCTTATGCAAGATAACTCCAAGTCTTTTTAATATCGTGGTCAACCAGAAGGATATGGAAAATGGCAACGTTTATGTACCATCCCCACCCTAGAATCGGCGAAAGAAAAAAGGAAAATAGTTAAATGTGAAAATGAGATATAGAAAGAACTCTTGTAGGAACCGCTGACAAACCAGAAGCAGAAGGTATGCACCTGACAAGAAATTCAATATGAGTGTGATTCCAAAGCGAACTTTGTTGGGGGGGGTGTCCAAAGAGCCTTAGGATAGATGGGGGAAAACGAGATGGAGAGCGGTCATGCGGTCTAAGCAGTCAACTCTTTGACATCATCCTTGCTCAAGCCAAGGAGGTAAAGGATATCCACCATGTTTTCTCCGTTGAGTCTGGTGGGGGCTTCAAGCTGCACCTTGCTCTTCGCGCGCCAGGCAACGCCAAGTCCGGCAGCGTGGAGCATAAGAAGGTCATTGGCGCCATCACCGACTGCAACGGTTTGAGCGATATCGATGCCATTGTCGGCAGCAATGGACTTTAGCAAGCTGCGTTTCTGATTCGCGTCGATGATAGGATATGTTGGGACAAGTTTACCCGTCAATGTTTGCGATGCGGGGTCAATCTCGAGCTGCAAGAAACAAGGATCAGTAAAAAAGAGAACCTATCGTAAAAGGAGCAAGGCGGGAAAGGATTTAATGATGCGAAGCAACCAGGGACATACATGATTAGCAAAGGCGTAGTCGATACCCAGTTCGCCAGCCAACCATTCCGCGAGAGGCTGGAAACCTCCGCTCAGAACAGCAAGTTTGCAACCAAGCCTTTTCAAGGCTTTGCACAGCTCCCGTGCACCAGGGGAGATCGTGATGACGGACTTCAACTTTTCAAAAACGTCAGCGGGAACTCCCTTGAGTAGGCCGACACGCTCCTTGAGCGAGGCAGAGAAGTCAAGCTCGCCGTTCATGGCGCGCTCCGTGATTTCCTGTCAATCATTAATGTTAAAACTGTACCTCCACCCAAGAGAGAAGAAAAATACGAACCGATACTTCCTTCTCGACACCAATAAATTTGGCAATTTCATCGATCACCTCATTCTGGATCAAAGTGCTATCCATATCAAAGACGACAAGTCGCTTATGCCGACGGAAGACGCTCTCCTGCTGGAGCACAACCTCCACGTTCCACTCCCGCTCAAATCGCCATATGCTCTCGTGTTTCCTCAGGTCCTCAAAGGTGAGATATTCGGGATTCGGGGGTGGGGAGAAAGTCACCTCGACAACGCGGGGCTGCTCATGTTGCTCCAGGCAGCGATGTGAGGTGTTCATGCGCTGGTAGGGAGTCGGAAGGGATTCAACAATCTGAAGGAAATTCGTCAAGCATAGCTGTGACACGTACGGGCCGTACAGGTGATCAAGCGGCTCCGGTTCTAGTGCTGGTGGCTCGCGGGGAAGCTTTTCGATGTCTACCGTTGGAGCCGAGCCCACGGGAACCATGGGGGAAGGAAGTTTATCTCCAGGTCGGGTATGAATAGATGAATCGGGGTGGAGGTGAGGATGGATGGGGTCGGAGGATTTGTAGAAGATTGTGGCAACCAACTGCGGGCCCCCATGCGGATGGAGACCGGCCTGTGAGTGAAAGATGCTATGGATGATACCGCTCTCGGTCACCTTTTCAGGATCTGGGCTAATGGGGTTCGTATTGCGGGCAAACGATGCCAAAGCCGCGTCGGGAGAGTTTCCAAGTACATTGCCGATAGATTGGCTGAGAGGAGGGACGGAAGGCTTGTATTGTTGATGGTCGTGGATGAACGAACTGCTGGAGAAATTCTGGCGCAACACTGGCCGCGTTGGACGGGTTGCTGAGGGGCTCGGTGTTGACATTGCGCCTCAGAGTCGACGGGGGTGCTAGGGATTAAAGAGGGGTCAAAAGATGGGAAGGAGCCTAGTGACTAATGGGACAGGTTGGTCGGAGATCAACGGAGCCCACCGACGGGAGCGATCCCTCCTACAGGTCAAAATGAAGGTTGATGAAGATGAAGATCTGAGTCTCGCAGGCCCAGAAAAAGCTCATGTTTTCGGGATGTCCTGCATTGATCGGCAGGGCACGTGGGAATGTTGTTGCCTCAGGCCTATAGATATCACCTGACGAGGATTTCCGCATTTTACCGCCCGGCAGAAAATGGAAGAAGCAAAACAACATCCACGGACCATCATTCACAGCAGTAATGGTGCCGTTTGGGATCCAGTGGGGCAGCAGCATGAGCTTCACTCAGCCCGATCTACCATTACTACTGCATGACATATTACAGCAGTGACGGCAGGAACAGAAAAAGACAGAATTCTCCAGTTCTTGATGTAAGCCTCAAGCTACACTTCCTCCCTAGTCGATGACATATCTTGCTAACTATCACCACGCCACCAGGCTCGATGGCAACGAGGGTGTCGCAAGATGAATGAAAGATGAGCAATATGGATTTATAATTGATCCCCAGGTTCCCTCGGAGCAGTTCCTGGCTCGGACAGTTTCATCTTGGCCCAGGATTCTCCGGAGTTCCAAGGAGCACGTCAGATCAAGGAGATTTATCATCAGCCCCTAGCAAAATGGATGACATAAGCGCTTCGGGCGGCGTCAGGGACCCAAAGTGCAAGTATTGCGTGATTTTCAAACGACATGAGAGGATCAAAATTTTCACTGGGAACCCCAAAACCGCAGGCGGTTACGGGCAATGTCGTGCTCAAGGGCGGCAGAATCGGTCGGCATGTATGAGGGACAAAATGCAGGACCAAAGGCAGTCCCGTTGCCGGCGATGTCGTGATTGCCCCTGTCTAGTCTTTTCCCTATATCAGACGGGCCATTGGCACTTTTCTCGAGTCTCCCAAATCTCTTCTCCCCCCGCCACTCCATCACATCATCCACCTCAACCATCTAAAGGCTGTTCACCCCTCCTATAGGCTGCTTCAGTCGAGATGCCCGCCAAGATGCATGACAACTACCCCTCTGACCCTGAGACTGTCGATTTGAGAGACAACACCGAGTCCGGCTATGTCAGTGGCAGTTCAAGTGATGACTATCTTCCCGAGATTGTCTTCACAAAGCCTCACCAGCAATTCCTCAACAGACAACTACAGTTCCTTGAGCCTCAAGGTGAGTCCCCCACTAGTCTTCCTAGAAGTTCCCTCGAGTGCCATTGACTGACTTGCCTTCATGTAGATGTCTTGAGATGGTGTGTCACATCTCTTCCTCATCTGTACCAGACCACAGCATTCGGCCTTACCGGTCTGGTGATTCTGGACATGCTTTCCAAACTGTCCATCCCTCGCCCTCAAATGGTCAACCTCGTCTTCCTCGACACCCTCCACCACTTCCCTGAAACCCTTGCTCTCGTCGACAAAGTTCGCAAGAGGTACCCACTGCAGACCATTCACGTTTACAAGCCCAAGGGCGTTGAGAGCGAAGAAGACTTTGCTAAGAAGCACGGCCCCCGCCTCTGGGAGAAGGATGACCAACTCTATGATTGGGTTGCCAAGGTCGAGCCTGCTCAGCGTGCCTATCGGGAACTCAATGTCCACGCTGTCCTGACTGGACGCCGACGTAGCCAGGGAGGCAAGCGTGGTGATCTTGACATCATTGAAGTCGACGACGCTGGTCTCATCAAGATCAACCCTCTTGCCAACTGGTCCTTCGATCAAGTCAAGCAATACGTTAAGGAAAATGATCTTCCTTACAATGACCTGCTAGATCGCGGTTACAAGAGCATTGGTGACTACCACTCCACTTCGCCCGTCAAGGAGAACGAGGATGAGCGCTCCGGCCGCTGGAAGGGCCAAGCGAAGACAGAATGTGGAATCCACAACCCCCGTTCCAAGTATGCTCAATACTTGATGGACATGGAGCGCAAGCGACAAGAAGAAGCCTTGTCCCAAGCACTGCAGAATCAGCTTACAACCGCACCGTGAGCGATGTTTTTCTGCTTGTGTTTTTGCATTGCATTTTGGCGTTTTCAATGGAGACACCATGTCTCGCGGAGTTTGACACAGCCTTGATTTGATTTTTCACTTGACTTCATCTGGGTAAGATTAGGAGGGTAATGCCGTTATGATTGTTAATATGTTTTCCGTGCGAGAAAAACTTTTTTTGGCGGCTGGTTCTCATGGAGCCCAAAAGCTTTTTTCGTGCCTTTCCTCTTCCCAAACGGAAGCCTTGTACAGAAGGATTGGCCTCTTTATATTCCATACGAACCACTGGTTCACCATGATAATGAATAGCATGATAGAAATGACTAGATATAAGTTCTAGCTTCGATTGTCTTTCCAAATAGAATAATATTCTCGAAGAAAACAGTTCAACTGTGGTATCGCCAAACGAAGTGGGGGAGGGGGCCGAACCCTTTCACTGTCCACAACCGGGTTTTCCCTCTAGATCACGAAACGAACCACTTTCGTATTTCCGTGGGGTTCCTCAACCCCCAGGCTTCAGCGCTCCTCTGTACTCCGGAATGGATGCCCTATCGCTTGTCGGGCAATACCCCTCAAATCCTGAGTGATCCCCCCGGTCAAACTAGGCCGTTTTCATCCACAGAAGTATACGAAATCACCCGAACATCCAACTACCAATTACACCTATGGAATTACACTCATACCCATACACACCAAGCGGACCAATTTCCGCATAGAGAAATAGATATAACCTTCAGCAGCAGAAGCATCTCAGACGACATCCATCACCTCTCGCCTCCTGGCTCTAATTGGGCGAAAAGGCAACGAGCGAGTCGAGATCCAGGGTAGAACCGGAAGGCAACCCCAGGACCCTGCAAGGGTAAAACCACCAATCAACCCCGGGGTGCTTGCAACGTATATACACGAAAGCACGTCAGTGAACCAACGAATATCGCAATAGTCAGACAAAGGCGGGGCAAGGCAGAGAATACTAGGTATCTTATATGTAACCGAACAAGTCGGTGAGGGAAATATTTCTCTGCAGAGCCGTTTTTGGAATAGTTCGCTGACTTTGGTTTATGCGTTGGGTTGAAGGGCTTAGTGGCTGATGGCTTGGTGCTAACGCGAATAATTATGTGTGAAATGAACCTGGGAAAAAGGAAATAAAAAGGTAATCGACAAATTGCACCATAGCGGCCGCAAAGGTGTCATTGTGGAACAGTGGACCGGTGAGGCTTTGATCTTATCTTATCAATCTTAGCCGCATTAGCGCGCATCTTATCTGGAGGAGATCAGGAGTCAGGAGTCAGGACCAGTCCTACAGGCCGGCAGAGGCTTTTGAGATCTGTTTATCCCTGGTCTTACATGGTTTTCAACTAATAATAACCCGTTGGGTTTGATATTGAGTTATCTTAGGGTTTATAGTTTGATACCCGTTTCTTCAGTGCCTTAGTTTATGTAACGCCCGAGATACACTTCACCTTTCATTCCTCAGCAAGTCAACGCCGCAATGCAGAATCGACCGAGTCATGCAGAAGATACAAAAGTGACGAACATATTCCAGGACGACATAATAGAGTCCGTCCTCTCAATGTGTAGCCCAAAAATTCCTCAACCCCCACCAAGCTTTATTGAATAAGACACTTGTTACTTTCCCGCTCAACTGATACTTTTAGGAGACATCTAGTAAGTTGGCGAGCCGCAACTTGAAACCCCACTTACTCGGCGCGTACTTGAGTATTGAGAGGACCCGCTTGGTACGAATCTTGCTTCATGTCGTTAGCTCATCGACAGTGCTTGATGGGGATTTCCAGCATCTTCCAAGAAAAGTGAACGTCAATATTTGACACTATTTTGGAGATCTGCCTTCTTTTCCCAATGGCCAGAGTCCAACTGCGAATAAAAGATTGCTTCTGTTAGTGCGCTAGACGTTCCGTATTTCGTACCCCAAACAGGGCACATTTAGCACTCCTACAACTGGTATTCCGTTCATTGAAAAGGAGAGGAGCATTACAACCAAACTGGTGAACTGCCCTCGGTTTCAGTCTTCAAAAGTCCGCATTGATTCTCCCTTCCCGAGAACATTTCAGGAAATAGTATCAACGGGCGATTACGTCGAAAGTTGGGGGTACGGAGACTTGAAGGAAATTAAGATCTCTGGGCGCAAGGCCGATCATCCTGAAATCAGGTTCTCTTGGAGGATCAGAAGGCAGATCCGAACCTGTCAAAGACTTGGCGAGCAGACAAGATTGACCTAGTTAGCCTAAGGTAAGCCGTTTCGGGCAGGCCAACCCAAAGATTTTACTCGGGCGGCGATCTAGTCCGAATTAGGACTAAGTAATCACGCAAGCCGTGTGGAGAATGTCGTGATTGTATCACGTGATCATGAGCGTCAGACTCGTTTCAAGAAAAGGTTCGGTCTAGCTCATCAGTGTTCCTTGCCAAGGCCGAGTCGTTCTGGTGGCTTTTTGAAGACTGAAGTTGCTTTTGTGTGTGCTGCCGAATATTCCGTGGAGTTGGGGGCTGCAGATTGCAAGGGAACCAGGGAGGCAAAGGGGAATTAATGATCAAATCGAAATCCCCCCTGTGGACATGGATCCTGGTCGAGAATCACAAGTAATCTTCCGAAGCAGAAGTTGACCTGCTACAGAAATGACAAGGATCGCAGTCAAAGCAACCTTTGAAAGATAGAGATATTTGGTTTTATTTCTGATGCGTAATTTCCCACCCCTGAAAATCATGACTCCATGTAGGATTCTGATAAGCCTGGATGTGGAGGGCTGCAAATAGTTTTCTCGGGATCATACAGAAACTTCCTCCCTATATAAATCTCCGAGCTCGTCTAATTGATTGCCTCGTGCGGTTGCTCCGGTATCATCAGGGGACGGACAGAGCGTTGAATCTTCTTGTGCTTATGCTTACAAGTTGCGGCTATAATTGATAGTGACTATCGTAATAAAATAGGGGGCACGGAGAGGAGGCTCGAGTGAGCCTGCCTACGTATGCGTATACGTTGCCAAATGCGACGACCAACATGGAATGGAATAGTCTCATTTCCTGATGATGACTTTATATTTGTGTATTTGTTTATTTGAAGCTAGTAATTCGGATATGAGAGTTTATAATAAGAATAATTAGTTAGTTAATATTATTCCTTTAGAACGATCATCCTTCAACTGGGTTCAGGCGAGTGTGTATACGTCGACCCTCTGACCACCAAAACCTGGTTTACTCCACATCCTGTCCACTCAGCAAGGCTAATCCCGACAGTTTATTTGGCTGAGACGGGGAATTGCCCCCTCAGATAGCCAAAAATCCTGCTCCGTATTGGCTGTCGTCATCCTCGATCTCCTGAATAAGAGGAGGGGGCAATCTCTGGTTCCGCGTGGCTCGGCCTCTCGGTTTTTTTTTTTTTTAACTCGAAGGTTCCCCTTCTTCCTCTTCGTAATTTCTCATCCACCGTCTCCTCTTTCTCTCCCTCTCTTCCTATATACCCTCCTGTCGTTTTTTTACCTTTGTAAAAGTTATATTCTTCCACAATGGCCAACTCTCCCCACGGTGGTGTCCTCAAGGATCTCCTCGCCCGCGATGCCCCTCGCCATGGCGAGCTCACTGCTGAGGCCGAGACCCTCCCCGCCATCGCCCTCACTGAGCGCCAGCTGTGCGATCTCGAGCTGATCATGAACGGTGGTTTCAGTCCTCTTGAGGGTACGTTCAATTGCTTCATTGCGGCCCGGGTTTATGCCATTGCGGCGTTACCCCACTTACCGCAAAACGTAAGGAAAATTCAATGAGCTAACCGCAACCTTCCAGGTTTCATGAACCAGAAGGATTTCGACAGGTATGCCATTATTACTCTCGTATCATCGGGCGTGTCGCATGGGGGTTTCCTCCAGTGCTAAACACCATGGAAACAATAAATTTTAATACTGAGTTGTGGGAGGCATTTTACTAATGGTGGGGGTTCGTTTCTAGTGTTTGCGAAAACAACCGTCTCACCGATGGCAACCTCTTCTCCATGCCGATCACCCTGGATGCCTCCGAGAAAATCATCAAAGACTTGAAGCTTCAGGCCGGCTCTCGTGTCACCCTGCGCGATTTCCGTGATGACCGCAACCTTGCCATTCTCACCATTGACGACATCTACCGTGCCGACAAGTGAGTCTACTTTCCTTCTTCCCGTTCCCATTCCAAGTCTTGGCACCCGCCAGTCTCGGACACTTTCCAATGTGAATTCAGCAAATAATATTCGCCACTCGCTTGATTTATACTACTTCTAGAGTAATCAACGATGGGCTGGCATTTGCATGAATGGAATTCACGTCGGACAATGCTGAGGTCGAATGGGGGCTCTGCTCATAGTGGGTCCGGCTGACGCAATTACTGACCGTGCTTTCGCTTTTTCTTAGGGCGAAGGAAGCGAAGCTGGTTTTTGGCGGTGACGAGGAGCACCCCGCTATCAAGTTCCTCAACACCAAGGTCCAGGAGTTCTACATCGGTGGAAAGGTCGATGCCATCAACAAGCTGAACCACTACGACTATGCTGGCCTCCGCTGTAAGTTTACTTGGCACTCCCGCGCCGATAACGCAATAAGGAAAATACTGACGCAACCGCTTTCTAGACACCCCCGCTGAACTGCGTGTTCACTTCGACAAGCTCGGCTGGACCCGAGTTGTCGCCTTCCAGACTAGGTTCGTGCTCTTCTTTTGCTCATATGGGGTCTAGGCCTGGAATTATGGTGGATTGAAGTTTAAATTAACCCCATGCAGAAACCCTATGCACAGAGCCCACCGTGAATTGACCGTCCGCGCCGCTCGTGCCCGCCAGGCCAATGTCCTAATCCACCCCGTCGTTGGTCTCACCAAGCCCGGTGACATTGACCACTTCACCCGTGTCCGCGCCTACCAGGCCCTCCTCCCCCGTTACCCCAATGGCATGGCCGTCCTCGGTCTGCTGCCCCTTGCTATGCGTATGGGTGGTCCCCGCGAGGCCCTCTGGCACGCTATCATCCGTAAGAACCACGGTGCTACACACTTCATCGTTGGACGTGACCACGCCGGTCCCGGTAAGAACTCCAAGGGCGAGGAGTTCTACGGCCCCTACGATGCTCAGCACCTCGTCGAGAAGTACAGGGAGGAGCTTGGTATTGAGGTCGTTGAGTTCCAGCAGGTCACCTACTTGCCCGATACCGACGAGTACAAGCCCAAGGACCAGGTCCCCGCTGGTGTCAAGACTCTGGATATCTCTGGAACCGAGCTCCGCCACCGTCTGCGCACCGGTGCCCACATTCCCGAGTGGTTCTCCTACCCCGAGGTTGTCAAGATCCTGCGCGAGTCTAGCCCTCCCCGCGCCACCCAGGGTTTCACCATCTTCCTTACTGGTTACATGAACTCTGGAAAGGACGCCATCGCCCGTGCTCTCCAGGTTACCTTGAACCAGCAGGGTGGCCGCTCCGTTACCCTGCTCCTGGGTGACACCGTCCGCCACGAACTCTCCTCGGAGCTGGGCTTCAGCCGCGAGGACCGCCACACCAACATTCAGCGCATCGCCTTCGTGGCTGGTGAGCTCACCCGCGCCGGTGCCGCCGTCATCGCCGCCCCCATTGCCCCCTACGAGCACTCCCGGAAGGCCGCTCGCGAGGCTGTCGCCGGTCTTGGTGGCTCTTTCTTCCTGGTTCACGTCGCTACCCCTCTCGAGCACTGTGAGAAGACCGACACGCGCGGTATCTACGCCAAGGCCCGCCGTGGTGAGATCAAGGGATTCACCGGTGTTGATGATCCTTATGAGGCTCCCACCAACGCCAACCTCGTTGTCGATGTCTCCAAGCAGAGCGTCCGCAGCATTGTGCACGAGATTATCCTCATGCTTGAGAGTGAGGGCTACTTCGACCGTCTGTAGAGCAGCATCGTTGTGTTTGGGTTTTTTTCTTTGGAGCAATTTCTATTTCTTTTGTATCATGCGGAATTTAATGACGGGATCTTGAAATATGAGTGGGGTTTTAGGCTTTCTATATAGAACGTTCTGAGATTAAAATGGTAATGGACTGATTACGATACATATCTTTGTTTCATCTTCTCTCGAATCTGGGTTGCCAGGGCAGTAGTTTTATAATCCTAGCTTTTTCTCTATCCATTCACATCCTCATTAAGTACAGGCATTCTCCAAACCCCGGGCAAAATAATTGGCAATATCCTTTAACGCCAGGCTAGCGCTTTGTACATTCCCTGTATATAGTTGATCTCCGTATTTTCCTAGACCCGACTAAACCAATATACAATGCAATCCTAACTCCGGTACAAATCCTAGACATGAGTATATCTCTATATTATATATAGGTATATATATAGTTGTGTGTGTGTGTGTGTGTGTGTGTGTGTGTGTGTGTGTGTGTGTGTGTGTGTGTGTGTGTGTGTGTCAAAAGTTTGGTCAATCACTCCGCCAAAATAGGTTGCGTCGCCGGTTGACTAATTCGGACTCTTTCCAAACCTATGTCATTACACGCCAATTAGCTGTAGAGCCAGTCCTTGTTGAGTCGTATATGAACATGATGGCCGGGAACATACACATCCACCGGTAATACTCCCACTGACCCTGTTCCGCCAGTGACAGGTCTATATGGGGCGGGTTGTAAGTCCTTCTATGAAACGGCGATATGGATAGTTTGTGGGAAGCAGGGAGAGCTCCGTATGGGTCTACCAAGAACATAGAAATAGTACCCAGGTAGTTAGCTAGGTGAGACATTTCGATACATTTTTATTCCAAAACTAGGGTATAAAAATAAATTGAAACTACCTCGTGCGGGTGCGCTGACCGGAAGTATAGAAAATGCTTGACTTCTGCGACAGCACCGAATCAGAGTCCAGGTCCCCGCGATCGAGGTCGGGATAGCAATGATCAAAGTAAGGAAAGTGATTTTATCGGAGGTTGACCAGGCCATGGCTTAGAGAAATGAGATTGGTGTTGTTTTTTGATCGAAGTCAGAGGTGGAATCTGAGAGGGATTATATACTTGGGGATGTTCACTAGCTTACTGTTTGCTTTTCCCAGTGCTTTTATTCTTGGATCTTAATTTGAATCTTTACATGTGCCCTGTGTACTCCGGAGTATTGGATTGGTTGGTGAGAAATCCTGGAGAAGGCCCAGTGAAGCATCGTTGGTTGGTTCATCGCCCTGGTGCATGCTGAGCCACATACAAGTAGTGCCTTACCTTCATCGGAGAGACAGCCTGGGGCGGCGGCCAGTGACTACACAGTATCCAGTCGGCCAAAAAAAAATTTCTTTTTTTTTTGCTTTCTCTTTCTCTTTTGTCTCCCCACTCGGCGGAAAGTTATTCGTTTCCTCTTTTTTTTTTTTTTGAAAACTATCCTATGTACGAAACTAATGATGAGAGGGGACAGCACAGCAAAGTCTTCACACATTGCCATTTTTCCAAATACCTTTGTAAGTGGGTATGTTAGTGCTTATTTTACGTTCGAGGATCGTAAAGTCGCTTGGTCCAAGAAGGCGATGTCTCCGCCTATCTTCAGTTCAATAGAGTTTATGTTTCGCGAAACATAAATGCAAAGAGTATCAAGTCTTTGAACTGCCGTCAGCAATATCCTCAATCCAGGCGCTATGTTGGTTTTTGATTGCACAGCTTTCAAGGAGGCATGCTTGCTTGTGGATAGAATAACCATACATTTAAAAAGTAAAGAAGGAATGAAGTAGCTATCTCTTATCTTAGTTATATTAATTTCATCCCTTAGAGGACAATCCACATCACTCATGTCAATCTCTTCTGGCTGTCACGATTCTTCCTTATATGGGCAGGCTGAGCAGGAATCACACCCCAGCCCACACGCCGCCACCAGAATTGACAGATCGGTTTTCTGTCATTTGCCTCTTGCCGATGGGGAAAAAGACCCTTTTATTAATAATTCCCTATTTGAGACGTGAAAGGTATACTTAGATGGTATTTTATACTCCCCATCCCTAGTAGGAAAAGATATACTCCCATTGGCTGAAGCGTTCATAGTTGATGCTAAGTTGTATGGTACCTTAGTAAGCAGGCAAACACGACAAACATCCATGTCTGCCTTGCGGCCTTATCCAAAATGCTCAATCTTAATGATTGCTGCCCCCGAGCTCGAATTCAATTCAACAAACCAGGCGAATTGCACGACACAATGCTGCCTTCTCGTGCCTATGTCCCTCGAATACCGAGGGCACCACGCCCGCTCCGTCCGCTGACTGCCAACAACGGCGCCTGCCTTCTATCTCGCCGTCCTTTCACCCACAAATCACCACTGCTGATCCTTTCTCGCCCGCTCGATCGACCCCAGCTGCCCTTTCTCTCCCAGTCACCAAGCAGTCGGGCTCTGCCTCCATTGTCCATCCACCTTCGCCAACATTTTGCCCGCTTGATTTCCACAGAGAGTCGCGATTACTATAAACGCCGCCTTTCCGGAGGCCTGCGCCTCGGTTTGTCGTTTTGCGCCATCCTCGTCATGTTCCAGGTGATCAACCTGGGGATATATCACGAAGAAATTGAGCACAAATGGCCAACTCCGCCGGAATGGTCGTGGAAAAGTCGATGGTGTTTACGATCGGCCCAGGCTGAACAGCACCCTGAGCAGATTGGGAAGCTGATGACAGACTGGGCGATGGTTATTGGATATCTACAAGCGCTGCTGGAACGTTTGGAGAATCTTAAAGGTGAAGGAAAGGGCATTGTCGAGCAAGGGGAAGGTGGATTTCTCGTGGAAGGTGTTGGAAAAACTGGTTTCGATGTCTCCGCGAAGACTGAGCAATGGAGGCGAGGCTACTTTCAGGCGCTGATGGGAGCGGCCAAGGCAGCGGAGAACCTGGAGGGCTGGTTGACGGATCGAAAACAGCGCATCTCAGCACCAGCGGACTATGTCGTCGGCCCTTCCAACCCGCGTCCAAAGCCCGTACCGGCCGGTCAGAAATTAGTCCCTCGGGAGGAGGACTGCGAGCCGGCCTCCCCGAGCCCGGAGGTCTTCTACATGAAGATCCTGACCACCCGTGGGTTCGACACCAGACAAAAACTCGATGCCGCTCTTGCGTATGCAGACTGGCTGGATTACAAGGGCCTCCAGTCAACCGCGACTGATATGTACAACTGGGCGATGGACATCGCGGCCGAAGGATCACCCGTGGACGCCACGAAAGTAGTAAACCTGAAAACCGGCGTCCTCAAAAATGACGGCAAAGCCTTACCGTCGGAAAATATACTCCGAGTCTCCACAGCGTTTGCAGTACACCACGCCCGACAGGGTAACCTCCCAACAGCCCTGTCCATCTTCACCTCAGTGCTAAAGGCCCGTCGTGACCTTCCCCCCGCTCCCCCTGGCACCGTCATACCCTCGCTCCCCTCTCTTCCTAAACCAAGCAACGACCCCATCCGCTCCTTCTTCAACACCATCAAAACCATCTTGGTCCCTGTCGAATACCCCGCGCCTCTCCCCTCTGGGAACGTTCCGCCCCTCCGTACCACTAACTCCACCTGCGATGAAGCCGGTCTCATGACCTACATCGGAGAAATCATCTTCGCCTCCTCCTCCCAGGAGACAGGCCTCGCCTGGACCCGCGACGCCGTTGACATGGCCGAGTCCACCATCCTCGATCTCATCGACTCCGACAGCCAGATTCCCCGTCATCGCTGCGCGGAATGTCTCCGCGTCGGGCTGGAGAACTGGAAAACCATGGTCTCCCGTCTAGTCGCCAAAGCAGAACAGGATGAACAAGAGAGCATTGAGAACGCCAAGAAGGCGTGGTTTGGCGCTCAGAAACAAGCCGAGGCGAAGACGCTTGCTCGGAAGAGATGGGAAGCTGAGGACTTGATTCTGGATGAACGGATCAAGAGACTCTGGCCTGTTATCGTTGGGGAGTCGCTGCTGGATGGAATTGCGCCGAATAGCTCTTTGTTCTTATGAGCTCTTGATTGATCTTTCCTGTTGAGCTTTTTTTTTCTCCTCTTGTGAGATGCATATATGGGCGTAGGCTTTTGGTTTTGGCGATGTTTTATACCGGTTCTGTGATACTACTTTTTCTCAATGTAAAATATTTTATTCATCTTATGGCGCGGATATTTGGCCAAAAGGGTGCCTATTTAGTAATCGTTGATATTATAAAAAGGAATGGAGGTACTTCCCATACTTTAAAGGTCTAGTTATAATGATGCACATGTTTAGGAGTTTGGACCCATCTAGTAGTAGAAATAGTGACGGTCACAGGCACACAGGTCCAGTCGCAGCGGGACGAGGGCGTTCTCACAAGCTTACTGAAAGCAGGCGCGAAAGGTGAATCCGTCGATATCGCGCTCGTCGAATCAATCAAGACATACAAATCCCGACCGACGGTATTCTCGTTCATCGCAAGTCTTCTCGCCGCCGGGGCAGATGTCAACTACAATCATGGGATCAGTCTCGTCGAGGCATCGTCGCAGGCTAACCTCCCTCTGCTTCGAGCACTGTTTGCCTGTAACCCCGGGCGCAAGAATTTGACCCGCGCATTTCCACGAGTCTTCACGTCTGGTGCCAACAGCCACGCCATTCGCGAGGCGGTATATTGTTTATATATGTAATATATTTTAACAACAATCAGTCATAAATGCTTCAATTACACACGACAGGGGTATGAAAAAAAAAAAAAAAAAGAAGAAAAGAAAATGAAGCAGAATATGTACCGGGAACGCCATCGTAGCAAAGGAGGACTACTATCGGGGTATGAGATTACCCAGAGCAGGCAAAGGGAAAGGTAGACCGTGAAAATAATATGTAAGAAAATGATTTCCATATATCAGATGAAATGGTAAATTATGTTAAGAAGTGAAGATAAAGAATAAGAAGAGGAAAAGTAATATCCAACATAGAAGTGAAAAACGAACCCCTACTCTCCACCAACAGTCTTCCCGTCGAAGTTGACGATGGTAAAGTCGCTAAAATTCAAAGTGAAGTTTCCCTGAACACCGACATCGCTAAGGTCGATACGGTGGGTCCCCATCTTTGAGCTCGAGTACGAGTCTGACAGGTATTTCTCGATGTTGTCCGCGGAGAACATGGCGGCATCGAGCGTGCCAGTCTTCTCGAAGATGTAGAGGACGGAGATTCGAGAGAAATCGAGCACCTTTGAGGGGATTGGCATGGAGGTTGGGGTAGAGGTTGCCGTGGAGGTAGGTTGGGTGGTGGTCTGTTCGGTTGCTTTTGTTGGAGAGGGAGTCGACTCTAGGGATTCATCGGAGGGTATACTAGAATCGAATACGATACCATTCTCAGTAGCAATGGAGCCTCTAGCTGCGAGGGTTGCCGTGGGGATCTCCAGGGGCGTAGGAGCAGGGGGTTGGCCAATCTCCGAGAGGAGACTGTCTGAGACGACGGAATCCAGCGGGAAAGAACGACGCTCGTTGTTTTTTGAGGATAGGCCATTGAAAGAAACGAGGGTATTTTCCGTGGTGCAAGAAACATTATTTTGGCTGAAGAGTGCCATGATGGTGATTGGGTCTAGTGGGATGCTGAAATTGTTCTGAGAGTCCTCAAACAGACGAGGGAGATCATCGCCAACCGTAGCGTTCCTTGAAGTCGTACCCTGCGTGATCTCGGCTGTGATACAGCTTGCATCACCGGCTGTGGTGCAGCGTGAACCCGTAAAACCATTGGCGCAAACGCAGGAGCAGATATCACCACTAGAGACACTGACACCACCATTTTCGCAGGGTGAGCTCTTCTCACACAGTGGACTGCTGCTGGCACTACTCGTACTACCGTTTCCTTGCTGCCGGGGGACCACAATCAAAAAGATAGGCAAGAGAACAGCGGCAGCGACGATGATGATGAATAGGACGCAAAGGACTATAAAAAGCCACAGAGGCATTCCACAGCAACGATGCCGTCGCCTAGGCTCTGTCTCTTTGCCTACCTCTTGCGCCTCTTCTTGTGAAGTCAGGTGACGGAGATTGGATCTCCTGAAGAACATTGGCCAAGAGGTGCGTCTGTCCGGGGTAGCCGCCGGAGGCGGGAACGATGCCAGGATATCTTTAATGGAGCCTGACCGGCGATTATCGCCTATCGGCTTGTTAGCTCCGTCAAAAAAAGAGTGGTGAAGGTTTGGGATTTTACCGTTAAACCCGAACCTGGAGCCTCCACCAACGTTCAAAAGATCATTCCTGCTTGCCGTCCGGCCGTGCTCCAGATTTGAGGCGAGTTTCGTAGCACGCTTAATCAAATCCGACAAACTTGTCAGACTGCCGCGTTTTTCGGCGTTGCGAACGGCATTCATATCCAACCGTGGGGGTCGGCGGGCGCCCGGTCTCGTTTCGCTCATTGTTGGTGTTCTTTTGGGCAGAGTGCCTACCTCGTTTTCAAAGGCTCGTGTACCATTGCCCAAGTCGTGGGGCGGAAGAGTTTGCTCCAGCATGATAGGCCCTTTTTCCGGGTCACGATGTGAATCGTCGGAGGATACGGATGAGAATGAGTCCCTGTTACCTAGACCAACGGCAATTTCTTTCAGAGTTGCCTCGGGAAGGGCGTCCTGGGGTGCGGCTGTTTCGGCAGCCTTCCCCAACGCCAATTGGGATTCGGCGTTTGGTTTATGGAATGTGCGCAAAGAAGGCTTGCCTCTCTTCCCCAGACTAGCTTGCCGGACCAAAGTCCCATTGGCATCTTCCGCAGAGTTTTTAAGTTCATGCGAGCCATCTGAATCACCTTCCATATATGCACCCAGGATATCCGACTCGGCCTTCTCAGAGCTCCAGCTAGATGCAGTTACCCGGCTAGCGGCATAGGGTTTGTTGATGATTGTCGGACTGTCAGGTAATTCTTCTGGAATAGGTGAAACTGACGAGCGCCGCTTCATGATGGGTCCACGAGCTGTAGGCGGCGGAGGGGCGAGATTGACCATTTTCTTTTGGGGAACCGGCTGGGGAATATCAGGCATAGATAGATCCAAAATGGATGATGCAGAGGACTTTCTAAACATATCCACACTTTCTCTAACCTCCGGATCTCTGAGAGCAGGATGCAGATGTTGCTGGGGCGGTAAAGGGTGCGAGAATGATGGGGGATGCTGATTGATATGCAACGGGCTAGGTACAGCATCTGACACGCTCCTTTCTGAGTACACAGAAGGAGATGGAAGATCTGGTCGAGGTGGTCGTAGAGGCGGCGGCCCTCTTGGAGCCAACGCACTCGCATGCGGATCGACGATATTCGTTTGTAAATAATTATCTGGTAAAGGCCACTGGTTCATTGGCGGACGGTCTGTCCTGAGGGGCAGTGCTCCTGCGTTTGCCGGAGGCACCCAGATTTTCGGTCGTCGACCGGTCTCTAACATTTCCCTCGCGCGCCGAACAGACCCCTTTCTGTCCAAGTCCCTGGGGTCAGGCCTAGCCTCTTCATTGTTGAATGATGGATCCATTAATACCGAAGGGAAAACCGGAAAGGTAAAGACAAAGCAAACGAGTTTAGCCTAGGATTCTCAGTCAAGATTGATTGTACTAGAGCATCAAACGTATAAAGACTTGTGTTTGTGGTTGGGGGTTATTCGTGTCTCCAGTGCTCTCAAATCTGCATGTCTGGGGGCGAAGACCAGCTCAGTTTAGATCTTTAGATGGAAATGAAAGGTAAAGAAGGAAAAATGTAGTGAATAACTCAAAATAGCCTATTGACGTCTAGAGCCCCAGGCTGGAATGAATAAGAATGAAAGGACTTGAGGACCAAAAGCTCAAGATAGAAAAGAGAGTGTTTGGGCTGAAGATTTCATCGGCACTCAGTGCCTGGATGAAACTATACAAAGGTGAGTAGGCGTGACATATTGAAGAAAATGACTTCTAGAGAAGGATTCATACCACAGAACGGTAAAGAAAAGAATGGATACCAAGACCAGGCTCGCAATAGCCGGATACTGATTTTGCAAAGCCTCAGAAGGTTCTTCTGCCACCCCTGAAGAAACAGAGATTGCGACAGTTAGTCGCCAGATTAATTAGGAGACTGGGTCGAAAACTTACAAGCTCGTCAAGAGGGGAGAAAACAAAAAGAGCCTCTAGCCCTTGCCTGAAAAGCCGAAAAAACAAAAGGAGAGAATGACCATGAAGGGAAAGAAAGGAAGGCAAATCCAATGTAGAGGCGAAGTCCCCTGGACAATCGCACCTCACACGGGTGGGTAATAAGGATAAGGGTCTTCCAGAAACCCGAAAGCCACGCCTCAGATGTTGATATTGAGGTGCTTCATTTCCCTGGTAGGCATAGACGAAGAAGGCGCAGCCTGGACCTGAGGAGCTGGTCAAGTGGAGATAGTCTGAAGCACAAGCACAGTAGCGTGAAATCTGAACCGCTGGGCGTTGAAAACCTTGCAAGTCGCTAGCCAAAGTACCTTTGTTTAGCGTCAGGACTGAGACGGCTTCAAGTGTTCTCAGAAGCCTGAGTGCAGGTGGTAAAAAATTGACCGGGTGTCGCATCGTTTTCGCATAAGAAGAACTCAGTCCCCTCCCCTCCCTCCGATCAGGACTCCCACGTTTTCTCCCCCAAAGGAGCAGTTTCAAAATTGCAACACCATGACAAAGGAGGATTGAAGGTCGTATACGGAGCCGGCCGAAGCCTCGGTGATTGGAGTCAGGAGCTGGGACGAAAAAAAAGCCCGTTGGCTGCTGACGCTATTGGCTGCACGGGGACACGAAGCGAATGGCCTGTCTCATCTTGAGCAACTGGAGCCGCTCCTCATGGCTCAGCGGATTTTAACCTGAAACCAGCCGACCTGTTTCGCTTAGCCAATGATCGAGCGGGGATAAAGAGTTTCTCTGGGTTTTGATCGATATTTTCCCCAGGTCAGATCGGCAGAAGATCGCTTGTTATCATTTTCAGCTCAAAAAATCCATTATCTAAATTGGCATCATTCTGCATATGGTTGATATAAACAACAAGCATATAAAACAGACGGATTTGGGGGGGTAATGATGAGGGAAATGGCCATAATTATTCGAAGGGCACCATTCCTTGTTTCTTCATAATCTCGCTTCCTGGTGTTGGAGGGGGTGCCTAGTCCGTGGGCTAGATTGTTTTCCCTTGGCGCCGTATATTATTAGGATGAGGAGCAATATATCTATGGTGAGACATTCTCATTTGACTTCGTATTAACACGACACACGATTATTCGCATGCCAAAAACTCCGAAACTACAACAAAAATCAGAACAAACCCAGTTATTCAAGGTCTGATTAATGAATGTATATTATGAAATGGGAATGTGATGTGATGTGATATGATATTAATGTTCCCCATTTGGGAACTTGTTTGTGGTGAGTGACAGGTGACTTAGACTTCTTCCGACTCATCAGGCCACCCAGAATAATATGAATAGCTCAACATCCATGATACTTTTATTTGTTTCTTCTTTATACCAACCGGCGAGTGGTTCCTGATATACCTTCTTTGTCATCCATGCAGAACGAATAACATGTACGAAACCTGACCTCGAATACTAGCAGGTTTGAACCGGGTGCTTTCTCTCCTTCTCCTCTAACTTAGCCTGGCGTCCTCTTTCGCTTGATAAACCCAGGAAAGCCGCTCAAATAATACACGATCAATCTTGATTTCCCTTTCTCGTTGACATGCCCTTCCGACAGCGCTGGTTGACTCGTTTATTCCTTGCTGTCACACGAAACAGCCCGGAAGTCCCGTCTACTAACAAACACATGCAGATCATACTGAGCTTCTTATAAATTCATTCACAGTGCTATCAGTATCTCATAGAAAGACCTATCGGGATGCGTGCCACATCTCATCCTGGTTTGCAACCCATCGAGCACCTACTTGAGACGCCTGCGTATCCGAATGAGCCCTTCCGGTTACCCTTGTTCCTTTCGTTGAACCTCCCATACATCTATCCATATTTACGAGTGTTTGGGCTCAAGGTGAGATCACCGGATGTAAATGGCCAGCAAAGTGCTCAAGCGGCATCCCTTTCGCATATGGGGAAGTTTGCCCTGAAGGATAGCTATTTCGTATGCCTCGGTGGCTGTGATGCAAACCCTTTAATGTGTCGCAACTACTAGCCCTTCAAGGGAGACACTATACTGGGTACATGATATGTAAAAGCTTGCCGCATTTTGACTGGCACAAAGTCATGAATGACACAATGCCTCGACAATGTACAATAAATATCTATACAAAGTAACTCCCTGATGCAATACAAAACTGGCGAGGCAAACAACACATATATAGCACGTTCACCAACAGACGGATCAGGTGTCAAAGATTATAAAAATAAGTTCAAGAGAAAATTAATTTATGTCTATTCCCGCCCCAGCTCTCTTCGCAATCGGGCAATCTCCTTCTCCACAACCTGCATCTCCACTACTACGCTCGCCAGTTCGGGAACATCGCCTTCCACGGCTTCGGTGAACGATTTCTGGGCACTACGTAGGGAAGGAGGAACCAGGATCCCGTACCATCTTATCGGATCGGAAGAACGTGCCCTTTTTTTCACAGGTTTTGCCGCTGTACCTTCTTCCGCCGCAGGCTTTGACGTTTCCGATGGGTCTTGGGGGTCATCATTGGATTCTGTGGAGCTACGACTGTCCTCATCCACGTGTCCATCTTCTCCAGCCTTCCCACCGGGTTGCGGTTGTTTGATCCGATCCTCAGTCTTGGGCTCTCCCTCCTCCTCTTGTGTCCTCGTGGGAGGTGTGATAGAAAAAATAGGGCTGGGATAAGTGTCTCTAGAGACATTCTCCAGCGCGCTACCAGTCTGGCTGTCTTTATCCAAGGGCCGGGGTGGCTGTAATATCCTGAATAAAGGTACCTGGATTAGCCAACTGCTCTCCAGTCGGTGAAAAGGAGCTATTCGAGTCATTTCAGATCCCAGTCAAGCTTACATTCTTCTTGTGGCTTTCATTCTCTCATCGTAATAGTCGGCACCATATCTTCGACCCGGGGGGCAAGTATAATTGGCATGCGCAAGCGACAAAAATCCCTATTGAAAGGCATTAGCGGTAGGCCTCAAACAGGAGCGAGTGTCTGTCCATTCCATGGCATCATACCGAAGATAATTTCGATGCTAGCTCTCCCTGGATCTTTTGGTGTAAATCCAGGAGATGCAGATATCTTTCTAGCAGGGCGTCTAACGAGCTCACCAAGTCTGACGGGGTGTCGGTGATCTGGAGCTTCTTAAGCTCGGCCTCTGGGGCCTCTGAGTTCTGGCGGGATGCTGGAGGAGTGGGGAGTTGGGCCATTGGGGGAGCTCGGGAAACAGGCAAGAGAGATGAAGCAATTCCAAGTATGAACGTAGGGCGGAATGAGCTGGATGCAAACCGTAATACTATCGGTCACGCCTTGATTGTTCATATGGCATGCGGGGAGATGGAAGCTGAGAGAGTTGGAGAAGCGGGAGGCAGCCGCCGAGGAGTCCGATAACTCCGTCATCCACGCCCCGGCCTAAAAAAAACCAAAAGAATTTCCCGAGTCAAGGATACGACAGAGGGATTCAACTTTCGCATCAAGCCGCTCGTCATTATCCGCTATCTCGTAAGTGACTCTCCTAGTTTTTGCTTTGCCTTCTTTTTGTCTTTGGCCTCAGTAGATTCTTTTGCGACAAAGGCACTTTCCACCTCTCTGCAACTTTCGTCTCAACGCCACCTCCGATTGCGGTGCTCCAACCCCCAAGCTAACGCCTCTTCGAATAGTAACTTGGGAACAGGACTCATTCCCGGGGAACATCAGTTGGGTGATTTTTCGATTGATATTACTGAGGGTTTCTCCCATTTGCTCCCCCGCTTGTCCGGCGCCTGAACTCAAGCTCCGGATCATCTTGTGTCAAGGACCGGATACACTGCCCTATCGCCTTTTGGTGGTAAAATAATCTCTGTCGGCCAGTGTTTGCGTCTAAAAATCGATTTTGCTTCATACTTTCTATCTTCTTACCATTAAACACCCCCATCTCCACTCTTAATTACGTCCGATTGAGCCACCATGTCCGTTTCAACGATACAGCGGGAGACTGCCTTCCAGGCACGGTCTTTGGTATGTATATCTCTAGATGTACCGGCTGAAAGCGACAGCTTGGGCTGATCCATTCTGCTGTATTTTTAGTTTCGCTCTTTGCTGCGTCAATCCTCGCAGTTCTCGAATTACAACTTCCGGGAATACGCTCTTCGCAGGACAAAGGATGCTTTCCGCAAGCACCAACACGAGGCTGAAGAAAGGAGGATACAGGAATTGATACAAGAAGGTCTACAGAGTTTGCGGATGATGAAGGTCAGTGCTGTTTTATTTTGGAGGGGGTTGGCCCTCCCAGGTCGTTGAATCTCCTCCGCGGGACGGTATCACGATATGGAACCCGTCTCGCCAAAGGTCCCAGTGGATGGTGACTAATGGATTTTATAGAGGCAAACCGTCATCAGCCAATTCTACCAGATGGATAAATTGGTCGTCGAAGGCCAGAAGACCGTGAGTGAATCGAGTCTATATACCCATTGTCTGGTCTGAGATTGGTCTGATCGTCTGCGATAGGGAAAGCAAACCGGTCAAGAAGGCGGCATCGTGCGCCAGAAGGATACTGGGTAAGTGCACGACTATCCTCTCTCCATTTGCAGTGTCTTTCTTTCAGTCCCTAACATGAATCGTAGCTGGAATTAATTGATCAGAGAACCACTTTCCTCCAAGTTCGAAAGTATAATAAGGCTCTGAGAAAGATTTTATAGCACTACTCCATGGATTTACTTGACTGCCAAATATGAGACTCGGGGTGGAATAGACTTGGCGATTATTCTGTACTTTTATTGAAACCACCTACTTGTCGCTAGCCCTCATATTTTATTTTGCCAAATTCCAATTCTTCTCTCATTCTCTCAAGTTAAAACCTCGTTTCTCTCTCGTAGTTCGCTCCAGTTTCGCTCCTCTCTGGTATCCGGTCGGAGTCGTGATCACGTGCTGGAATCGTACCAACCGCGCCGTCGCCTTCATTCAGGAAACCATCAAGCTTGCGATTCCACTTCGCCCGCTCCAGTCAATCTTTCATCCTCTTTGCGACTCGTAAACCTGCCTAGCTTTTAGGGAAGCGCGAGGGCCGGCTTTTTTTGTTGCTTTTCCTTACTCATTGTTTGGGGTGGGATAACTTGGGATACGCCGGTCACGCAAGATGCCCCCGACAGTAAGTTCCAGTTCCCTTGAATCAGCGATCGTTCCTATTTTGAACCGTGAAAAGCTGCGGTCACGGTATATCCTCATTGAAAAAGCCTGCTAACATCCCGTAGTTCAGATCCTCGCGTTCTGGTCGCCAATTCGGCGAGGGCGCCAACCGTAACAGAACCGGCCAGATCGACCACGATGTCTTTGAAGGTCTCCCTATCCGACGATGGACGCGCCAAATCCAGACGGTATCGCAAGAACCGAAAACTGAAGGCGCGGAGTCGATTTTGCCAGGCCCCGGCGGGAAGCAGACCATTCCCGAGCACCCAATGCCCAAAGACAGCCATCTCCTGACTCCGATGAGTCGCGCGCTGCTCCGTGCCGCTCGCGCCGGATGCATATATATTCGCCAGGCTTCTAAGGATTCCGAAGACGAGGAGAAGGAGGCCACGGATGCCGAAGAACAACAAGCAGTACAAAGTACGGAGCGCAGCTTTGTGACGCGCAAGTGGTCCACGGTCCCTAAACATATGGAAGCTCCGGAGGTCGAATTCCTCGCAAAGAGGCGGCTGGGATTGCCGTCTCTGTATGGTGGGACTGCTGGGGGAGCGGATGGCGCAAATAATGCGTCCGCGCCGATGAGGAAGACCCGGTTTAAGAAGGTTGATCCTGTAACCGGCAACATCTCGATCTACGCGGCGTGGGTACCGGAAGGGCACAAAATCGAGGGAGAGGTGACCGACGATACCCAGGTGATTGCTGAAAATAGCAAAGTGACCGTGACTCCTGAGGCTCCCGCTCCTGGCACTGTCATTGAGGGTGTCGGGGTGGTCAATGCTCAGGGTGTAGTGGTCGCGGAGGCCGGTTCGGTTTCCGTTATTACTCCTCCGAAGAGAAGACCACCTCCCCCGAAGCGGAAGGCAAAGGGATTCGGAAAGGGTCGGAGAAAGAAGGTCATGTTTGCTCCCGGCGATGGGGCGGATGCCTCTCTAGTACATGGAGCCGATGAGGGCGCCGGGGATGGCGCAACAGGATATGGAAAAGATACGGACCCTTCGCGACTGTCCGCTGATCAAACAGGTCAGGATGATGAGGATGAGGAAGGTGACGAAGGGGAGGAGAGCGATGAGGGTGAGGGTGATGGCGAGGATTCCATCCTTGATGCGAAAACACCAGAAACACCAGGTCCACAACCCAGCACGGAACCTGAGGCAGAGCAGACTCCTAGGCCCGCAGCTGAGGCGACGCCTACACCCACCGTAGGCTCAACGGAAGCAAGAACAGAGTCGCAACCTTCAGTGCCAGGGGAACCGCCCACTAATACTCAAGAACCCTCGCCACAAGCCCCAGCGCTCACAGCGGAACAATCCGTACCTGAGCAGCTTCCACCAGCGGCTGCTGAGCCTCTTAGTTCAGCGTCCCCTGAAAAGCCCGCTGAAACGCCTACTCTACCTCCTGCAACAGAGCAGGAGGATGTTCAAATGACGGATGCCGCCCCTACAGTATCGACGAATCCCCCAGTGGAAGAGAGCGCTTCAGCCCCCGTATTATCAGCCTCGGACGTCATGGAGCAGACTGCCCCAGAGACTTCTGAGCTTAGTACTACTCAGAAACCGCCGTCACCACCTAAAGGGGCCCCTCAATCTCCACCAACTGACTCGATGGATATCACGGAGGATACGGAGAAACCGCCTATCGAAGAACCTACAGCTACTGAACAAATAGATGCGGTTATGACGGAGCCAAGCGAGACTGCGGCTCAGCCAGTCCAAGTGGAGAACATGAACATAGAACCCTCTATAGAACGACCACCATATTCACCAGAAGCCCAAGCCCCGATAATATCGCCTATATCACCCGTACCCGAACAGGAAGAACCCCAGCCAAGTACTACCAATGATTTTGATCTGCTGGGTAGCCTAGAAGCAAGTCTAGGCAACACAGCCGAGGCACCTCCAACTGAAGATCAAAAAGAGGTGGCACTCGAACCACAAGCAGAAGCGCCTAGCCAGCAAGGACCAGAAACAGTTGCAGAGCCAGCAGCGGTAGCAGAATCTGAGCCCGTACCTCCTCCCACCGAGACCTCGGTAGAGCCAGCACCAGCAGAGCCAGCTCCTGCACCCATCAAAGAACCAACACCAGAAGAGCCAGCGCCACCTGTTGAACCAATTACAGAAACACCACCGGCTCCCGCGGCCGAGCCTCCCCCAACCAACGCACAGGCGGCCGAAGCCCCGGTCGAGCCCAAACCCTCACCTCCCACTGAGGAGCAAAAACCAGCAGAGGAATCCCCAGAGGCTCCTGCACAGGAACAACCTCCTCCTCCTCCACCACCAGAGAACCTCGCAACTGGAATTGTGGAACCAACCCCCACCCCCGCTATAGAGCAACAGGACCAGCAACCAGACACGAAAACAGAGGAACCAAAAGAACCAACCCCGCAGCCGGCGCCAGAAGATGCCCCAGAAGAACCCGCAGCAGACATCCCACCAGAGTTAACCCAACCAGTCCCGGAACCCGTCTCTGCAGAGCCACCAGCTGCTGAAGCGCCCGCCCCTGAAACAAAAGAGGAGGCTTCTCCTGCTCCTCCCACCAGCAACGAACCTGCGCCTCCTGCACCTGAACAGGAAGAGCCTCAACCACCCGCGGAGGATACTCCTGCCTCTGTCCCAGCTGCAATCACTGAACAGGCAACAACGGAAGAAAACCTGCAACCCCAGTGAAACAACCCCCTAGAAAAGGACAGTGCTTCTCGCACTTAAAATGATTTGGTAGTTGGAGGCTCGGCGTCTGGTTTCTGGTTTGCGATTTTTGAGTGATGGTATCTAGCGACTCTGATTGTATGATAAAGAAGCGGAAAGGAGGGGGGGTTATCAAATACTTAATCCATGAAGGGGAAATAAGCTTGGCTTTTTGTTTATATGTGGACATACTCATTCTCATCTTTATATCAACTTGGAATTGAATTAAAGTCAGAATAAATTACCTAGCCTTGTCTGGGCTACCAAACAAATCAATCCCATCCATATTCCTTTCGTTTGCAAAACCCACCAACCCTTACCACAAAAAACACCAAAGCTGCAATCAATCGAGACCTCATGAACAAAATACATAGATACGTTGTGTTATTACCAAACCATCAGGTCGAATCAGCGTCAAATAATAGAGGCAAAGTAGAGAGATCAAAACGCCAAAAGTAAAACCAAGAGAACATAAATTGGCAGCTAATATGGAAGCACAACCGCAAAATAAGAGAGAGAGAGAAGAAAAAAAAATTGGGGGGGGGGGGGGGGGGGATTTGGGGAAAGCAAAATCAGAGCCTGATGTCTGTGCAGACTAACAAGCAAATGGCTCGCCTCCAAAAGGTTTATTCAGAAATTAAGATCCAGTATCGGCGGCTGAAGAGACGTTGAGTCTCATTCAATTCTTCGCCTTGGGCGAGCGCCCAACCCTATCGGCAGAGGTCTTTGTTGTGGTTTTTTTACTCGTTGTACCTTTCGGCTTTGGGGACTGTTTGGTTAGTCCCTTATTCGTTGCCTTGCTGGCAGCTTTGGTATCAGTTTTCTTTGGCTGCGCTGGTCGTTTCCGTGTAGTCACATCTTTTACCACCTTGAGAACTTTCGTACTGGTCTTGGTGGATGGTCTTGATTTCGAGGGCGATTTCGAAGCCTTTTCCGTCTGAGGCTTTGCTGTAGTCTTTGTTGTTGGCTTCTTGGCCCGGGCTGGCACTCTGGCTTTGGTCTTGGTTGCTTTGACCTTGGGTAATTTGATGCCGTCCTTGCGTTTTGGGTCGCTCTTTTTCACCAGACTCTTCTTTGCAGCAGTCTTCGCTGTTTTCTTCGTACCTTCTTTGAAGGATGCTCCTTTAGCCTTTGGCTTTGTCGGCCTTCGTCGGCTAGCGGTGGCTTTTGACATTACGGTGCGGGCTTTCGAAACAGCTTTCTTGACTCCAGACTTGATAGGAGCCAGAGGACTGCGTTTCTTGTTCGCAGAACTCGCTTCTTTCCGCTTCAGGCTGGCTGCTTTAGCTTTTGCCTTTTTCACATCTGCTTTATCCTTCTCCCTCGCAGCTCGTAGCTCTGCTCGCTGATCCTTTTCCTTTGGTCGAGGTCCCAAAATACCACGGCAATTTGGCGAGCCGCATCTGCACTGTTGAACATTCTTCTGGGAATATGGGCTACGGGAAGATTAACTTCTTCTGCCAGAGGCTGGTAGATTTGAGGGATACTCACTTGAAGTTGTAGTCATAGGTTAATTCCTCCCCAGTCATCACCCCACAATCACCGGCGAAGAGGGCCATGCGCGGTTTCCCAGCGACAGTCCACTTCTCCATTCGGCAATTGGGCTGGCAAGAATGGTTCACAAACCGGGCGATCGAGCCACGTGTGGCATCGATGATCATGTTTTGATCAAAGTACATCAAGTAGTAACACTACCAATCGGGTCAGTGGTTGTTAAAGCGTCCGGTGCAGAGAATTTTTACCTCGTTCTTCTTATAGACGCTTCTCATGCGTCTCTCGCACTCCGTTTGAGTTAAGATCTCCCCTGTATACTCTACAATGATTTGATTTGGCTCAAACGTGCGGTTGCTGCGAACACCATAACCACGATCTTCGGTCTTGATTACCTCCACGCCGACATTATATTTGCCTCCAACCTTGGCTCTCTGTTTAAGCTCCTCAAAATTTCGATTCCCGCACTCAGAGCCCAAGCCACAGTTGCCGTCATCGCATTCGTAGAACATGTAGCGATTCTGGCAAAATTGGTCGCAACCAGTGTCTTCTGTACACATACACTTGGATAATTCCAGCGGCTTATTCGCTCGCCATATGCTGGATGCCTCTCCGACAAAGACATCTATTCCAAGAAATTAGCTATTCGTTTCAAGAAACATCAATTCAAGGCTTAGAAAGGGCATACTTTTATTGGTCTTTCTCCACTCGTTGGGCTTTGGCTGACCAGCAGGAAGCGGCGAGTAAATGTCGAAAGGAAGCTGGAAATCTCGTCCCATTTGCAACAGTCTTTCTCCAGCAAACATTGGCATCGGAAGGAGTCCCCTTTGGATTTTAATTTGACTCTGGGCGAGGCTCTTTCTCTTTGCATTCTTCGTCCTATTCTGACTTGGTCGAGAATTGGTGTACTCCTGTCCGGTATATAATCCATGAGTCAACCAGCGCTTTGTGCGGAATCGGTTCACAACTTCGGCCTGAGTGGTTTTTTCCAGCGCAGGCTCTTCATCTGGTTGAGGTTTGGACGGGAGGTCACTTTCGGACACGCGTCGCTTTTTTGCCGGAGGTTCACTGGAAGCGGCGGGTTCATCCTTTGGCGCAGCTACCTGGCGAGGCCGTAGACTGGCTCGTCGGCCAGGTTCCTTTCCTTTCTCCGTCTTATCGCTCGAGCGCTTCCCGAGGACGCTAGTCGCCCGACCGGCCAAATCCGAGACCTTCTCTAGGAGGCTCAGACGAGACGACCGTCTGATGGGTGTCTCACTATCTTCCTTAGTAGCGGTAGAGGTCCTCCTCTGACTCCGACGCTCGACCTGGGTCAATGCCTGTTCCACGCGCTTTCGTAGGGTACGAGGTTGTAGGGTAGCATCGAGTTCCTCCGATTGTGGCTCTTGCGACGACTTTGAGATAGGGGTATCGGGGGCCATTGGGTGGTCATCCACTTCCATGCTTTCTTGCGCAAGTACTGTGTCGGCTTGGAGGGACGACTCCATGATCGCAATGCTGTGGCGGAGGTGGGAGAACTGGGATCTCTTCCGGTCCGGCGCTACGCCATTATTACCTAGGCATTCACCCGAGCCCGCATGGTCCTGTGTGTCTGCTGGAGATGGAGATTCCTGACGGTGACGGTCTACCTCTGGGCTAACATCCAGTTGGGCCGCTCCCCGCAGCGAGGCGCGTTTCACACGTGTAGACCTCCGCCGCAAAGTAGGTTTCTCCTCGTTGGACGCGTTTTCATTGTTGCTAGAGGTCTCGGAGCGACTGTTTTCGGGGGTCAAGAGTTGTTCGGTGTATTCGAAGGACATTTTGGTGTCGAGGGGGCCGTGGGTGTGTGTCGTGAGATCCGACAGGGTTACGAGGGTCGCGGGAGACGCGCCGGACAATCTGGGTCGGGTTTCCATCCCCAGTCCGTAGGGCTCGGACTGCTGAGAAACAGATAGGGTGGCAGAGGAGAACGAATTCAGACCACCCAGTATTTAATGGGATTCAGGGCCAGCGTAGACGGTATCGAGTTCCGGGAGAAATGGGGGAGAGGAAGGGAAATAATCCGCTTATCAGGAGAAACGGCCCTACAGATCACAAACCATTTTATTTTCCCGAGTGGAGGGGGCTCATCAGAATATTAATACTGGCCAAGGGGGAATAAAGACGAAGAGAGGAAAGGCAAAGAGGGGAGGAGATTGAAAAGAGGTGGAGGGGAGGAAAGAGGGAGAGGGAGGGATGGAGGAAGAGGAAGATCTGGTGTGTTCCCAGTTGCGGTGGTTCAGTCCGTCGTCCGTCAGCCGCGGAATGCCCTCCAAGGAAATAAAAGTACCTGGCAACAAATCCCTCACTCTGTCTTCTTCTCTTCTTACTTGGACTATTATCTCATGCCTTTATTACCGGAGCCTATCTGTTCTAGGTGGATGATTTGGTTGTTTCGAGGGAGGGATGTATACCTTCATACCTCCCACCAAGGGTTGTTCTTCTCTTCCATGCCTATACCGAAGGAATTGACGGCTCTTTCCTGATTCTACGTTCATTTGCCGCTGTCCAGGTCTTGGCTGCAAGTAGCTTATACGGTGAAGCCTCTTGGACAGAGGGTAGGGTACATCTGCATGTCTGAGGCGAGACATGATCCCTTAATTCCGGCTTCATCTCATATCACACAATTCTGCCGCTGCATCCGCAACCTATGCACCTTCACCGTTCAGTTCCCGGGGCTATACGAAATTAAAAGTCCTCTGGTAAACAAAAATCTTTACATTGGCTCCCAGCACTGAGATTCCGGAAACAGTGGTGAGAGGACAGGCGCCTCATGCCTCTCCACCCCGTTTTGCTCAGTTCATTGACAAACGGGAAGACAGATAAGGGCACTTTAGTTCAGACTCTTTGGTCTCATTCTTGTTGTGATGTTTTTCAACCCAACCATCTGGACGGTGATATCCGAGGTTTCCCGCAATCTGGGGGGCACAGCTTCTGCCAAGGTTGAAGCCAGAGATTTCTTTTGTTTCCTTTTCGCATTAGACACCATTCCACCGTCTGGACAATTGAAAAGATCTGGGACTTGATTCTCGGCAAAAGAAAATAAAGCAATCGACTTGTACAAAGGTTTTGATTGGGATAAGGCGGTCGTGTCTCTCAGATGGCACGATGATAACACCAAAATCGGAAGTATCTTATTTTGAGATTATAATTCTCGGCGACTGGGGATCGGAGAACGTATCTGAGGAGGCGCTTGAAGATTTCCCCGGAACGAACAGCCATCACGGAATTATGCCTTCTTTTTATTCCATGAATATTCTCCTCTTTCCAGCTTTATTTGGATTTATGACATATCAAGATATTGACTACCCTCGACGCGATCTCCTCTATACACCGCTGGCGCTGGTCGGGTTCCAAACGAAATAATACTCTCACCTGATAAAACCCTGTAGTGTCGCCCCCAGTCGCCCGGGCACTACTCTCTCCTTCCAACTGGAACCTCTGCGACGGTGACGAATGCAGGAATTGGGGTGGTATGGATGGTGTCATCCCGGTCAAGCTAACAGCCCCCTTCATCTGACCAGGAGCAAGCAGAGCAATTCTACTTATCCGAAGCAAACCCACCCACTTCTTTCCTGTCACCCACCAGGCAACTTTTTCAGGATAATAAAGGTATGGACAGTCTGACTCCCTCCCAATCCCCATATCCTGCGATGTTGAAGAACGATGGACCCTCCGCGTAATTTTGGACTTGCCCTTGTCTGGTATATACCTGTTTAGGGTTAGCGTGACCCCACATCGACAGGGATGCACTTGGACCCCACCCCGGTATCAAGGCTTGGCACTGTTGGTGATTGGCTGTAAGCTCTGTACCTGTGTAAGTAAGGTACGGTAAATGGGGATTATTGTTTCCTGATTTGTTCCCGCTGTGAAAGTATACAGGGAGCTCTTTGACAGCTTGTCGAAAGTTTGGAGTGCATAAAAGGTAGAATCGGGAGTATGTAGTACTAGGTACGAAGGTAACCTTGCTTACTTAAAATTTAAATATCAATAATCTTATTTAATAAATTTTCGATTGAAATTGGAAGTTATAAATGACCTCCCGTAATATAAGACTTCCACTAATCTGCGGCTAAATTTCTCCCACGAGATAGTTAGTACCTCTGCTTAGCTTCCTTTTCTAGGCTCCGGCGGGTCGGATCCTGCCTTGTGAAATATCAATACTGACACGATACAACCCGAACAGGACCAACAACCAACAACTCGGACTTCCAAGCACTGTATCATTAAGTAAAGCTAATGGTTGTTGTGAATCCTATCTCACGCTTTATGTTTTCATCTAGAATTAGTTATCAAATACTTAGGTTTGCCGGTTCTCTCCTCTTGCCATGGATGAAGATTTTAACGAGGTTGGAAGAATTATATATATTGGATATAACAATAACACGCTGAGGCAACATCATACGAATACTAAGCAACACATGTCATGATTCATCCAGTATCCAGTATTGAGATGAATTAAAGTTATAAGCTGAACCGACGCGCGCAAACCATCAGCATCGACCCCTATAAATCTCATGCCAAATGTCAAGTGAGCTGTTGAGACCCTGATCAAAACCCCAAATCATTAGGTCCAGTTGTTCGAATTCGACACCAGCGAACAATCCAACCAACTTACCCGTCCGTACCTTACTATCTGTGAATATTTATGGTTGGTGAATGAATGCCTAAATGTGGGAGATGGTTCGGTGCTGGATCTCGGTCCTGCATCGGGAGGAATATTGGTCTGATGAATGCGGGGAGACTCATTCCCGGGTCTATGAAGAGAGAGCCGATTAATTCGAATGGTGAGTTTACGAAGGATAATCGGTGGGTTGTGAAGCAGATGGATAATACAGTATGTGTCGGGCAAAGTTACGGAAGGATGTTTACGCTGGGAGCACCAGGAGATCTGCCTATGATAGCAAGCTTTTGGCGGTTGCAAGTAGGAAAAAGGCATAGTTATGATGTTTATGAAGTTACTATAACACTAGAGTTTACTTGCAAGTGTCGAGTTTGACTCCGTTTCCATTGATCATATCCCAAGAAAGAACTCTAGGGCTGGTGATTATAAGTACATAAATACCTGTTATTATGTAGGTTAAGAAAGGAAATATAGAGAAGGTATGTGGAAAGAAAGAAATAGGATAAATTCGCTTCCAAATAAGTAGAATATGAGAAAAAGTAAAAAAAAAAAGAAAAAGAAAAAGAGTGAGCGTTAAGAGTAAGAGTTCGAGCTTGAAAGAGGTTTCTTACCCCTGATTCTGTGAAGAAACATGCTGCATCTCGATATCGTTTTGGCCGGCAGGAGCTTCGACATCTCGAGGGCGTCGAGGGAGGTATTTCCTCTTCATCGTACTTAATCGCTGATCGCCTTCTTGGTAATATTCTTTGAATTGCATGTAGGTAGGTGGACGCGGACGGCCGAACACAGCCGTCCAGTTACGGAATATGTTACCCTGTGTGAAAGGCCGGTGACGATCAGCCTTGGCGAACTTATGCGAATTGAGGTACTCGCGAGTGGTTTCACCGCGGCCAACTAGGAAGAGGTGATATGCCAACAGCGAGGCGGGGTAGGGGGCGGATAAGGCGCCGTAAATGGCCATGGCGAAGGGGACACGGAGCTCATCGATGGTGTCGCCGAAGCTGAGCCCTGCGCGGGCCCGGTAGACAAGGACATGGGCGAGACTGGCGCCGAGGAGGAAGAGGGCGAGGAGTGTGGAAGTGCTAACGAAGGTGAAGAAGTATCGGTAGTTACGGCGGCCGACGCAGTTGTTGAGCCAGACACAGTGGTGGTCGAGGGTTTCGACGCAGTTGTCGCAGACGCGGCAATGGTAGCATCGTGGGGGTCGCCAGATGGAGCAAGTCTTACAGTATTTGACTGGGACGTCCATGGCGGCTACCTCTGAGGTTGCTAGTTTCACCATAACCCAGTCATTGGTTGGGGGACCAACAGTTAGTGGGTCATCGGAGGGGTCGGGAGGTGGCATCTGGTGAAGATTACGAGGGATGATCTGTTGACACGGTTAAAGGCAAAGAATTAATTTCAAGGGAGCGCGTGAATCTTACCCCCGGATCAACAACCGATGCATGGACGAAGGAAGAGAAGCATAGGTAGAATAGATAGCTGAAGAGGATTGGGATTGCGGGCGAGATGTTGTGCCAGAGCCAGGGGGCCCTTTTGAGCGGTTAGTGGATCTAGACCAGGCAATGGGTACGATGTGATACATACGAATAAGCAAGGAATAGGGCTGTGGGTATCAGGATCAAGAACCCAGTCGCAATGTTGACCGGCTTGTCTCTGGAGTTTTGGAATCTTCCTCCACCCCAAAAGATTGTATTGCCGACAAAATATTCGTAATTCCTGCCCTGGTGGCCTCGAGGTATGGATTTACTATGTTTTTCGATAGATTTCGGGGACGAACCCGCGGATGAGAGTCGTTCATGCTCCCGATTATCACGATTCTCACCGGGAGCAGTCTTGTTTTGTAGCGAAAGGAAGGAGAGGGGTGATCTTTGAGGAGTCTCCGGTTCGGTTGCGCTGTTATAAGTCACTCCTAGATTGAGATGCGGAGGTGAAGGTCTGTAGATCCGTTCTCTGTCGTGCAGCAAATTGGCACTCTCCCCTAAGCTCCTCCCAGTCTGGGTATTATTTGTAGGGCTCGCATTCGAGGTATTTCGGTCGATGATTGGGTCGGTGAATTCGGTTCCTCGCGACGGAGGCACCTCCTGATCTACCGCCGGAAGCGAGTTAGGGAAGGTACTGTTCGAAATTAAACTGCGACGGTTCTGGCTAGTTTGATCCCCCCCCCAATCTTCCGATGAGGCCGTTGTCCCTTTCGTCATAGGACGACCACGATGAGCCTGTAGTCGCTGCGACGACATGGGTCTGAAGAAGCCCTGCGCAGCAAGCGAAGGGATGTGGGTTCGACTCAACCTGCTCCCCGAGCTTCCTGGTCGGTTCGTCATCTGGCTGGTGGATGCTATGGAACTTCTTGCGGGAGGAGGCCCTCGACGTGATACGGACGAACGTGACTGGGGAATTTGAGAGGATACCACTGTATATGATTGCGACTGGTCCCCATCCTCAGACGTCATATCTGTTACTCGCGACGAGATACCCCCGACGGAGGGAGGGCGAGGGATACCCAGGGCATGGGGGGTAGGAGGGGGATTCGTCGAATCGTGAGTTTCCGAGTTCCCCGAAGAGAATGCCATGGCTCAGAAATATAAATAATAAATATACTGCTAGTTGTCAAGGCAGAATATCATATTTGGTGGGGGTCTCGGAGGTGGTATGTGTGTGGCTGCACACAAAAGCCTTCACGGAAAAGGAGCGACAAGGGCGAATAAACAAAAAAGTAACCCGAAAATAAGAGCACAATAAAGAGCGTAAGCAACCTAAGAGAATGGAAGACAAGGAGTTAGCTCAGTGCGATAGATACGGAGCACCCAAGGCAATAAAATAGGGAATCAGGAGAATATCGGGCGCGTTTTTCTGGGCCCCTGTCTTCTCGTCCCATAAGGGGAGCGAAGAGAGGAAGGGAATGCCAGCCACAGACCTTTTTGAGAACCCCCAATTTGCAGTTGCGGATAAGAGTAGCTGGGGAATACACGTCACATCACGAACGTCCACTTCATCATCGTGCTGCTCTTGCGAACCCCATGGCGCGAACTGGCTGGGGGAGTAATAACATCTGAATGAACAGACCCACGATCCACGAACCACAGCTGGACTTGTATGACTCAGGCATCAAGGCTTGGCGGGATGACTCAGCACACATGGAAATGGACCAACCGGATGTCACCTGATTCGATGCCGCCGTCATCGTCCGACTTCGAAGTTCACCACCAGTCTCCACGACCACTATAACTTCCTCTCGCAGCCCACCCCCGTCGCTTGCCGTACCACAAAAACCACCATGTCCTCAATTGCTGCTATGGCCTCGCGCCGGGCCTTTGCCCGCCAGGCTCTTTTCCGCGCCCCCCAGCGCCGTCTTTACAGCTCCAAGATCGAGGAGGCGAGCCTCGACAAGGCCCCTAAGCGTGACCCCGAGCTCTACGTACGAAGATCCCCCCCCCCAAAAAAAACCGCTCGAATTGAGGTTTACTACGGACATTGGTGTCTAATTGAGACATAGGTTCTGCTCGGTGTTATGTCTGGAGCTTTCCTGATTGCCGGATGGTGAATATTACCTTTTCCCCTCAAATTTATGGCGCCATACACATCACTACCATCACGAAAAAAAACCCCACGAAAACCTGCCAATTGCATATGGAAAATAAAGATGCACATTTCTGACGAGGATTATTTTTATTTTTCGCCAAAAATAGGTACTTCGGCACCAAGCCCACTTCCGTCACCTCCGAGAGCAACGTCCGCATCCCCGACAGCTCCATGCCCTGGGAGCGTGAGGATGCTGGTGGTAAGCTGTACAAGTACCAGTATCACCCCAATGGTGACAAGAGCCAGCCCCTCCGAAACGCTCCTAGCGCTCTGAACACTGTCATTGTCCCCAATGTCACCCTGCCAGAGGTACGGCACTCCTCTTTCGACCGATATAGCAAGAGTGCAACCCGATTTCAAGGTCTTTCTTGCTACGAGAGTGCGTGTTTGGCTAACAAGTATCTCTTAGGATCTCCATGAGCGCTACAACAAGTATGGCAAGGAGGAGTATGACTTCTAAGTGGTCAAAACCAATACAGCTACCGCAAGAAGAATATGATGGGGCTACCCTGATTGCTGTACACTAAAATTATTTCTGTGAAGACTAGAGTATGGAGGGTTGATGCTTTGTTTTCAAAGACACTTGTGCATAGTTTTGTTTGATGAGGACCAATTGGAGATTATTTTGTTGCGCTACACTTTGCGACCATTTTGTATGAGTCGAATATCAAGGAATCAGTATACGAAGACAAGATGATGTAATCATATACAATGCCACGTTTCGTTAGATCAAAAAGTAGGAAATTATTGTCAATGAAGTACAGAGAAGTTGGTTTTTGTGGGGAAGAACAAAAGATGAGAGAAATATTGAGGGAGAGTGAAGGGTGAGATAAAGATGCGATATGGCAACCAACCCACTATACATGTTCATATTTTCAAATTTAAGCTTCAGTTGCCTCATTTCCTTCGCTAGCTGGTTTGGGCTCAGGAGAGTTAGGTTCTTCGGCGGAGCTCTTCTCCCCAGCTGCGGCGGCGGGGCTCTCCTCGGCCTTCTCCTCATCCTTGCCAAATGTTTCGGGGTTCTGCCCTTCAACATCCGGGTGAGGTGGAGCAATTTCGTCCATATCGACCAAGTGGCCATTTGCTAGACGGGTTCGAGTCTCATGTCGAGTCTCAAATGACACTTTGCCGTCTTTCTTCAAGGATGCTACAACCTCCTCATCTAGAAGGTTGCCGTCCTGGTCACGGTATTCTACACGAGCTTTGGCACCACGGACTTCGGGTTTCTCAACCTGAGTGGTGACCACTGGCTCTGGGGCTTCTTCCTTGATAGGCTTTTGATCGTTCTTTGGCTGTGCAACCGCAGATGGTACCACCTGCGAAGCAGGTGTTGTTGGAATCACACCACTGGATGGAGTGGCGAACTCGGTCACATATTGAGAGAGCTAATGTAACCTGGTTAGTCGTGGTGGCCTAGTAGCCTCGTCGGGGAGGTCGCCATTCTGGGACACTTAGAACACTTACGTCGGTGTAGAAGGTGTTGCAATCGAAATCCCAAGTGCTCAGGAGCTTAACCTTCTGGCAAGCATCCTTTGTCCAAGGGTTGCCGTAGACAAGCGGAGAGTAGAGAGTGAACGTGAAGATGGTAAGTGCAAGGAAAATCCCAGCCAGCGCCTTCCCAATAATAGGCTTCGATTGTAACCCGAGGCTCTTGACACGACTTGCAAGGAAGTCGAATTCCTGAGATAGAGTGAGGATAGCGAAGTAGAGGGCTGGGAAATAATGGTGGAGGAAAAGCTGGCGGGCCATGAGGTAGAATGGGAAATAGTGGAAACACCAGCCGAGAACGCTCGTGCCGATTTCGTAGTCAAATCTCTTGAAATTGACATTGCGGTAATCACCACAGCTCCGCTGCCACCGGATGATGGAAATGCCCTTGAAGATCGCATAGATGGCAATGGACACGGTGGACAGATACCAGACAAACGGGTTGCCGAGGAGGTAAACTTGGCGGTGATCCCGGCCCCAGAAATTGATACCACGGAGCAAGGTTGGCCACGACGGTGGTCGAGAGTCCCAAGCATGAGACTCGGTCAGCCCCGCGTTGGTAGTCCACATCACTTTCTGAAGCTCAAAGAACTTGCCAAAGAATCCAGGGTTGCGATAGGTGACTTTCTCTGAATCTGCTGGAAGCATCGGGTGGCTGTTGGATTCAACGTACCAAACGCTGTTGGGCAAGGAACCTCCCCTCGCGCAGGTTACTTCCTGTTGATCGAAGCCCCAGTCAGGCAGCTTAACCTTGTGGGAGAACAGAACACAGTTGGTCATGACATGCACGAGGCGGAACTTGGACTGAATGGTTCGCAGTCTCTTCTTGGATTCCTCTCCGTCAGACAGCGACTTCACAATCTCAATGCGCCATAAGTCGTTGGCATCACCAGGAAAGCCATCATATCCGTATGCAGACACTTCAAATTGCCAATCCACATCCGTGACGGGGGGCTTCTCATTATGGGAATGGATTCGTCGATGTGTCAACAAATGGTTGAGTCTGATGACTGCGCCGTCTTCGATGTATTCAGCGGTGATGTTGTCCCAGGCAAAGGGGCCTTCAATCTCTCCATCAGGGCCAGTGGGTTGAGTCTGGTTCTCAGCGATGAAAACGTTGTTCTCATCTTTGTGGGGATAGAGTGTGATTTGTTGTTGTTTGCTGCCGGTGGGATACATGTGGCTGTGGGAGTGGAGGTATCCTCCTTGTGTGTTGTGGTGACGGATGCTCAGACGGGAGCCGAAGACAACATCGGCGGGCACAGCTTGCATGCCCTTCGAGTTCAAGGTTGCCTGGAATTCGGATGACATGAAACCATCTCCTTCACCGGGGTTACGGAGACACATGAGGTGAATCGCGAACATGGAGCAATAGAAGCCAAGGGGAATGACGATCAAGCAAAAGACCCGAGCAAAGAAGTGTTTGAACCACAAGCGCTACACAATAAATTAGCCTCGTAGTTGTCAATTAGGGAGAGTAATCTGGTACATACGGGTGTAACACTCTTCGTGTCACCGAGAACGACCCACAGTTGGAGAATAGTGAGAGATCCAACCCACGCCACAGTGAACAGCCCAACCCACTTCACGCTCAGGGTAGCACCGAGGGAAAGACCAGTGGCCACCAACCAGAACCACCAGGGTCCGCGGAAGGCGTGCGAGGGGCCCAATTCTTGTTGGTTGGTGAAGCAAGTGAACGACAAGGCGGTGAGAGCAGTAAAGAACACCAGGGGAGAATCGAGAAGGATAAGACGAGATTGAGTGACCAGTCCATTTTCTGTCCGCAGTCAGCACCCAGACCCGGTCCTTTCGTTTGGGGAACCCACCGAAGATTACAGCACCTGCTCCCAGCACAGCGGTGGTGGTGCGACACCCTGTAGCTTTGAGAGTCAGGAACATGATCGAAACCGTCAAAACGCCCAGTATCGCAGGGAGCATCCGCATTGCGACATATGGAACTCCGGGTTCGATGTAGTCCTTTCCAATTTCCTTGAAGTCAAAATCGCCCTTAAACCCAGCGAGCCATCCAGCCAATGTAATGAGGAGCTTGGCGAGAGGGGGGTGAACGTCCATGAAGAAGCGGCCCTTGATGTACTTTGTCGCAAATCCACCGAAGCTGTTCAACACAGATTAGCATGATACCTGCTGAAATGCGACTCCTGGACTGGAATTATAGTCGGATACATACTGCACTTCATCAAAGACAACGCTGGTGGGTTGGTAGATCCTGAACAATCGAACCACAGCGGCAACCAGCGTCACCAGGACCAAGGCCTTGTAGTCAGATGTAGCCAGGGAGAAGATATTATTATTCGTGACGCCATCTGATTGGTAACTGGAGGGAACCGTAGGGGCTTTCTTGCGATTCTTGGGGCGGGGAGAGCGACTGGGAGAGCGTGAGGCGCTTCTTCGGGGAGGGTGAACGACCAAGGTGTCCTTGGATTTCGGCGCCATGATCGGATGGAGTTCACCAGAAGAAACCAGCAAAGACGGCAGGGGAAAAGGACAATATTATGTCAGTAGGTAAACGAGTGTAAGAACAGATTGATTAAAAAATCATTTAGGAAAAAAAAAAGGAAAAGGATGGATGAAGCGCAGGAGTCGTATGATAAGACTCCGACAGTGAGAGGGCTGAGAGTAGCACCCCGGGGAAGAAACCAAGATATCGGAATAAATAATAATAAAAGGAGTTGGAGAATCAATGAAGAGGCAAGAAAAAGGGAAGATGCAGATAAATCCTTCAGACACAAAGCGCCATGACGGAGAAAAAAACGATGGGGGAGGAAGCGAAGGAGTAATCGAGCTAATTAAGTTGAGCTGGTTGATGGAAGCCGAGCAGAACAACACGTGTGGGATAATGGATTCTGATCAGGAGGCGCTGGAAACCGTTCGTGGTTGAGCTCCCGCATTCAGGCCAGATCGTCCAGGCATACAAGGCGGTGGCAGGGTATATCATCCAGAAGAGCTTCTAGTCTACGTAGTATTTGGAGTATATTCTACGCAAACGGTAAAGAAGGAACGTCAAGTCCGAAAGAGCTCTCTTACTACTATTCTACCCTTACATTTTGTTTCCTGTGAGTGATTCCTGCGTCTGCATCAGGGGGCATGCATTGAAGCTGGAATCTGAAACCTCCTCCTCCTCAGCCTCTCGTAGCGATCGCCTCTATCAGACTATAGGCGACTTATGTAAGGCCGTCAAAGGTGGAGAACCGCCAAGTCACGTGTTAGTACCTCAGGCACAAGATAGTAGACTCTCAAGCCGTCCTATTAAAGATTAGTGTATGCGGCTGCATTGGCCAATCGAGGTGGCCAGGATTGATACCCGCGCGGGTAACGGACGTACTAGGTAGCCGCTCGTCAAAGCTCCAAATTGTTTGAAGGATGGGTTCAACCTCAGCTGGAGAAGCATCGAAGATCGGATTTAACGCCTTTCCCCCCTCGCTTTTTCACCACTGAGCAGAGCTGGTGTCGCGATCATGGCATCATTGAGTAATGGAAATACTCCGACACTCCCCGAGGATGTGAATAAACCTCCAGAGGGTGTTGTCTTGCCGCCCAAGGACATTCGAGGTGAGTTCCCTTTCTGTTGCGGCGATGCGATCAACCTCAGAAAAACAAAGACGAATGCTGACATTTTTGAACAGCGATCGTCGAGAAAACAGCTGGCTATGTTACTCGAAATGGAATTGTGTTTGAAGGTACTTCTTCCCCATCCTGCGCCTCTACTCGTCTTCCTCAACTGACAAACCCACCCCTCCAATCTTTTAGATCGTGTTCGCGAAAAGGAGCGCAATAACCCAAAGTTCTCTTTCTTAAACGCAAATGACGCGTATGCACCGTTCTACCAATGGCGTTTGACTGAGATCAAGGAGGGGAGAGGGACTGATGTGTCTGCTGGCCGACCAGGCGAGCCAACCCCAGCACCAGAGCCCCAAGAGCCCCAAGGACCTGCGGAGCCTCCTGAGTTCTACTTCTCAGCAAGAATGCCGATAATCAACGCGCAAGATCTGGAGGTTGTCCGACTCACAGCTCTTTACGTCGCTAAACGGGGTAAAGCTTTCATGACCGCGCTCTCACAACGGGAAACCCGAAATTTCCAATTTGACTTCCTGCGCCCGCAGCACAGTCTCTATCAATTTTTCACGCGACTCGTCGACCAATACACCATCCTCCTCCGATCGGAAGGGATCGATGCTGCAACGTCAGAAAAGAAGAGAATCGCGGAGCTGGAGCAGAACGTAAAGCACAAGTTCCATATCCTGGAGCGCGCAAAACAACGGGCCGAGTGGGTGAAATATCAGGAACAGCAGAAACAAAAGAAGGAGGAAGAGGAGGAGCAAGAGCGGATAGCTTATGCGCAGATCGACTGGCACGATTTTGTTGTCGTGGAAACTGTCCTCTTCACTGAAGCAGATGACCAAGTTGATCTCCCTCCCCCGACCTCCCTCAATGATCTCCAATCCGCCTCCCTCGAGCAGAAAGCCATGATGTCCTTGAACCCGCTGCGTATCGAGGAAGCCATGCCCACTGATGAGGAGGTCCCCGCATATTACAACGCATATCCACCCCAGCCCGAACCCCAACCCTTCATCCAGCCTGCCGGCCCAGTCTTCCCTCCCCAGGCTCAACCGCTTCCGCAAGCCATGCCTGCTCCTCCCATCCCCATCTCGGCCGCCGCTCAAGAAGAAGAGCAGCTCATCAGGGAACGCTTTGAAGCGCGTGAGCAAGCGGCAGCTGCTCAGGCTGCCGCCAAAGCCGCTCCCAACCAACAACCCATGCGTATCCGCTCCGACTACGTTCCACGCGCCCAAGCCCGCCGTCTCAACCCCTCCGGCGCAACCGCCCTCTGCCCCAACTGTAAGCAGCAGATCCCGGTCGCCGAGCTGGAACAGCACATGCGCATCGAACTGCTCGACCCCCGATGGAAGGAACAGCGAGCCAAGGCCGAGTCCCGGACAGCCACAACCAACTTATCCACCGCCGACGTGGTCGGAAACCTCAAACGACTGGCCAGCCAACGAAGCGACGTCTTCGACTCCACCCTCCTCCAGAGCGTCCCCGATCCGGAAGAGGAAGCCCGCAAGAAGCGCATGGCCTATGAGACCGCCCCCGGAGGTGGGCCAATGCAACTGCCCACTGTCGGACCGGTCGGTGGTCCGCCCAATCCTCAGAGTATGAACATTGAGGAGCAGATCAGACAGATCCATGAACGGTACAAGCATGATCAGAATAATCCTGCTGTTGGACCTCGGATGCAGTAGGCGTTTCTTTTTCTTTTGTCATAGTTTTTGGAACCTGGGTCATTATATCTCGGAGTTTATGGATTGGGAGGGAAGCGGTTCTTCGGTCCCACTCGTGTATTTCATTTTACTGCGAGAATTCTTCGTTTGTAAAGTATTTTATTTCTTTATTTCTTTATTATTCCAAAGAATTCGGGCCGGGGCTAAGACTACGACTCTTTTTTATGAGAATCACACTTCATATTAAGAAATCCTGTCTACAATGCCATATGAGAATGCTACAAGAAAATTTGTTCAATTCAATTCACCGAATCATCATTAACGAGCTGTAAGATCTAGGCTATGTAACATGCAATAGCCATAGACATACCACTCTATATCATTGACCCCATGCATTAAGACTGAGCTTTCTGCCGCCGTGTATATCGCATGATATGTATAAAGAAAAAAGCAATTTAAACCCATGTGGAAAGTGTCGAGGAAACGAAGAAAAAACCGCCCAAGGGAAAAAAAAATAGGAGAAATAAAAAGAATAAGGAGGAAAAAAGGAAACCAGGTATCCCTGGTTGGCGAAACGAATTATAAAAGACGGAGAGAGACATACCCAATCCAGGTAACCCACTGCCAGGAAACAATATGCGAAATAACCATTGCATCCCAATTGCACCATGGAAATCAAAGATTAGAAAGAGCATAAGAGAAAGAGAAAAAAGAAACGGAATAACAACAGCAAATAGGTATACAAATGCAGATTAGTAATAATACAGTTTGCATGCTGGTTGATGTGGTCCTGACCGAAGGGGGATATAAGAGATTAAAGAATTAATAGTAGGCATGCATAAGGTCAGTCGTGGTGAAAGCGAAAAGGTGGCCAAAAAGGTGGCCGAGGAGGCTTTCCAGGCTCTTTGTAGATTGCCTATACTTAGGCGACCTGGCTGACGGAAGGCTCTGCATCGACTGTGGCGGCAAGGAACATAGAGTTTCGTTTAACAGACAGTCACTGAACAGCCAAGTATGGAAATCAGACAACCAAGTCCCTAGCGACTATCAGGATAATATCTGGAACACTCTCGGGGGCCGGCTTCGGGGATATCACGGCCCTTGGGCCTGTATGTAGGATCACAGACTTTGATGAGCTTATCCATTAGACACCCATCCCAGGAGGTAATTCGGGGCTGGCGGGAGACTCCGGACAAACAGGTATAATTACGTCGTCCTTGGATATCATCTCTGGAGCAGGAAGAGTAACTTCTTTTGCCTGCTCAACTTGTATGACGGTCGTCTCCTGCGCTGTCTGGATCATGTCGAGTTGCTGTTCGGTTTCTTGCTCGGCCACGCTTGGAAGACCGTCTTCTAGACCGCCAGCCTGAGCAACGATGGGGATGATGCCTCCACCAATCCGGGACCAGAACATCCTTTCTCTCAAGCGGACAGTTTCTTCCCAAGCGTCCTTTTCCTCTTCAGCCTCGTCTGCGCGGATATGTCCATCAAGGATCAAGCGGAGGTAGCTAGTGAATTCACAGCAAGAACGGACTTTCTCGACACAAAGCACACATAAAGGATACCGCTGCGCGGTTTCATTCTCGGATGTACGGAAACGATGAGTTCTTTCGTTGTCATTTCCGCTCCGTCTTTCACCGCAGAGAGAGCATGGAAATTCGTATTTCTTGGCAGTCGTAGGCATTGGCTCAACCACGAGGCTGCCTTCGCAGATACCGCTTAGTACTGACCGTCGGGTCAGCCAGGAAATTCCAGGAGCAGCATCTAGTCTTAGAGTTGGCTCGATATCCTCCATGATCGCTCGTTTATAGAATCGGGTTTCCTTCAAGGGAATATTGGATGTTGCTGGCTGGGGAGACGACATGCTTCCGTTAGGGGAGTGAGTCTGGGACTTAGAGGGCGACGACGTTGTTGACCCGAAGCCACTGCCGCTAAAACTAGCCAGGCTCATAACGTTTAACCCAGAATAAGTTCCGCTGGTGGCCCGGCTCGGAGGTTTAGAACATTTCACTAAGCTAAACAGCTCCCGAAAATCCTCGTACGCCAGTACATCTGTCCGGCAAACGGGCTTGATGAAATGCGGGAAACTTGTAGAAGGCCCGGGTACTAACTCCAGCTGGGATATGTCGACACTGATTTCCGTAGCCTCCGTACTTCTCCTAAAATAACCAGGCGGCTGCAGAGGACCGGCCGGGGATGGTGGTGCGGTAGAGTATGCCGTGCGGCTCTCGATATCATCCTTTGAGATATTAATCACGTGTAGAACAGACTTCAGCTCTGCTAGTTGTTCTTGATGCGACGCCAGGAGCGACTCAGTATCTTTAATTTGGGATCGTAATTGTTCATTCTTCTTCTCGACGGCTTCGCGCTCGAGTTTAGCAGCAGCGACCATCTTTAGAAAAATAAAATTAGCTTCGCGTACATGAAAATTAATGTTAGGCTTAACGAGGGGCATATTACCTTGTTTGCTTCTTCGAAAAGCGCTGCGGTGAGAGTTTCAAGTTCTTGTTCAATGCCCTTCTTCTCCTTCTCAATAGCAGTACGCTGCGCCTTTTCCTCCCCCAAGGCAGCTTTGAGACCGGTAATCTCCTTATCAACCTCCGATTTCCTAATAAACACCCGTTCATCGAAGTCTCGCTTGTATTTTCCATTTTCCGTCTCCAATGTCCGTATCCTGGCCTGGGCCTCTTCTAACTCTTGGCGGGTGGCGACTAGGGTATCATCCAGCCTTGTCTGGTTATTGATGGCCTGAACTAATTTTACGCTCAGGGCGGCAACTTCACTGCTGAGGTCTGGATGATGTAACGAAGATGGCGATGATTCCTCCGAATCTGGAGTACTGGGAAGTCGGGGATCTTTGAGTGTACTGAAGCTGCTATCAGGAAATCCTCCAACACTCGTCGAACGGACCGCAGGCATCGGCTTATCGGCGATTGCTGCCGCAATATCATTTGTTGATTTGGCTCTCGTAACGAGTCTGTCGGGGGAGTGAGATCGATTCCCGGAGGAGAGGGATCGTTTGTGGCCGCTTGTACGTGGAATCATGGTCGACGGCGAAAGGAAACTATGATGTGAATAGTAGGAGTGAAAGGATATTAAACTGGAGATATGATTAGGGAAAAACAGCCCAGAGAGACAGTCAGGGTTCGGGAAGGACCTACTCTGCCATGGTGAAAGTTCAAGGAGATCTTTGGGGAATATGGGAAGCGCCGGCACCGAAGATGGCTATCACTCAGGCAGATAACGAGTCCGTCTGTTGCATCTGCAGTAAAATTTATCGAGCAAAGGTGTCTCAAATCGCACGCATGGATAAGGAGGAGATTGAAAATAGAGGGTTGAGGTCGTGCCGGCGCGTAGGTTTCTGGGTTGTGCTAGTGAGAGATCGGACGCATTGAATGTCGGGGATGGGGTGTGTGTGGAATTGAGGCTGGGAAAGGAATGAGAGTCGGCGAGAGTTGATGAAAACGAAGGTACAGGGGATAGAGAGAGGAAGGAAGATGCAGATTCGAGATGACGACAGGAAGAAGGAGTGGGAATTAGCTTGATAGTTGGTGGAGGAACCCCTCTTTCAAGAGGTGGCTAGGGAGGATGGTCATGGACAGCCGTAGCTGGTTTTGCAGCCGGGAAATCGAGCAGCGTCAACGAAGAGAGCGAGCACACTCAAGGTTCACAGGTGGGTTTGCGCTGTACTGTAATATTACTGGCTGATCGTGGTAGCACGGAGTACGGGCCACCCAGATTGCCTGTGCGCCGGTATCAATACGAGTACGACCTATGACGAGAGGCAACTTGCTGAGTCATATTGCATGTGACCTGCCTAATTTTGGTCATCGTCACTACATAGTACCTAGGTAGTCACGATTAAAGACGGGATGAATCTGCCCTCTTTTGATGTGATTGTTTGCACTGTCACAAGATAACCAGTCTCTCATCACCTCAATTGATGACACATTCTAGGCATAATAGTTAATAATTAATATTCAATCCCCATTGTCCCATTCCGACCTAGGTAATAAATGGTTTGCATCCGAGGAAATTTGCCCGTGCCCAATCAATACTCCTTTACTTCGCACTACTCCGAGCTACAGGGACGGGATGTTGATCCTGGTGTACCTCAGCGAGCTACTCCCCAGCCCACGAGTCCTGGGTCCCACCCCCGAGGAGCACCCACGCAAGGAGCAAAAGGTACGATGGGCGATTTAAATGACGACAACCTCTCCGGGCGCTCAGACACGGGGCCTTCAGCTCAATTGCATGTGTCCGATCTCCGAAACTTCTTGCTCTACCCCCTCTTTGCCTCTCCGAGGGTGATCACTGTGATGCCAATATTCTAATTTCTTGGGAGATGGTGACGACACATGCAGCGCTTAAATGCCAGTTTATTGGTGTCTCAGACAATATGAACTTAAATTGATCAGCGCGTATTCAGGGCGGTTGTACGGAGTGACGTGAGACAATAATAATAACGACTCGGAGGCCTCTGTCTTACCAGAGCTGGGCAAACCGATTTTGTCTCTAAAATAATGTATCCGGAGAGATCCCTACTAGAAACTCTCTCAATAATTCAAAGAATTAGTAGACATTGTTCTTCATATATACTATTCTATTATTATTGACAGGCGTTGATGAGTGTCTGAGATAGTCCGGCCCGTGAACCGCGTGGTATGTTAGCGCTCTGATGAATGACGAAAGCCCGATGACAGCCCACCCCACTCCCGTGTGGTGCCTGGATGCCTCAGGCGACAAGATGGAGGTGGGGTTTGAAACTTCTCCATCCAACTGGGCATCACGGAGATCCTGTGATTTCGGGGCTATCATCGATTTTACTCTCTTAGTCGATTGCGATCTCTATCTACTCAGGTATACCCTTACCTGCAGGTATTTCTAAACCAATCATCGTTATCTTGTGATTCACCCACCCACCACGTTAAACCATGGCCGACGCAGAGCTGGAGGAGGTTAGTATATGGGCCCTCTTTCCTCCTCTTCTTTAGATTCCTCAGCAATCGACATGCTAAATATCAACCTAATAATAGATCAGACGCGCCCGTCTCGCGCAGCTTCAGCAACAGGGAGGCTCTTCTGGAGGGCCTTCAGGTGACAACCAAGAGGACCAAAGAAAGTGAGTCTCGTGATAGTGAGAATACTCAGAGACCAGTCTTTGCTAACATTCCTATTCTGCCAGACAAGCCGAAGGTACCTGAACTCCCCAGCTTTCATCTCTTTTCATCTCTTATCCTAACTCTCCATCTTTCACCTTCGCTCAGCCGACCGCCGCTCCACAATCCTCAGCCAGATCCTCGAACCCGAAGCCGCCGATCGGTTGGGCCGAATCCGTCTCGTGAAGGAATCGCGCGCCGTTGACATCGAGAACCGATTGCTTATGCTGGCACAGACAGGCCAGTTACGACAGAAAGTCACAGAAGAGCAGCTCAAGCAGCTCCTGAATGCCGTGGCGGAAAACCAGCGCAAGGATGAAGAAGAGCATAAGATTGTGATTACTCGCCGGAAAGGTGGCTGGGATGACGATGATGACTTGTTGGATTTGTGAAATCGGTTCTTTTATGACTCCCATTTAAGCACATTTCATCATCGAAGAAGATTCGAATTGTTACGATTTTATGATTGCATTGATCTTCTACTTTTGGGCAGTATACTGTACCATACATAATCCTGGTTCTGGCCATGATATTAAGAGAGAGCAAAAGCTATAGTTTCTGACCTGCTGGGATGCGGGGAGAATCTCATGTCGCTTGGTAATGCGTCAGGAGAGCATGTCTCGAAAGGTGTGTTCGCGCTTTTTAAAAGCATACTATACATATATATCTATGAGGCTAAAGTTACATGGGTTTATTCTCTTGCAATTTAGAGAGACTCTACATTGCACCCTGCTGCTCCAATCTCTCCTTCTCCCGCTTCGTTTGCTGTCTAATCATGCGCCGAATCTCTCTCATATTCGGCGGCTTCTCAATGCCCAATTCCGTCCGTAGCTCATCGACATCCTTCTCCAAAATCTTCTCCCAGTAGACGTTAATCAGCTCCTTACTCTTCAGACCACTCCGCACTGCCCACGGAAGATACAGCGAGAAAAGCCGCTCCCGCTCTGCAGGCTTTAACCGCACCGACGCAGCGAGACTCAGCCCCGTCATGGGGATAAGGGTGTTCAGAAACTCAAAGGCCTTGAGGGCTAGCTCGCCCTCAACGAAGATCGGGAGGCCCGTCACCGCGTGGTAGAAATCGTGGCATTCTCGGTAGCGCTGCATGACGTACGCGCACTCCTCGTTGTCAATGTACTGTACATTGTCGCGCGTATCCGGGGAGACGCCTTCCATGTCTAGCCAGGTTGCGTATGTGCGGCCGACGGAGTTCTCGGGGAGGGAGCGGAGGTAAGGGAGTTGTAGAGTCTTGGAGGTAATACGGGGGCGGTCGCGGAGGATTTGTCGACCGGTTGGATCGGAGAGCATGGCGTCGCGGAGTCGGTAGATGAAGTATGGGGTTGCGGTTGCTTCTCCCAGGGTCGCGATTAGATCTGGTCGAGAGATTCCATTAGATGGACCAGCAAGGCAGTGTCAAGGAGATTTTTTTTTGGAAATGTTACCAGCTCTCCGAGGGTTCAAGAGCGCTCCCACCGCGGAGCCCACGGCAAGGAAGCCCTTTTCGAGGAAATTCAGAGGAACATGGCCGGGATATTTTGGCTGCGGGCGATCAGAGCCGGAATATGACCGTGAGCAGCAGGTTTGCGTGACGAGAGTTGATGGACGCGCGAATTGGCGAGCGCTCCGGGTCGCTACCTGCCGGGCACCAAGGAGTGGCATCTTTCACTCTGAAGGTTATGCCTCACCACGGACATGGCCCGTCTGTCTTGTGAGATGGGCTTGAAGTAGAGTGGGCTGATGCTTGCGGGAAGTTCACCGGACAGCACGGATGGCCGCTCTGTGATCCCGTACAAGCCGATAAGGGCTGATTGATACAGTGGGGTGACAGAAGTTTCTTAACCCCCCTTTATCGTACCAAGACGCTAAATCTTGACCGCTTTCCTAAATTCTTGACCGCTTTCCCAATTAGATTAAGATGAAGCTATTCTGACCTTAGTAACTTGTATACCACCCATCTACCTGGAGGATCGCCTGCACCCTGTGAGGCATTATATAACATAAATTGCGTAACACATGATCATTTATTGCATGCCAGGCCTCTTTAGAAGCCTTAATAAGTTACTGAAGGGTATCATTAGTATCTGGAGCCCTCTCTAGCTCAGGATAAAGCTCATAAACCTTTGCTTTCAAGACTGCCCACAAGTTTTTAATTGGGTTAAGATCAGGTAAGTAAGGTGGCCATGTCATTACCTCCACTCCCATTTTCTCTAGAAAATCCTGTATAATATAAACACGGTATACAGATGCTCCATCATGCATAAAGATATCTCCTTCTTGTAGAATTTCCGGGAGAAAGTTCTCATATACATTATAGATAACCCAGGAAGAAACACCTCCACGGGCTGCCTCTGGGTCACCTTCTAAAGGAAGAAGGCCAGTTTGATGATTAAAGCTAAAGGCAGCCCAAAACATTTGCTTGACTCCCTTTCCACATTGAATTGAGCGCACATCTCGCTCCATAATCTGTTGTTTTGGTGGCCTGAAAGTATAGATAGCTTGTACACTAACTCCACGCTCAAGCGTGCATTCATCTGACCAAATAACACGTTGAAAGTCTTCTCTAGTATAATGAGCATAGGTTTCTGCCCATCTTAGCTGTTTTTCTGCATTTTCTAGAGTAATTTCAGGCCGCTTACATTGCTTCCATTTTTGCATGTGTAGAGTCTGGAATAGGCGCTGAACTGTACACACAGAAGGACTGCTTTGAACTGCCTGAGAAAGCTCACGCATTTTAATATGTTAATCTGCTTCAATCATATCAAGCAGCTGTTTTTGTTACTCAGGAGTAATAATTTTAGGCCGGCCACTGCATGGTAATGACTTTTGATCCTGGCGTGTAGTTTCTTTTTTAATAGTGTATTAAATGCCGCCAACAGAGATATGGGGGTATTTCTTTTGAATTCTCTTATAGCCCTAACTAATAGAGTGTAGCTCACATATCCTAGCATGTAGGACAGGCGTCAATTCCGGGTTTTTGGCCATCTTTGGAGCCAAAATTGATGGTATATTTGAGTCAAATTCAATGAGTTCGACGCGCGCAACGCGTTGAATTCAATCGGCAGAATATTCCCTTAAATGGTTTAGTGGAATTTAGTGTCTTGGCATGGTAAAGGGGGGTCAAGAAACTTATGTCACCCCACTGTAGCATCGAATTTATCAGTGTGGAGCTTCACGGCGATCACAAATATCGACATGTTCTCGTCAAGGCTAGTTTGGTCGGTATGAAAGGTAATTCTGGGGAGAATTTTTACAAGCCTTACCGTCATGTTGCCTCTGTCAGACGCTCGATAGAAACATTGTAAATCCACACATATCTCGCCCTCTCCAAGACTTCTTTTCCTGTTTTCTTCTCTTCTTTTTTGAGCTTAATCTTTAATCTATCCGATTCACGGCCCCCAGTTTGGACATGACGACCAAAATGAGACCGGCCTGGTGGCCTGGTGAGGAGCATGAATTGTTCGCAGCTTGGGCCGTTTCTCAAGGCATTGTCGTCAATGGAGTTGGACCTGCACGCTTCCCAGGCCGCGGTCTGGGCATGATTGCCCTCCGAAGTATAGAAGTATGTCGTTTTACTCTGTCCCACTCAACGAGAACTGCATCCTGATATCGATATCTTCTAAATTATAGAAGGATGAGGCTATTGTGAGGGTACCTAAACGGGCAATGTTAACTGTTGAGGCCATTCCCTCGTCCTTCGCCAGTCAATTTCCAGAGGGAACACCGGTTCATGCCCTCCTGGCTGCATTTCTAACCAATGGAGATCCCCCGGATCTCCGAAAATATGATGCCTGGAGAAAGACTTGGCCGAGTAGGAAGGACTTTGAAGCTTGCATGCCGATCCTATGGCCGGAGTCATGGCGCGGTTCTAGGGACGAATGCGATGTAGCTTCGGCAGGTCTCCTGCCACCCTCGATATCAGGCCGCTGGAACAGTATCCAGGAACGGAAAAGGAAGTACGAGTATGAAACCTCTCACCAGAACCTATTGGCGCAGCAAGAGAGGAGATTGCGCCATGCCTGGAACCGCGTGGTTGCCGTATTCCCAGAGACAGACTGGGAGGCCTTCTTGTACCACTGGCTTATTGTCAATACGAGAAGCTTCTTTTATTTAATGCCTGCCCAGGACCCACCAGAAGATCGAAATGATGCCATGGCTTTGCTGCCATTCGCTGACTACTTCAACCACTCTGATTTAGCTGTATGTGAAACTGGCACGCTTCTGATAGACCGATCTGGCTGACAAGTGAATCCAGTGCAATGTGAAGTTTGACGGTCGGGAATATGTCTTTAGAGCCACAAAACACTACGGTACGTGGATGGAAACTTTTAGTACATGACATATCATAGGTGCTGAATATAATCCTATCCGTGTAGATGTAGGTGAGGAGATATTCATGAGCTACGGACCTCATCCGAACGACTTTCTATTAACTGAATGTGAGAAATGTCTCTTCTTTCTCTTCGTCTCCCTAGCTAACTTCATTCAGATGGCTTTTACCTCGACGAGAACGAGTCCGAGGCAGTATTTCTAGATGATATCATATTCCAAGACCTTAGTCCCTCCCTTCAAGAGGAACTGAACTTGCATCAGTACTACGGGTAAGTCTGCTCTCCGGAATCTGGCCATCTTCCCATCTCTTCAACTACTCGAAGGATTTTCGGGAAAACCGGAGCTAATGGTAGATGATTACCAGCAACTATCAAGTAACTGCCACTGGGGTCTGCTTCCGTACCGAGATTGCCGCTTGCATTAAATATATGACGCCCGGAGACTGGCAGAACTATATCCTGGGACATTCTACCGACGGAGTAGACGAAAGAAAATCGGAAGCTGTTATCCAAAAATGGATACAGAGCTATCTGAAGGAAGTGAAGGCGGTTCTCGTCGCTTTGGATAAGTATGGTGCCTTTGGCGCCAACAAGGGCGACCGAGAAAAAGCGGAGATGTTGTTGAAGCGCTGGGAGCAGATCGAAGATCTGTGCACCAAAGCCTCAGAAGCAGTATCCTCCTAAAAACCATTCAGGTTTGGAAATGAAAGTGAAGGATAAGTGATGAACACGACACCAATTATGGCTTGTTCTCAACAGCACCGAGGATGTCAATTGGAATAGCCTCTGATTCACTCTGTTTCAATTGTTGTTGCTTCGCAAGTACCATATGTTTGATCATGTAGTTTACCACGCACTTGATACCGAGTTCTTCGCCGCGACGCACGATATAGCCGTTCATGTATTCGATCTCCGTTGTTTTCCGGCCTCTAACATCCTGCAGCATCGAGCTATGATTTTCTGCGGTTTTGTTTGCGAGTTGCGTGACCATCCATCGCAGACGTTCCGGGGAGAAGCGGCTCTCAATTCCAGGAATCCCCTGGAGCTCAGGCAAGCTGCAGATCACACTGGAAATTTCGAAAAGGAGCAACCGCATGATGCGGGTAATACTGTAGTTGTAAAGGAGTTTGCCATTCTCACAATCCATCAAAGCTGTCAAAGGATTGATGATGGAATTCAAAGCGAGCTTCTCCAGCTGATAAAGCCTGAGGGAGGAAGGGGTCTCCGCAACAGCAACCAGCGGTGGTGTAAGGGTTAGTGTGCGAAGGAGGTATTTAGTGCTTGGGGCCCAATCCAGCTGGTCCTCTGGAGCGGACAAAGCATTCTGTGGCGGTACTGGACCCAAAATCGTCGTGCCGACTCCTTTGTGGGCGACCTCATACATGCTCTTTCTTCGCGCAAGGCCATGAGAGACAATACCCAACATGTAGTGTGGACGGAGCCTAGGATCGGGGAAAACCTTCTCATTGACCTCTTCGATGATACCCATGCCATTCTGGAGAAACAACACAGTAGAGTCAGGAGTAAGGCGATGGCGAACGGATTTCAGGGCCATAACAGTAATAGGCGCTTTGACGGTAACAATCAAGCATTCGATTTCTTCGTCATCCTCCACGGAGTCATCTAATGACTCTTCAGCATCCGTACCCCGGGTCCCCTCGGTAACAAGACGATCTTCGGTTGGGGATGCACGTTCTGTATGCCAATCCGGGAGTGAATGCCATGTGTTACCGTGGAAGACATTGACATCAAATCCAGTTTTGACATCATCGAGACCGTTGTTGTGAACGGTCAGGCGTTTCTTCCCCTTTAAAAATGTACTATATACGTCCACGTTGTGGAGTAGAAGAGTAATTGGTGGTGGAGAGGGCCTGCTCGCGAGGGAATGAGACACAAACGTTCCTATATTTCCGACGCCGAGAACATGAATTCGTCCTGATAGCCGATGGGTCCCATTTCCCCTCGATAGTTCGTCCGCATCCTGCACCCAAGTTGACATCAGTCGACGAGGAGAAATTTGCCAGGAGTGATAGCTTTTGGTAAGACATGATGCGGATATAGCAGTCCGCCAAAGCGGACGGAACTCTACCATGTGCAATGCTTTGAAAAGGTCGGAGATAAATACTGAAGAGTTCCGGTTCTAGTCTTATTAGAATAGCGACCCTGTCTTAGGCTGGAGAATAAGGGGATCTCGCAAAAACAGCGTGCCAAAAAGAAGAAGAAAATAAGGACAATCGCGGTGATTTCGATTGAGCACCAAAACTCACAGGAAACATTCTGGAGCTTCATACCGCCAAACTCACCGCCTGCAAATGTAAAGTCAAAAGTTTCTAGAATTTGAAGACCTTTCGCATCACTGTTTCTCGTTTCCACCATCCAATTTATTATTGCCCTCAAGATATGGAAACTGCAGATTTACTTCCGCTGCTTGAGCAGCTTGATGACAATGTCGATGACCTTGAAGATGTCCTCAAGCCGATCCTGGATAGCACTGTGGTTGACGCCTCCAAGAAGTTGCCGGTCATGGACAAGGCGAAATTCCATGTGCTGGTGACTTATGCCTTGGAATCTCTTATATTCTGTAAGCATGGATTTTGGTTCATCCGATAAAGCTCCAATCGCTGACTCTATCCCAGCTTACTTACGTCTCCATGGAGTGAATGCCAAGGAGCACCCTGTTTTCAGAGAATTGACAAGAGTGAAGCAGTATTTCGAAAAGATCAAAACACTGGAAACCGAACCAGAACAGCGAACCATGACGTTGGATAAACAGGCGGCTAATCGCTTCATTAAACACGGCCTCGTAGGTGTCGCTTTTCTCTGATATGCTATCTACTGCGTTGATTCTAACTTTTATAGGCTGGAAACGACAAATTTGATATGGAAAGGAAAGAGCAGATGGCGAAGGAAAAGGCACGTGCACAGTTGAAAGCTTCTCTTTTAGCGAAAAAATCGTCCGCAACACCAGAAACATCATCCAGGAACCCCACAAGTGGCTCCGGCTCGGATTCAAGTTCCGATTCCAACCAGGAAAGTAATAGGGAAGAGATGAAAACATCACAAGCTCCGACATCAGGCAGCACTCCCAAGGATAAGAAGAGCGGCGCGAAGTCGAAAGATGCCAAGCAGAAAAAGAAGCGCAACAAGGAGGAACGAAAAGAGCAAAATAAAGAACGAAGGAAGAAGAAGCAGCAGGCGCGGAAGGTCAGGAAAGAAGCATGAAAGGCCTGAGGGATGATTTCAGCACGTTAAGGTTGAAAGACTGCCAGATTTATCTTTGACCCGAAAGGATTCTCTGGGATACTTTTGACCACCGCCCGCATGATCTCCCTGATGCAAAGGCATCTTGAAGATCTTGTTTGATGTTGTCATCCTATGGGCCATAACAGCAAGGATCTAGCTCTCTACAAAATTCTCCAAATTGGTAGAAGAGAAGTATAGCAGATCTCAATTGTCCTCTGACAGCCCCGCCTTGATACGTGCGCAGACATTCTGTTACATCCTACTGTCTTCACAGCTTGAGATGTGCGGGGAATTCCCACTGAATGTAATGGAAACCTATAGGCTCACCATTATCACAGTGGCGACCGTCCATCTTTACCCGAAAATAACACCCCCAAGGCTATTCCTGAGCCAACACGCTGTGGACCGTCAGCAAAGTGACTCACAACGGAAGACGGAGATACAGGATTAATCGCAATGCGGGATCGAAGTCGGTCACCAGCCACACTTATTTAGCATGAATGAACATTCTGGAAAGATTGCCACTATTATACGCTTCTGCATCATGAATAGCTCGATTTTGTGCCCACCCCTACTAAGAATCTATGTAATTTTCGTATCAGCTGACAGGCCTCAACCGACCTTCACTGTAATCTATTACCGAAAAATACCACACGTGGTAAACTCCGCGCTGCCGGGCTGACTAACTCACAGTCAGCCAATGGCAATCAAGCAAATTGACTTGTGCTCCGGAGTTTTCGACTCTTTCTCCGCCATCGGTTCGAGCGTCTTCCTTCTATATAACTTTCTTCCATCCATCTCCACGCCTCCTCTCTCTCTCATCTACGTATCTAAACACCCCCAAACATCACAATCAACATGCCTCGTCAACGCCGTGGTGCCGCTCCTGCGCCTACTCCCGCGCGCAGCGCCCCTACCAGACCTACCGCTCCTGCTCAACCCGCCCACGCCCCGTACGGCCAGCAGCAGCAGCATCCTCACTCGACCGCCGCTCACCCTCCCACCCAGCACGCCCCTCCTCCTCCTGCCCCCGTCCAGCAGAGCTCCGGCCCTGGTCTCTTCGGCCAGATGGCCTCTACCGCTGCGTAAGTGACCCCGGCTCTTTGCACCTTCCTCGTGTTCGCCTCTTCTTTTGCCCCGTCCACCATCTCGCCGGCTACCGGCTATGATATTGGTGGCAAGCCGCAAACCCTGCCAAACTTAGATCACAGTAATCCAAACCGTGCAAATGCTAACTTCTATTCAGTGGTGTCGCAGTCGGCTCCTCCATTGGCCACGCCATCGGTGGTTTCTTCAGCGGCGGTGGCTCCTCAGCTCCTGCTGAGGCCCAGCAGGCCCCTCCCGCCCAAGCACAGCCTATGGACAATGGATTGTGGGCAAGCAACGCTACTAACAGCTCTTGGGAGAACCCGGCCTGCGAGGCTGACGTCCGTAACTTCCGCAAGTGCATGGATGACAACCAGGGCAACATGTCCATCTGCGGATGGTACCTGGATCAGCTGGTACGTCGATCGTCCTTTTTTTCAGCCCCCTTATAGATGTGTGTTTTTGAATGGATACTAATATAGTGGTTTTCTTTTTTTGCGATTTATAGAAAGCTTGCCAGGCTGCTGCTAAGCCATACTAGTTATACTTATATCCATTTTGTTTTGGTCTAGGGTGAAATGAAGAATCAGAAAATTTCTAAGAAAAGTGTGTTGCTTTGGAATGATGACCAGAATGGGTGCATCAATGATTGAATTGTGGTTGCATAGCGGCGTATAAATCTCCCTTTGCTTTATACCAAATTCCGTGCAAGGAATCTGACAATTTGGGCTTTGAAATACGAATATTTACCAGTGTTCTACTCGTGAGATTACAGATAGACACGGAAAGAAAAAAAAAATAAACACATTCCCCTCTTCAGCTTCTAACTTTTGAACAACTCGGAGATTTCAGTAGAACTCCCTGTTTTGCAAGCAAAGCTGGCTGCGCAGGTCCTTCAAGACATTGGGAATGCCAATCCCATATTGGTGATTATCAATCATTTTGTTCAGGTTCATCTTGCTGAATTAAACATAAGCTGTTCCAATGCAAATTATAGGAAAGAGAAACGAGTCGCTGGAAACAACAATAATAAGGATCGACATGTTCTGTAACATTTATATCATTACGAGGGTGAAGCTCATTGTTCATCACTGTCGCTTCGGGGTTCGAAATTAAGCTATAATTGAGACCGATTAGCTTAGTCACTACACAGTACTTGGATGGAATCAAACGACGTACCTGGTTCCCATTATAAAACTGATTCCTATCCCGTTCATTTTCTTGGTCTCTGAGGGTCCGGATCCTGGGACCACTGGATGCAAAAGGCCGTAGCCTCGCTCCGTTGCTGCCGGCTGGTTGTGTGCTGGCGGTAGACGGGGCAGGCTCGGGCCCAGGCCCAGACGGCGCAGCCTGGCCATATCCAAGAAAAGAACCTACGAGCCCCGTCGCTGCACCTACGACAGACGAAACGAGAGAATACCCGGAAGATATTACCCGACCAGGTATACTCGTCACTGCCCCCGAGTATGCGTCTGTGTATGACGGAATGGGAACCATGACGAAGGTGGCTGTAGAGCCGACGATAAGCTCTTTGAGTGTTTTCCCCTCGTCGGCAATGGTAAGATTGCGATTCGGTAAGGGTGTTAGGATATGCTTGAGGTCGTATGGCCGCCTCTCTTCCCCCATCTCACCGTCAAGCCAGGAGCGAACGTCTCGTTGAATGCTCTGGGATGGCAAAAAGCTTGAGCGAACGGATCTTCCATCGAAAAGTCGTACTTGCAGACGATATTGAGAGGGTGACCGCGGTGTCGAGGCCGTAGCGCTTTTCGATGACTCACTCATAGAATTCCCTACAGGAGATGTTGCTAGGGATCTTCGCTCCTTTGCCTCCTTCACAGGGTTCACTTTGCTGGCACTAGCAACGGGCTTCTGAGCCGCGTCAGGCCCCCGAGACTCTGTCACTGGAGTCTCCCTAAGGTCTTTCGATTCTGCCCCCTGATCCACTTTCTTTTTTCCATCCGACGTAGACTTGGTTTGAGTCTTACTTGGCTGCTCCTTTGTCACCGGAGATTGGTTCGATGCCAAAGCTGACACTGGAGTCGTGACGGCGGGACTCGGGCTTGGAGTCGCGGATGGCTCTACATCGTGACTTTGCGGAGCACTCTGCACAGAGGAGGAAGGTGCTGGTGGTGTTCCCTGGGGCTTGCTGTCGTCTAGAGCGGCCGCCAGCCGACCGTGAAAGTCATCTTTGGAGATTTCCGGCACGAGGTATTCGCGCAGCATCCCATTCCTGCGCCGCTGTTAGTGACTGAGCTGCGCGGGGAGCTCCATTCATATAAAGCCCCTCATAGATCATTTGTACCTTATTACGACCGTCGTTGGGTATTTTGAGACCGGGCAGACTGAAGCCAGGAAGCCAGCTTCCGGGCTGTCCTTGGTGATGCGCAATAAGACAGATTTCATTTCTAGTAGCCGTGTAAATACCTAGATAAAGCAATTGGACGAATGTTAGGCCTCAAAAATAACTAGGAAGAGTAGAATTGGTTATGGTACCTCATCACCGGTGAAGTATTCCTCCCACGCCGAACTTGTCTCGCTGTCATCTACTCCGATGTGAGCCACCAAAGGTCCAACACAGAGATGGAGGAGAGCAGACAAACCTTGAACAAAACAGACTACAGCCTTAGCCTGCTGGACTGCTAGCGCAATCCCTTCTTGAAGGGACCCCGAATAAAACATGATGTGCGGATGTGGTGTCGCAGAGGAATGAGGAGTTGCGACAAATGACCGCCGAACTGTAGTTCGACTGATGTCAGTCGAGAACCGGCTCCTGATCACGAGTTTCTCCTCCCATCATCCATCTGAAATTCACTTGTCAACATCCTCCGTTCCTGACCCCTCTTCAACACCGGCCCTTTTCTCCGTGAAAGCTTTCCGGGCCCATACACACTCGCAGCCCAAATTGGACATGCGGTCGGTCTTTTCGGTCCTGCAACGGACCACAACGCCGCCCATATGGCGGGCGACCACCCCGTCCGTTCGGAGCCCTCGCCTAGCCTTCAAGCTCGATTCGATTTGCGCCCGATGTCGCCGACAGCAGCTTCGTTTCTCGAGTAACCAGATGGGTGAAGACCAGCGATGGCTCTCTATCGTTGATCACCCTGCACAGATTGTGCGGACTGGGGGCAAACATGGCCCGGGTCTGATTATTCTCGGTATGGGTTCTCTACTGCTAGGAACTTGCGGGGCTCTATTCTCTTAGGAGATATTTTACTAACTGTTGATCTTATTTTTACTTGATCGAAACTATAGCATTAATTCCCATCATCTCCTTCGCTCTGGGCACCTGGCAGATCCAGCGTCTCGATAGGAAGACAAAATTGATTGCGAAATTTGAGGACCGTCTGGTCAAGGACCCTCTCCCTTTACCGCCGCGAGTCGATCCGGATGCTATCTCTGAGTTTGATTACCGTCGTGTCTACGCTACGGGTCATTTCCGACATGACCAGGAAATGCTGATCGGGCCGCGCATGCGGGAGGGCCAGGACGGCTTCATCGTAATCACGCCGCTTGAGAGGGGGGAAGGAGAGAGCACGGTGTTGGTTAACCGAGGCTGGATCTCGAGGAAGTTGAAGGACCAGAAGAATAGGGTCTCTGGGTTGCCGCTGAGAGAAGTGACCGTTGAAGGCTTGCTACGGGAGCCCTGGCAGAAGAACATGTTTACGCCGGATAACAAGCCAGAGGAAGGAAAATTCTACTTTCCGGATGTTCAGCAGATGGCTGACCTCACGGGTAGCCAGCCTGTATGGATTGAGCAGACAATGAGTAAGCTAGGGATACAACCTACGGAGAGTGTGGGAATGGCTGGCTGACAAAACTATCAGTCCAGGATATGCTTGAGTCGTATGACAGAGAAGCCAAGGGCATCCCCATTGGCCGGGCCGCTGAAGTGAACCTGAGAAACAACCACAGCCAGTATATATTCACATGGTATGTTCCATCTCCGGATCCCTTGATACCTTGCCCCGCAACCAAGAAAATCGCGCTGATAGTTCGCAGGTATGGCTTATCTCTTGCGACGTCTATCATGCTGTGGATGATTATCCGGAAGAGACCTCACGAGGCTACACGCCGTGTCCGTCAAAACCGGAATTGGTAATTTTACCTCTGTAAAATTTGCGCATTCGACCGCGGCGTTCGGATTGTATGATATGGGATATGTTGTATTATATAGTTCATGGAGGCATCGCGAGTCTCATATCCTGTAAGAGTTCTTTCGGCAGATGTTTTTGGGCAAGAGAAAACACTGTTGTTGCGTTGTTGAGATGTCGTTGCCTGTTAATATTAGCACCCCCCTTGAAGCGTCACATCGTCTCAAGGCTACTCACCTCCTTATTAGAGCCGTAACGTCGGACTCGTCAATGGTCTTACGTCCCGCGTGTTTGGAATATGCAGCCAAGTCTTCGCTCGCTTGCTCGAAATACCATGAAGATGCTTGCTCGATCACGGCCAATGTGGTCTTGCTGAGCTTTGCCTTGGACCCTGCTCTTGCCCTTACAAATCGGGTAGCAAGCTTCTTTATAATACCTGCTGGCATATTGGGAACGGGAATACCGTGTCGGGAGAGCTTCTTTTGCTTCCCAACTGCTGTAAAACCATCTTCATCTCGCAATCCTCCCCCAACAATACCAGGACTCTCGCTTAGGGAAACTCTCTCCGGAAGGTTGAGATCTAATCCAAAGCCGCCAGTAATATCCCCAGCATCATCACTGTCGTCGGAAGCACGGCCGAGGTCTGGTTCGAAATCCACTGGCGGAAGTTCGAACCCTTCGTCGTCGTTCATTGGCTGGTCCATGTCTAGATCATCACCAGGGGCATTAGGCGTAGGGAAGTTAAATTCAAAATTGAATCGGCTCAAGTCTTCCGTTTCTCCGCTGTATAAGATTTAGCAAAATTTAGGGTTCACTGATAAAGAAAGTGCTGTGTCAAGTCTTACCCTCGATCGAAAGCACCTTGACTTATGACAGTTTCATCAGCGGCTTCGTCATCATGCACCGGGCCGGTATTGTCGCCACTCTCAGATCCGCTCTCTAGCCTAGGCGCATCTCCAAAGTTCTCACTCAGTCGAGGCCCACCAAAGCTCATCATGGAGAGTCGTGCCCTATCGTTGTCCAATGTAGCTCTTCGAGGGTACTCGACCGAAGTGTGTGTCATGTCATCATCCTCCAAAGCCATCGAGAGCCGTGGCGGACGCATTTCTGGGCTGTTTTCATCGTCCTCCTCTTCGACGTCCTCCAGCGGCAAGGACAGGCGCGGCCGTTCTAATTCAGGCTCGTTGTCAAGTTCGTCAATCTCGTCAAGCTCAGGTTCTGGCTCCGGCTCGGGTTGAACCTGAGGCGATGACTTGATCGGTCGTGACACGGGGGCCAGAGCTGGTCATTATCAGTTTAGTGGGCAGTTTCCATATCACATCATATCGCCGGTGTTCGTACCTTTTCCGAGGTTGCGGAGTATGTCAAACGTTGTCTCGCGTTGTAGTCGTCCGCTCTTTCGGCGATCCCTTCCAGGGGTATTTGCTGCTCGTCGTTGCATCGCACGCAGGCCGTATGGTGTTGACGGAGCACCTGCGCCTCTGTTCCCTGGTGTCCATCGCGAAGCGGACCTGTTGGCGGATGGAGTGGCCGACGTAGCAAATCGGCTGGGAGTAATGGGGAAGTACGAATCTCTAGGAAGTCGCTGAAGCTGAAATAATTTCTAGTTAGTAGATAATTAGATTGGTCTGACGGATTATGCGCCTACTCTTGTGATCGTAGTATCTGCGGCCGGAGGAGATGCTCCAGAGCTATCAGATTCTCGCGCTGGCCGGCGGCCGCGTGTTTTGGGTGTGGCTGACATTGAAGGGTACTGGGGACTATTCAGGCGCAGTATAATATGGAATAGGCCTGTTCCAATATTCCAGTCCTCGATGTTCAATGGCTCGCGGCGACAGGTAAAGTTGGCGAGGGGTCGCGGACTGAAGCGCGTCTTTGACGGCATAACATGAAATCGATCTTTGATTGGTGGAAGCTTATCGATAAGATCGCGATGACTAATCACAAAAAAGTCGCTGAAGAAAACGATTACTTGCAAGCGCCAAAGTTGTACCATTGACAGTCAGTTTGTTTGTAAAAGGCAATTCCAGGTGCTCTTTAGAAATATCAAGCGATATGTCTGGAGAAACAAATACTCCATCTGGTCTAGCCGCCAAGGTGGACAAGAAGCGCAAAAGAAAGGCCGAGGAGCTCTCGAGCAAGGACAAAGCCGCCGCGCCCAAGTCGACTGCAGATGCTTCTGAAAGACCTAAAAAGAAGAAGAAGAACGGAAAGAACAAGCAGAATCAGACGGACGACAAGGAAGCACCAAAGCATATAAGGGGAGAGCCTCAGGAGAAGGAGCGAAAAGCCGGCGTCGACGAGTCGATCGGAAAGATGAACGGCGGGTTGCTCGCCGATCATTTTGCGCAAAAGGCCAAACGCCACAACAAGGAGCTGACTGCAGTCGAATTGAGTGATCTAAGTGTCCCTGGTATGGAGTCTCGTATTTATTCTAATTATATCGGCGCTTTTCGTCCGTCTCCGGCCGTTACTAACGACTGTAGACACTGCCTTCCTTGACACTTCGTCATTCGACGCCCCGAGACAACTGGAGAAGCTCCCTGACTTTCTCAAGGCCTTCAGCCCTAATAAGGGAGTAAATCTTTCGAAGGCGTCCCAGGAAAAGGGTACACCACATACTCTTGTCGTCGCCGCCGCAGGTCTTCGCGCAGCCGATATAGTGAGGTGGGTAGTCGATAACACTTTGAAACTATGGGAAAGGATGCTAATATGGCTGGTTTTGAAGAGCGCTACGAACATTCTCAACAAAGGAATCTCCCATCGGAAAGCTATTTGCAAAGCATATCAAGTTGGAGGAAGCCAAACAATTCTTAGACCGTGCTCGGTATGTAACCTCGCCCGCCGATTTTAAAATGCTAACGAGAGGCTCACGTTGTACTCCATAGAGTTGCAATCGGGGCTGGAACTCCTGCTCGTATATCTGATCTGATCGATTCTGGTATGTTTCTTTCACTATGTCCGTGACGGCTGTGTCGCGTGAGCTAATGCTGGTTATCACAGGGTCGTTGAAACTAGGCGAACTGGAACGTATCGTTGTCGACGGATCCTATATCGATCAGAAACAAAGGGGAATATTCGACATGAAGGAGACACATTTACCACTACTAACGTTGCTGACTCGCCCCGAGTTTCGGGAGCGGTATGGAGCAAAGCAAAAGAAGATTGAGATTTTGATATTTTAAAATGACGAAATTGTATGGGGTTGATCGGCGTTCGTCCAGATGGACTGGTATTTATCCTTGTCCTAGTTTTATATAATGAGAGCATACATAGACAAAATCATTGACAGACACCTCCCTAGTTGTAATGTTTATACTGCAAATAATGTCCGAGTAATTCAATAATCCCAGGGTATCATTTATATGTAATGTACAGATAGTGCGAACAACCAACTAGCCAGTGCAAAACTGCATGGCTTTCTCAATGGCCGCCTCCGCAGCAGACCGATAATGAGCGCAATATTTCGCGAGCTGATTTATCCCTTCGTTGGGGATGCTCACAACCAAGAAGGACAAGAATTTCTCCACCTGGCCGATGAGCCTCATGTCGTATGCCCGAGAAGTGTCTCGCGGGTTCTGAACGATCGTTGAGGAAAGAGTCATCAATGCCACGATAGGATAATGGATTAAGATTCTTTAAATCATAGTTAGCTCATAGCTATGTGAGGAGAACATGTTAAACGAGGTCTGACCACTTACCCGACAAGGCAGGTATTACCCGCAGGCATATACCTCATTAAGTTGATAGAAGCTCTGGCGGCACTGGCACACAGCGACGCAGACATGAAGATTCGTGAATTACACGGTGGGGTGAAAGGAATGTAGACACCGCTGTCTTTGGCAAGATCTATCCCGATGCTAACACCCCTGTAAGCGACCAATCGGTGAATCGCGATCATGCAATTAAAATACGAATAATGAAGAAAAAGCAGAAACACCGATATTTGGGACTGCGGGAAAATGGGCAAAGATTGAGATTCTGGTTGGTATTTTGAAGGGAGATTCTTCTTCCACTGTTGCAGCCTCTCATCTAGCATACCCACAGATGCAATGATTTGATCAAGTGGTCTATCCTTGGCTGCGACTGAGTAGAGGTGCTTGTAGAGTTGACCCTTGATGATTGCAAGTTGACAACATGCTCTGAATGCATCGAAATCCGATTGTCGTTCCGTTGACATGATCCCTGTTGTTGTTTCCGTGGGATTCTCCGTTGGTAGGTTGACACTCATATCGTCGTCATTTTGTGCTAGAGGTCTATCGAAACGAAGAGACATGCTGGGCTGGTTTAGTGTACTTGCAATATTTCAAGGCGCAGGTTTGAAGCATACTCTCGATCAAGGCAGTAAGCAATCCAGAAGACCCTCCGGCGCTGCTCCAGCTCTTCGGGATAGAGTGCCGAATCACCATCGGTCCTCTCTAACCCTATTTGGTGACTCATGCGTATAGCGGTGGAGACCAGGAAACTGCAAGGTTGAGCAGATGTCGTTCCTAGGAGGAACGTGGCCTAGATAAAGGAAGCCTTTAGTCAGATGCTATTTTGGCTCTGCACATAGCAAGGAGACTGTACCATTCCTAGAAGGGCTTGGATGGACCATAAACTTGGGGGACTGATGCAAAGGTCATTCAAGACGGCCAAGGCGTTTTTCATATAGAGCCAGCTCTTTTGATGGTCTGGTTGTCCAAGACTCCGATCGTTGATGCGCAGCATGATTCCCAAGGCAAGCACAACGTTGACACTTGCCCAGCGAGCAGGATTTTGGATCACCGTATCCAGATTGTCGTGACTGAAGAGTAGAAGAAGCTTGGACTTTTGATAGAGTGGGCACAATGAGTTGAAATTCTGCAGATACTCATGAATTAGGGACAAAGTCTCCTCTTTGGAGGGGAGCGGACAGAACGACTTGGGAGAGAATAGATCGTGAAACAAGCCATCGTCCGCTCCAACATGGTGGTAGTTTGGCGGTAGTGAGGGAGCCAACCCAGCTTTCTGGCCCATCCACTCAGTTCCTTCTTGGGATAATGCTTCCAGGCCTATCGCGCGGGTATTAGCCGATAGGAGCAAAATGTTCAACACCCGGAACCACGTACTTTCTGGAGCTGGGGTATCTAATAAACATCTTGGGATAAAAAACCCAGTCAAGGGCTTTGGTAGGGGGCTTTCCTGTTCAGTTGGGAGTCTGAAATCTGCCGTATTTCTATTGATGCTGGGGATGTCACTAGTGGGAGGTGGACCCATAAGCTCCGCATATACATCCTCGGGGTTTGATTCACTTGTAGCCTCGTTCAATACGGTGTCGAAGTCAGAAACAGAAGACGCAGGAGAAAACTGTGCATCCTCAGCTCTGCCTAACATTGATGGAGCAGCAGCTATTCCATCATCCCCTAGATCGAATCCTAGCTCTTGCAGTCGGGCTTCCATTCGTCCAATATTTGTCTCCAACCGATTGATCATCAAAAGACTGCAGCAAGTCAGTTAGTATATTTGCTTGTAAGCCCAGAAAAGAGGTGTTGATAGTCGGTTTTAAGTACTTATTTAAGTTTCTTCTACGTCTATATTCATTCGAATCACTGATGGTCTTAGGCTTCTTGGTATCCGAGCACCTTAGGTTCGGGGTGGCATCCCGTTTTGCGCGATTTGGTTTGGGCTGCTCGCGCGTCTGTAGCAATATATTGTTAGCGCCTGGTTTCTTTATTAGTTGCTTCTTGACACCTACTTTCTGTCTTCGTTGGTTTCTTCTCGTATGCTCTTTTTGCGGCTCATGATCGTGAGCCTGTCCCTGTGTCCTCGGGGTTGGTGGGGGGCGTAGCCTGACAGGGTCGCTCTCCATCACCCCGCTCATTTTTGGAGTGGCGTATGACTAGGTTCGAATGGTGACTGTGAGTTGGCTAGGTCGTGAATCCCAGCCGCAAGATATAGATAGCGACCTTCATCACGAGGCCTGGGTGGTGTTCAACAAGATGTTGGGCGGTTTGCTCCAGACAGGGAAAGCCCAGGATGCCTGGTGTGGGCTAGTTTTAACTAGGATGAAGTTCTACACCAATAAGAATAAACGACCGTGACAATCGCCTTCGTTAGAAGTAAAATTAAACATATACTTATAAGAATAGGGGTGATGGGTTGCGATGCTCTGGGTGTTTTGGGTTTAATTTCAGCCTTTCAAGTTTCCAGTCTTGTCAGTTGTTAATGCGGGCGGCAACACATGGCCACCAGATGACTACGTATCCCCTGATTCATTTTTGGTCTGTCACCCAGGCCTGGACAAAGTATCCGCGGTAAGGCTGAACCGAGGAGTGTTAGTCCTAGCTTACTTACATTCCCTCTCGGGTGCTTTTCGACTTTCGATCCGGTGGACCATCGACAAGGGTCCGCAGCTGTTAACTCCTGCTTAACTCCAGTCGTGGAGAAGTTGTAACGGCGTGTCATCTAAATCTTTCCCGGTCACAGACCCACCACTGCCTGGATGAGTAACCGCTTTACCTACCAATCGTCTGTCTGAATATTCTACACTAAGCCGGATATGATTGAGTTCGGATGCCGGAAGTTTTGTCAAATCAAAACGATAGTTGTATCGAGACGGTAATCTTGGCGCTATGCGCATCCCTCCACTTCTTGGGGATACCTTATTCCTTCGGACCGATTCGTCGTATAAGGTGTACTTGATCTTGAAACGAACTCAATGCCTCATGGCTGCACGCTGGTGCACAGACATGGCAGTGATGGCACCCTTCTTTGGACACGACTTCGAAACGTGGCTGTCCTTCAAGTACGCCTATTTCACGAACATAGATAACCTTAAAAGGCTTAATTAAGATCAATAGCCCCAAGCAGTCTCAATAATTATTACTGAGGAGCTGAAAAGGCAGACAACGCAGCACACAAGAAAAACTAAGAATCACATGAAATGAAATACAATCGTGATATGAGAGATGATCTCACCAATTCGACGCCTATCTAGGTGGTTATGAATGTTCTTGACAGTCGGAATGGCTCGTTCCCGAACCCTTTCGGAACTCGGAGAACAGGGTGACAACGAGGTAAACAAATGATGGAATGATTGGAATGAGTCGAGGCATCCCGGGTGGAACAGCACTATTGGCCCTTGCTCGATAACTCTCGCTAGCCACTGTCTCCTAGTTCCTGGGATACCCGAGATGCTCTCGGGACCCCGGAGGATCTTCTGATAGCTACGATGGCGGTCATGGCTGTTCACTATCGAGATTCAGGACCCGGATACCCATTCATAAACCGTCGCTATGTTTACCATTCCACTCCCGGCCGGAACCTCCACCTGGAAATTCTTTCTCTTTGATAAAATTTGGCTTGATCTGTGTTTCTATTCGCCATTTGAGTGGATCTTGGTGAGCAATGAAGCAATCGCTTGCACGCAAAGTGTAAGCCCCCTCAGTTTATCTCTACCTCCAGGTAGCAATTTTCACAGGACTAATATATAAGCATATGCCCAAAAGTGCAGCCAATTGATCTTGACCTTTTCTGTTGTTCTTTGAAATGTGGTTTCTTTGAGCCCTTCAGAAAGTCGAGTGAAGCTGTACTAAACCCCTGTTGGGCTCATACATCCACATCATTTTTCCTCTAAATTACACTGGAGCCACACCTGGGCTTAACTCATGACCTGAAGAGAGACTAGAGCCACCATGTCTCTCCTTGGGACATTTAACCAAAACCCCTCGCTCTCACAGTCCGTGGTCAGCCATAACGTACCGCAGTCACAAACCGCCCCGGAAATCGCCACGTCTGTTCAACACCCCTCCAGCCCTACGTACACTAGGGCCATTGACAAAGAAAAGAGTGAGGATGGAGAAACTCTAAATGAAGAAGAGGATGAGGTGGAAGCCCGGGTGGGCGACCTGGTTCGACGCCTAACCCGTCAGTCCACTCGAATGACTGCAAAAAGCACCCTTGATAATCCGTTCTCCCTAGACGATCCCGAGTCCACTCTTAACCTCAAAAGCCCTAACTTCAAAGCACGAGATTGGATGAAGATGCTATTGACAATTCGGTCCCGTGACCCTGAGAAATATCCAGATCGAACGGCCGGTGTTGCCTTTAAAAACCTGAGCGTCCACGGATTTGGATCACCGACTGATTATCAGAAAGATGTCCTAAACGCCCTACTTGAGATTGGAACCATCGCTCGCAGGTTGGTAGGCATTAAGATGCCTAGGATCCAAATTCTTCACGAGTTTGACGGGCTGGTCAAGAGTGGAGAAATGCTTGTCGTCCTAGGAAGGCCTGGAAGTGGATGCTCTACTTTTCTAAAGACCATTGCTGGTGAGATGAATGGTATTCAGGTATCGAATAATTCGGTATTGAACTACCAGGGTATGTGCTCCCCAATCTCGTCACGTATTCAACCATGAAGTGCCCCCACTAATATAATAAATTCGTTCTAGGCATTTCTGCCAAGGATATGCAACATTCTTTCAGAGGAGAAGCCATATACTCTGCTGAAACCGACGTTCATTTCCCTCAGTTGTCCGTCGGTGAAACACTCACTTTCGCCGCCCTTGCAAGAGCCCCACGAAACCGCTTTGATGGAGTCACTACCAAGCAATATGCAGAGCATATGAGAGATGTAGTCATGGCTATGTTAGGTCTCTCTCACACTATCAACACCCGTGTGGGTAACGATTTCATTCGCGGAGTCAGCGGTGGCGAACGAAAGCGCGTGAGCAACTCTACAGTCAAAGAAAATCTGTTTGACATCGTCACTGACATGATACTAGGTATCTATTGCGGAAGCGACCCTGAGTCAGAGTCCATTACAATGCTGGGATAATAGTACCCGAGGTCTTGATAGTGCGAACGCTTTGGAGTTCTGCAAGAACCTGGGCCTAATGAGCAAGTATACAGGCACGTCTGCCTGTGTAGCCATCTATCAGGCATCTCAAAGTGCATATGATGTCTTCGATAAAGCCACTGTGCTGTATGAGGGAAGACAGATTTACTTTGGCAGAACGACAGATGCAAAGAAGTTCTTTGTGGACATGGGCTTCGAGTGTCCGGAACGGCAAACCACGGCAGACTTCTTAACATCTCTCACGAGCCCATCGGAACGCTTGGTCCGCCCAGGATTTGAAGGCCGCGTTCCCCGCACTCCCGACGAATTTGCAGCTGCTTGGAAGGGAAGCCAGGCGTATGCCAAACTTATCCTGGAAATTGAAGAGTTTGAAGCGCAATATCCCATCGGCGGCTCATCTTATAGTGCCTTTGTGGAGGCTCGAAGGGCCATGCAAGCAAAGCACCAACGGGTCAAATCGCCATACACCATCTCAATGTGGAATCAAGTGAGCATCTGTTGCACACGTGGGTTCCAGCGCCTTCGTGGAGACTTCAGCTTAACCGCAACTGCGCTGGTTGGCAATTTTATCATGGCTCTTATTATCGGCTCGGTGTTTTTCAATCTTCAGGAAGACACTAATAGCTTCTACGGTAGGAGTGCTCTGCTATTCTTCGCGGTGCTCCTGAACGCCTTCTCTAGTGCTCTGGAGATTTTGACCTTGTATGCACAACGGCCTATAGTTGAAAAGCATGCGAGGTATGCATTCTACCACCCCTTCGCTGAAGCCGTGGCCTCCATGCTGTGTGATACACCTTACAAAGTAATCAACTCTTTCACATTCAACCTACCCTTATACTTCATGACCAATCTACGACGGGAACCGGGTGCCTTCTTCACCTTCTGGATTTTCTCTATTGTTACCACATACACCATGTCGATGATTTTCCGAACAATCGCGGCAACGTCTCGCTCGCTTTCTCAAGCCCTTGTGCCCGCAGCGATATTAATTTTGGGCATGGTGATTTACACTGGGTTTACAATCCCCACTCGAAATATGCTTGGCTGGTCCCGCTGGATGAACTATATTAACCCAATCGCGTACGCATTCGAGAGCTTCATGGTCAATGAGTTTAATGGCCGACGTTTCCCCTGTTCTCTTATAGTTCCATCGCAAGGAATGTATGAGAGTATATCAATGGACCACCGAATCTGCTCCACAGTTGGTGCCCTGACTGGATCGGATATTGTGGATGGAGGGCGGTTCATCGAGCTGAGCTATAATTACACCAAGGGACACTTGTGGCGAAACATGGGCATTCTGTTTGGTTTTATGTTCTTCTTTGCTTTTACTTATCTTCTTGGTACCGAGTATATCTCGGAGGCGAAGTCAAAAGGTGAAGTCCTTCTCTTCCGCCGCGGACATCAGCCAGCACTCCCACCCACTGATGCTGAGGGCGCCGCCCAGCCGTCAGGAGCTGCAAAAACGGACGAGTCTTCTCCTCAGACTACCGCTGGAATTCAACGGCAAACCGCCATTTTCCATTGGCAGGATGTCTGTTATGATATCAAGATCAAGAACGAACCGAGGAGAATTTTAGACAATGTCGACGGATGGGTCAAACCTGGAACTTGTACCGCATTAATGGGTGTCTCCGGAGCAGGCAAAACAACCTTGCTGGATGTCCTGGCAACACGAGTCACCATGGGTGTGGTAACAGGAGAAATGCTTGTGGATGGGCGCCCTCGTGACCAGTCATTCCAACGTAAAACCGGCTACGTACAGCAACAAGATCTACATCTATCGACTTCAACAGTCCGTGAAGCGCTCAGGTTCAGTGCTTTGCTTCGCCAGCCAGCCCATCTCAGCCGAAAGGAGAAGCTTGACTACGTCGAAGAGGTGATCAAACTCCTTGGTATGGAGGCCTACGCTGATGCGGTTGTTGGAGTTCCTGGAGAAGGATTGAACGTCGAGCAACGCAAGCGGCTGACAATTGGTGTCGAGCTTGCTGCAAAGCCCCAGCTTCTTTTGTTTTTGGATGAGCCTACTTCAGGCCTTGACAGTCAAACTTCGTGGTCTATTCTGGACTTGATTGACACTTTGACTCAACACGGCCAAGCAATCCTGTGCACTATTCACCAGCCCTCGGCGATGTTGTTCCAGCGGTTTGACCGTCTTCTCTTCTTGGCAAAAGGTGGCAAGACTATCTATTTTGGAGAAATTGGCCAGAACTCATCCACGCTCTCAAATTATTTTGAACGCAATGGCGCTCACCATCTCTCAGCTGGCGAGAATCCGGCAGAGTGGATGTTGGAAGTCATTGGCGCAGCACCCGGCTCTCACAGTGACATCGACTGGCCCAAGGTGTGGCGAGACAGTGCCGAACACACGAAGGTTAAGGAACACCTTGCTGAATTGAAATCGACCTTGTCTGCTATGCCAGAGGAGAAGTCTGATCCGACTGCGCTCAAGGAATTCGCCGCATCGTTCTACGTCCAGCTGTGGGAATGCTTAGTCCGCGTCTTTGCTCAATACTTCCGCACGCCGACCTATATTTGGTCTAAAACCGCCCTCTGCACCCTCACCCCTCTTTACATTGGCTTTTCCTTCTTCCATGCTAGCAATTCTATCCAGGGCCTTCAGAATCAGATGTTCAGTGTGTTCATGCTGATGACAATTTTTGGTAACCTAGTCCAACAAATCATGCCTAACTTTGTCACCCAACGCTCTCTCTATGAAGTGCGTGAACGTCCCTCAAAGGCATACTCATGGAAGGCCTTTATGTCAGCAAATATCATTGTTGAGCTACCCTGGAATACTCTCATGGCAGTGCTTATCTACTTCTGCTGGTACTACCCCATTGGCCTGTACAACAACGCAAAGCCCAACGACCAAGTGACCGAGCGCGGCGCCCTCATGTTCCTGCTAATCTGGACATTCTTACTCTTCACCTCGACATTCTCGCACATGGTGATTGCAGGAATCGAACTAGCTGAGACCGGTGGCAACGTCGCCCAGCTCCTGTTCTCCCTTTGCTTGATATTCTGCGGTGTCCTTGCAACAAAGGATGACTTGCCCGGCTTTTGGGTCTTCATGTACCGCGTGTCCCCATTCACATACTTGGTTTCTGCAATGCTCTCGACCGGTCTCTCTGGTACCGACGCCAGATGTGAGCCAGTCGAGTATCTGACCTTCAACCCGCCCCCCGGCCAGTCATGTCAGCAATACATGAGCGAGTGGATCAACACAACGCACAGCGGGTACCTCGAGTTCCCAGACGCAACCTCCGACTGCAACTTCTGTACCATGGATAAGACGGACACTTTCCTCCTGAACATTGGCAGCAAATTTGATGATGCCTGGAGGAACTTCGGTCTAATGTGGGTCTACATCATCTTCAATGTCGCCGGGGCGGTCTTTATCTATTGGCTGGCTCGCGTGCCCAAGGGCAAGAGGGCCAAGGGAACAACTTGAGTATGGAGATGTTTCCTCTCATCTTAAAAACTAGGCGTTTGGCCTTCTTGCTTCCTTATTTACCTCTGCCAGTGAGGTCAAATGGTCCGCCTGGCTTTCATTCCTTTTACCATACTACTGTTCTCTCTAGTTTGGTTTTATTTTTCCTTTTACTGTATCTTTTGAACCTTCATTTGTGATTTTCCTTCCCTTCTACTCCCACCTCTTGGACTATAGACTTTTTAACAAGTGCTATTTTATTTTGTTATACTATTGATAGACTACACACAAATCAAATACACGCGTCATCACTTGCTTATATAAAATCCTAACAGTTTGTAAAGTAATAAATTGTACATAAAAACGATGTATAAAAGTTCGACACCTCAGGCCTCAACAATTTTACCCCGATTCAGACTCAAGAGTGGGTCTTCTCTCACCGCCAAAATAATTTAAAATTCTCCGCCCGGCAGAAAAAGTAAGTTCTCCACCGGTTTATCTTATTTTTTTTTATTAGCCTTGTTTTACCCATACATTCATTCTTTTCGGGCTTGGGTTTTACAAAATTGATTTTTTGATATCATACTAAAATGGGAGACAAGAAGCGCAAGCTCACTCAGGACCCGACGCAGGGGGGTGATGTACCTGTGACGACTGCTGTTGAGTCGGGGAAGAAGGAGAAGCGGGAGAAGAAAGACAAGAAGGAAAAGAAGGCGAAGAAGGAGAAGAAGGACGTTGAGAAAGAGGAGGAGAGGGAAGAGCCAGAGAAGAAGGAAAAGAAGGAGAAGAAGGACAAGAAGGACAAGAAGGACAAGAAGGACAAGAAAGAGAAGCGGAAGAAGGAAGCCAAGGCCGATGAAGCTGAGGACGAGTCCGAAGATACTAGCAAGGTCAATGGCGCCGCCGCTGAAGAGAAATCGAAGCCCGAACTGGAGCAGGACGCGATGGACGTCGACGTCGGCGGCGAAGAGTCAGTGAAGGAGAAATCCAAGTCAAAGAAGGACAAGAAGAAGGACAAAAAATTGAAAGAGAAGAAGGAAAAGAAAGAACCTACCAATGCTGAAAACGAAGCCGAGCCTGCTCCTGAAGCTGAAGAGAAATCAAAAGGTTCTCGATTTATTTGCTTTGTCGGTAAGTGACACCCCTCCGTCCCAATTGCTATCTACATTTGCGCTGCGCAGCGCGAATTCTCATCTGATATCATTCAGGAAACCTCCCCTACTCCGCAAACTCCGAATCCCTCAAGGCGCACTTCGAGAAAATCCAGCCGATATCCGTGCGAGTCGCGACGCAACCAGATAAACCCACCAAGAGCCGCGGGTTCGGGTTCGTCGAGTTCGATAACTACGATCGCATGAAGACGTGTTTGAAGTTGTATCACCACTCCACATTCGATGATGGGAAGTACCCGCCTCGACGGATTAACGTTGAATTAACGTGCGTCTACCCCTCCCGCCCCCCAAAAATCCTGTATGTCCTCATGATAGGATTCGTATATTGACCTATGTTTCCAGGGCCGGCGGCGGCGGTAAATCCGAGAACCGAAAAGCCAAGATCGAAGCGAAGAACAAGAAACTCGCGGAGGAAAGACAGCGTGATGCCGAAAACATCCAGCAGGAGAGGAAGAGAAAAGTGCAGACGGAGGAAACCGGTACTGATGACTATGCACACATCCACCCCAGTCGAAGGATGCGTATGGCGTAGTTTCAGGTATACTTTGGAAAGGAAAGGGGGTTTATTAGATCTGTATATCTGCACCCCGATTGACTCGGGGGGCATTGGATGGGAAAAGTATGGCGATTATATATTCCTTTTGTTGCATCGCTTGTTTTGGCTTTTTGTGTATGTTCAGCTGAGATATCCTTTCCGTTTTCTTGCACTATGTGGGAATGAGTTAGGTAATGTTGATGTAATGTTGATGTGAGACGATTACTCCATTTTCCAAACTGTATATATATATAGAAAAAGTGTGTGCTATCGCCTTTCTGACTGAGAAATCATCCTTGCGGCTTGATGTATATCTACATCTCGTATAGTTCTGAATCCCAACCTGACCGGAGCAAATGAGGGGAAAACCAAATCAAAAGCCAAAAGCCACAGGCGTTCAATGCATGGTATTGTATGACATGTTACATCTTTATACTGCATTAAGGCGAAGAACAAAAAATGCAAACGTTGCACGGTCCTCTTGAACTCGGCGTCAAGAAAAGGGAATGGGTAAACATCAGGATCATCACACCTAATCAGGAGGTGAACAAGAACAGGGCAATCAAAAGAGTTCATCAAAATCGAGGGGGCCTGAGAAAAATGCCCCCAACAACCGAGACGCCGGATTAGTAGTAGTTATTTATATTATAGGTCGAGGGTAGAGTATAGGAGAGGATGAGAGCGATCCGGCTTTACAGAATCACACACTTCTTGCTCCTTGGTTTCGTCGCAGGTCGCGGGTTGAGAACGGCGCTGAAAAGTAGACATCAAGTTAGCCCTCGAATAATTCACCCAGCTGTTGATAAAAAAAAAAAAAAAAAAAAAAAACTATATCCAACATACCGAATGGCTTCATCAAAAACACTCTTGAGATTGCGTTGCGTGAGGGCCGAACACTCGAGGTATTTGTGCGCTCTGATTTCTTTGGCCACGGTCAGGGCCTCTTCGTACGAGACAGGCTGCGCCTTTCTGATTCGGAGGGCTTCTATGGTGGCTGGGTCGTCTCGCAGATCAAGCTTGGTTCCGACGAGGATGATAGGGACGTTGGGGGCATGGTGTTCAATCTCGGGGAACCACTGTATACAAGGTTAGTTCCAAAACATGCTTGATCCCAGACTAGTTGCCCTGCAGCTTGCCGAGGATGGAACACAAAGAGCGCGATCGGGAAGAGGTAAGCACCTTGGCTTTGACGTTGTCAAAGGATGGAGGGCTGACGATGGAGAAGCAGATAAGAAACACGTCGGTTTGAGGGTAGGACAACGGGCGAAGTCGATCATAATCTTCCTGTCCAGCAGTATCCCAAAGACCTAAGCTGATTGGTCTGCCATCTACCATCACACTAGCTGTATAATTATCAAATCTGGGGGGTCCGGGTCAACAATGGGTTCGCATCAGATGAAGATGAGGGACAGGGCCACGGACACGGTAGGTATGTATTCCCCAGGGAAAGCGTTGGTTGTGTACGAGATGAGGAGACATGTCTGTGGATTTGAAGAAGGCCAATAAGCTAGCTGGTCGATAACAATTCCAATCACGGCATAATGTAGGAGCAGAGCAAGAGCTCATGATCGGAAGAGAAGATACTAACCTTGCCGACCGCACCATCTCCCGTCACCACGCACTGTACAGGGAACATCCGTTAGCCGTGGTGTGCAGATTCGACCGATTGAGTGGAGATTGGGACCAAGCGAACCTTAAGGGATTGCGTAGCAGGGCCTGTCGCCATCCTGACTCAAATAATAAGGAACCAAAAGCTATATACACGATTGCGACGATAACTAAACACAAGGGGGCGAGAGAGAGCAATCGAACCAGCGGTGCGGGAGATAGCGTGTAAAGGTGGTGGTGGTGGTAGAGGAGGAGGATTTGACGGGCGGAGACAGCGACCAGCGAAACGGGGTAAGTGTAGTTGGTCAAGTATCTGCACGGAGCATGGCAACGCCGATCGGTCACAGATATCGATGGCAGAGGTAAACCGGTGAGGGAGAAGAGGGAAGAATGGCGGAATAGGAATACAATGAGGAAGGGGGGGAAAGTCAGCTGTGAAGAAGACAAAAAAAATGCAAAATGCAGAGATGGTGATGATGATGGAGGAGAGAGGGGAACGAAGAAGAGGACAAGAAGGGGAAAGACAAAGGAGAAGTTGAGTTTTGGTGGTTGGGAGGAGGAGAATAATTGGGGAGGGGGGAGAAGCTCCGTCGACGATACTAGTCGCCGTAGCTCAGGATTGATTGATTGAACCTGAATGGACGATGCTGAAGGGATGGATTCTGTTTAGTTTGATAGCAAAGGAGCCAACCACAGCGTCCAGCGAATCAACCCAAAAACGAGGTCCGCTGGAGCTTGAGAACGATGAGGGGAGCGTTTCCAGCGCCAATGGTTGATCAAAGATGCTTGTCCATCACATCCATGGAATCCTCGGTATTTGATCCAACAACGATATTGGAAGAATAATAACAATAATAAACATGATAATCATATCCTGATCAAAATAAGAACAGCCGAAATAATGAAACCAAACTGTCTCCTGAACCAGACAAGTGGTGGACTTGGACCCAGGGAACGGCAGACGTTTGTTTGGTTCAGGGGATTTCACCCTCTTTGCTAGGTCCTTCACTCACGAGGGACTCTTTATTTATTCCCTCGATTATCCGCCCGAATTCTGCGAAAAACCTACAAGAATCTAACCCGGTACTCCTCGAGCTTGACCGCTACTGGATGCCCCAGAAAGGTACCAATGAGCCAGTCTCCCCTCGATATCGCCCTGGGAAAGATGACTGGCCCGAAGATGCACGAATCACCACTTCCTCCATGGCTCCTACTGTTGGCGGCGCATGGATGGCATCCTTTGGATCTCCATATTGATTTCAACATCGACATGGTTATCCCACTTCATCAGAATTAAACTCTCCCACCCATCCAATTCAATCACTGCAATCCTGCAGTTCTACTAACCAACCTAAACTCGCGACACGCCCGCCGAACCAGGCAAGGTCCCATCGCCACCAACCTTAACCTCAGCTGGCTTCTCCATCATGTAAAAATCACGAGTATACGAATCCAAGGCCGCTTGTTTTCGATACCTGTCTAGATTCCCCTCCCATGCTCAAGTTGGCAATTATATCGTTAGCTAACTAAATGGATGGCTGGCTGACTTTATTGAGTTGCGCCACGGGCTCTTTACTAGTCCCGAGTTTTCCTCACGCATGATCCGATTCTCCTTCTCGAGGGCGAATGCATAGTTAGAAATAGTTAACACCAGGTTCCGTGGCGTTTACCTGAGGAGTGAACTCGCTGAGATACTTGGAGACTGAGAGAAACACTCCTTGCTAAAGTCTGTTACGATTTCCCTTGCAGATCCTGCCAAGCCTATGTGTTAAGACTCCCAATATGGCTCTCCACTGCACTGTTTATGGAGAAGAAAGCGACAAAAGGCTCAAATGGTATCTCGGTTAAAGAAGATGTATGTACAGTTTATGCCAACTATCCACATGTTCCTTCAAAGCTCTTTTGCAGATGCCGAATTGGCATCTGATAACATAAATAGGGAAAGAGGGGGAAAGAGAAAAGAGAACCAGCTACATCACTGGAGGTGCAGCAAATGTATCAGGAATCCCGTCAAAAACCCAGTTCAGCGAGTCAAATACTTCTGAAAATCCTGCTTCGCTAAGAAACGCTCCGCCTTGGTCGAAATTGGGTGGGTAAATCAAACTGGGATCCTCCAATGATTCATCCTGTCGAGGGATGGCGGTGGCTGAAACATTAGGATTGGCCATGGGGGCTAGGTTCTTGTTAAAAAGACAAAAATATAACTATAGAAGGAGACATACCTTGCGGATCGTCGACACCCTTAGCTGGTCGGAATCGATGCCGCCAACGCCACACAGTGTCGTAAACATGGCTCATGCTCATGCGGCATCGTACTTTGAGTTGCAAACTCCCCTCTCCCGAGGATTCCTCGGGAGCACCCGCATTCCACATCTGCGCCAGAATATCCGCTAGTCGGACGGGACGATCATGGTCCATGACACTGATGCGCCTCAGAGCTGAGATTGCGCCGTTGAACAACAATTTACCGTGTTCAAAATCTATGTGTCGTCTAAAATCACTTTTGAGAAGCTTCATGAGGGCGAACGCAGCAGACACAATCATCTGGAGGATGTAATTGGTCGCATGGCCGATCAGTTCTCCGGGTGAGGTTTCAAGGTCTAGGACCCGACCCAGGAATGATGTCGTTGCAATAAAAAGCTTTGTCAAATCATCGCTTCGTGCGTTAGAGCCTAAGAATACAAAGTATCTTAGATGGAGTTCAGCGGCTCGTAAATGGATCATGTTAATTTCTGGAAAGCATATTAGCAACGCATAAAATCTCTAGCTGTAAAGGAGGCCATACGGGAAATATCTCGACTGAAGTCCAGCTCCATCTCTCTGAGCTCATTCTCCAAAAGTTGAACAATCAGAAGCTTTTCGGAGCTGATGAACTCTGCAGGATCCGGCCTGCTGCTATACAGAGCCTTGGTTACCCGGTCACAAAACTTTTCGATGCGTAGTCGTGTCCGTAGATCATCCGAGGGGCGGTAGTCGGCATCTCCGAGAGATCCAGGTTCTAGGGCCCAGTCATAGATTGTGTTTGGAGGTTGCCCATAGCCGGTAGCAACGCTATTTAGGGCTTCTGTAAGCTAAGGGATGCCAATAAAATAAGAATGAGATACTCACTTTTGCGCCACTATGTTACATATTACCCATGTCTGTAGTCGGTCCTTTACGGCTTCCCCTTGGCCCTCCATTCGAAAGGTTGTGAATTCTTCAGCTTGCACTGGACGGTGCAATCCCAACTGCATGGAGATCTGCATCATCAACCCACAGAGCATGAAGGTAGCGTCAGTTCTTTGGCTAGTTGTAGGAAGGGGCCACGTGCAAAGGAGGCAAAGAGCCTTCACGACGCGGTAGTCTTGCGGTACACCGGTGATGGTTGACCAGAGGAGCCTGCTGAACGGTCCAAAAAGTGCACTTAAGAGACCGGGTTCAGATGGTGCCCTTCGGCTAGCGACACAGATTATCGTCCATGCTTGTAGGGGACAACGTCGAAGGTACTCCTCAGGAGGCTTCTGCGGGTTGAGAAGGGGAAGAAAAGGGTGATAGTATTTGAAGAACCTTAATCTTTGTCAGACAGGCGCACGGAATGGATGGAGAAGGGGGCAGGGATCATTACTGGTCAAACAGCCGTGCCACTCTTGGTCGAGACAGTGAGACATCTTCCAATCTCCAGGCGTTATCCTCTTGAGAGAGAATGGATACATCTCTGTGCATAGTGAGGGGGGTGGCCAGTGCCTGTGATTCTAACGGGGTGGACAAAGGCCGCGTTCTGTTTGAAGCCGCAGAGTTAGGGCCACAGAATACATCCTCTGAGCACTGGGATAGGTCGTCACTGGCATTAGCTTCGACTGCATGCGCATGGTGATCTCCGTTGGTAGCAAGTCGTCGGCGAAGATCCGCAATCTCCCTTTCCATTTCAGCATTTCGCCTGCCAAGGGAGAATTGTTAGTAAAGAAACAGAGACATCGACACACGGCGATATAGATTAAAGGCTGCAGGTACCTTCTTTTAGAGATACGCTTGAAGGACGGTTCAACCTTGCATTCGATCTGCAGCCGTCGACAGCGAGAGCAAGCGTCGGCGGGGTGCTGGACAATATCACATCGAAGCTAGGAAAGTTAACCCCCGCCATGTTGAATGTAGTAGCCCGTGGCCGGACAGAAGTGATGAGAGAGAATGAACGCCGCCAGTAGTAACTATATAGTTCCCCTCTGGACTCATGGGCGCAGAACCTGGGGTCGGCTAACATACCTTCTGCTGCTTACACTCGTTACAAGCCTTTCGACACCCACCCCGCCGCTTCCCCGTAACAGGCGGGACCTTCTCCATCTCCCCCGGCTCCGATATCCGAGTCGAATAATCGAAGCCTGACAGCGGACGCGGGATTCTGGCGTTGTTCCGAAGGTCGCTGGAGGTGCCCGGGGGCGTTATCAGATTCCCATGTGTAGGCAGCCCATTAGGTGCCAAAATACCCCGAAACTCCAGATCCATCAGTATAAATCAGAACTCAACCCTCCGGTATGGAACCGCGGGGCCTATCAACACATGCAAAACCGACAGTGCAACAACCAAGAAACTGGTGCAGGTGCCGGAAATCGGCAGAAAATTCTGGTGGTTCCTGTCCGCGATACTCGGCGCTTCTGATTTGGGTAAGAATGAGGACGGCTGAGTCATCTCGACACCTGGGGCAACAATAGGTCTCGACTTAACTCCGCGGAACTTCATCTTTCAAGTCACTCCTGCAACTCCCTTAAATCCCTACATCAATATGATGGCTTTCACTAAAGAGTATTATCGAGGCATAGTTATGCGAGTCTTACCGCTAACCGAGCTGTTATGACTAGAAACTCTGGGGGGATGGGGGAAAATTAAACTAATTCAGCAACCCGGTGTGAAATGTACATTCAGTTTATTTCAAAGCACCCGTTTCACCATCTATTTTGGACCATGTGCTCGCTCTCGTGCGGTGAGGTAAAATATTCCTTACACCCGTGACCACTCCAGCCATTTCCCTCGAGACATTTTTGGTTTGCTATAATCCAATCGCAGACTAGATGGCCGTATCTCCTCGCGTATCCGATCCATCCTACCTCAGGGATACTCAGACTTCTCGCTAGCTCCAGGATAAAAGTCTATCCTAATGGTAGTAAGGGGCCTTAGCCTGGAGATCGTAGCTTGTGCGAATCCTCTCAACCAAATCTCCTCCGCGCTGCCGACGGCCTCCCAATCTACCTCGAATTGGTCTTCGAGTGTGAAGTCCCAAACAAACGTCTTCAGCTTTGGGGTAAGCCACGAATCAGCTTCGACGGCAGATGGTCCTAACACCTGGCTCATGTTCCATCTCGATATACGATATACGTAGATATTCTAGGTTGCGAAAGTCGATTGCGTTAAATGGGCGGCATCTGCCTGCAATCGACAGTCTGCCAATCTCGAGAAACTTTATAATGTCCCGATGAGATAGAAGCCACGAGTGAAGCATTGGTAAATCAATGTAGTTGCATGGCCTCCGACAGGCGGACAAGGTCAGATGAGTCAAATTTTGGCCATAGGATGAGGTCTCTCGTCCCGTGTGATGTGTCGATGCCGTTAGTTAGTAGCCTGCTGAGCGGTGCGGTTTGATACATCTAACCATGGCTTAGCCATCCCGGTTGTGTTTCTTCTCGCATAGGATTAGTTTAATACCGTGTGCAGATGCTCCTGATTCGCCACCGACTGGCCCCAGTTATGTAGAAGGCTCCCTGTTTCCGAAAATTTCCAAAGAAGGAATACCGTGAATACGGTTGATGATCGTTCGGGCATTGAGATAGCCTTCTCCTCGCCAGCAGCCTGGATGAACCACGCCAGAAGCTCCTCTCGTGGGCCACATCCTGCCACGCCACAGGTTTTTAACATCTTTACTCCAGGCAGTCAGGAGAAGATGTTACTGAGGAGGATAAGGTCTTCCTCATGAGGGATATTCTTTTCTTTCAATGCCACCCGGAGGATCCGACAGTGTTTCCCTGATAAAACGTCTTTCGCAAGGGTAACATGGAGTAAAGGTAGTCTTGTAGGTTGGAGGAGTGGAGGCCCTGGACGATACTGATGAGCATTGGTTAGGTTGATGGTATGGTACAAGAAAATATTCGCTATGCGGTGGAAGCCACGGCATGTGAAAACTAGGTTTTTGGCGGATATATACTCGTAGAGCTTGGGGTATCTTTCTTAAATTGGTCCTTCTCTTGCTGCTAAATCCAGTATTGAGACAAGAATCTCATCGGGAAGATTGAGGATAGGCGCTCTGCTCAATGTTAGCCCATTATTCAACGCCATGGGATTATGGCTATTGACTTGCGAGCAGGGATGCCATGGCTAAAGCCAGTGGGTTAAGAAACTCTAGCCCTCCTGAAATAAGTGAGGATGTATGGAGGATTCATTATTGTGCTGCATGTATTTAGCCAAAGAGCAAGTAGCAGAATCACGGGACGTAAGATGAGCACTACAACCAACTCTCTCTCCTCGTCGCTCGTACACTTGTGAGGCTCACATGGCTCTATACTCACGCGCCTACCAAAAATGAAAAGAGCACTTGCTGTGAGTGAAGGGGTGTGGGTGGGTACATATGGCAGTTATGGAGTACTGATTCCATCCATCCCTTTGGAGATTAGTAGTACGTACATACCTAGGTAGGTACCTAGCTATCTCGTAAATGAGGCAAATTATGAACATGCTATTAATGAAAGGTGTTCGGTCTCATGGTTTTATCCAGTTTGTACCTGAACAGACTAAGCCTCACACTAAACCGGAAACAGAAACAAACCCCTTCCACATGCACCAGCCATACCGAGAAGAGTAACTTGGCTACACTCCCCCCCATACCGTCATCCACTTGGCTGTTAGGCTTCCGTCATTATTCGGGTTTAAAGATTCACTCCTCCTCTCCTCCTCCCGACCGATTTTTACATCCCACAGCTCTATCATCTATTCCTCTTCCTAACTCTATACCTCCACATCTCATATGGCCGACGACACTTTTCACGATGGCCCTGCGCCAGCCACGCCTTTGTCCAGTAACCCCGATGCGCCACCCCTAAGCGCTGGTTCTGCCGACCATTCCGCTTCGATCGGACAGGTTCGATCAGGGCCACCACCTATCTCGGAGGAGCTGAAGGCTCGTCTAGATAAGGTCACTTATTCAGATGTGAGAAACCTGACCTGCAGTTTTCAGACATACCCGGGAAGTCACGAGTCAGTGCAACCCCACTGACATCAAGCCACATAGATCGGCGTCAATACTCTCCTGAACCGATTGAAACAGAGCGTTGCGTCCGCCAGGGTTCGTTCATATGCCCCCATAACCGTGACAGGCGAAGGTTTTTCGTTGCTAACGAGTGGCCCTCGTTGAATGCAGGACTTTGCCGCATTTCTCAAAAAAAGATCGACTCTGGAAGAAGACCACGCTCAGGGTCTGAGGAAGCTGTCTCGCTCTCTCTACGAGGCCGCGCATCGCACTGAGAACCGCCAAGGGACCTACAGCCATGGCTACAACGAACTTAATCGGTTCCATGACCGCATGGCGGATCATGGACTCCAATTCGCGGTGTCCCTGCAACAGATGGCGGATAATCTGACGGAGCTTGCAACAAACATTGAGCGGGGCCGGAAGCAGTGGAAGCACACCGGACTGAGTGCTGAAAAGAAAGTCCTTGACGCAGAGGCGCTGGCGGAGAAGGCAAAGGCTAAATACGAATCTCTTGCGGAACAGTTCGATCGGGTCAAGACCGGAGAAAAGGCCGGCGGAAAGTTCGGTTTCAAGGGAACCAAATCCGCCGCCCAGCAAGAAGAGGACTTGTTGCGCAAGGTCCAAACTGCGGACTCGGATTACTTCGCTAAAGTTCAGGAGGCCCAAACAGCTCGTCAGGAACTGATTTCCACCCACCGACCTCAAGCCGTACACAACATCCAGCAATTGATCTCGGAATGCGACTCGGGTGTGACATTGCAGCTGCAGAAGTTCGGTAGGCTTGACCCTCGCTGATACTTATGAATGTCTACTAACGTTGTCACTAGGAACATTCAATGAGAAGCTGTTGCTCGGACAGGGATTGGTTATCAGTCCGTTGAAAGAAGGCGCGGAGAACGCTGCTACCCCCCCCAAGAGTCTGTATGAGGTTATCTCCCTGATAGACAACCACAAGGATTTCCATGATTACGTTCTCAGTCATGAGAGCAACCCCGGAGCAGTGGCTTCTGAGCAGATCAAATACCAGCGTCACCCGGTGAGCCAGACCTTTGATCTTATTTATTTCTATGCCTTTGCCTCCTAATGCGGTGTTTAGACCCTTGGTGGCCCGTCCGGACCGGCGGCTCCAGCGTCGCAACCTAGCTCAGTTAATACACGACAGTCTGTTGTGCTTCCCCAATCGTTCTCTCAGCAAGCTCCCCCTCCTACACAGCCGCCTTCTCAACCTCCGGCTGCAGCACCACCGGCACCAGCACCGGCTCCCGCTTTTCAACCGTTGCCCTATCCGCAAAACCCGGACTCCTTCTCATCAGCGCCCTTCCAACCACCCTACCCAACTTCCGCTCCATACGAGCCTCAGTTTGTTAATCAGCCTGCAGCCCCGCTGCCCAAGGGTCCACCACCGGGTAATGGCTACCAACACCTGCCCCCTCTGAAGCCCGTGTTTGGCGTATCTCTGGATGATTTGTATGCTCGAGATGGAACTGCAGTTCCTATGATCGTGTACCAATGCTTCCAGGCCATTGAACTGTTTGGACTGGATGTGGAGGGTATTTACCGACTCTCTGGCAGCGCAAACCATATTAGCCAAATGAAATCCCTGTTCGATAACGGTGCGTGCACGACCTGTGAGCTATGTTATGCGCTATTATTGACTATTCCGTTGCAGATTCATCACAAGTGGACTTCACCAACCCCGAGAATTTCCACCATGATGTGAACAGTGTTGCGGGTCTTCTGAAGCAGTTCTTCAGAGATCTGCCTGACCCGCTGTTCACATCACAGGCCTATTCCGGCCTCATAGATGCAGCCCGTATGTTGCCCTTGATTTCAAATTTCAGCCTTCACACACACTTACACTCACCACACAGGTATTGATGATGACATTCAACGGAGGGACTCTCTGCATGCAATCGTAAATAACCTTCCGGATGCACACTATGCAACCCTGAGAGCCCTGATTCTGGTTTGTGTCCCTGGATCTCTTTCCCGCCGAGTAAATTTGATCTAATAGCCTTTCAGCATCTGAACAAAATCCAAGAGCACTACACGCAGAACCGCATGAATGCTGGAAATATCGCAATTTGCTTCGGGTAAGCTCTCGCTGTCAGAATATTAAATACCCCTTCTAGTAGCCCGCTAATGTAAATTTTAAGTCCCACTCTTATGGGATCAAGCTCCGGAGGCAACATCGCCGATGCCGGGTGGCAGGTCCGCGTTATTGAGACGATCCTGGTCAGCACGTTCCAAATCTTCGACGATGATTAGATTCATTGCGACTTTACCACTGTCTAATGCCCTTCTTATGACATGAAGGTGGAAAACAAGTGTTTCCGTGTTTTGTTACTCTGCATTCTTTTCATGGATTTATTTTTACCTTTGGCATACCTTTTGACATGTTGGATCCACGCTCCTCTTCTGCCAGTTTCCCTATGTTTCGCCTTTATCTAATGTCCGCATTTTGTCTCAACTGTACATATTATTAGTGTTGAGGAAGTTGGCATGGTGAACTAGGGCTAATATGGACTGATTCTAGGATATATTTTGCAATAGCTTCCACAGTTTATTATCATGGTAGTACACTTTTCCGAATCTATTTATAGATAATTACAAAGGTTGAAGGAGGAAAAGACAGAGGCAGAGAGAAACCAGATAGATATAGTACAAGCGGCGAGATTTTCACGGCATCGACTCCCTGGATAAAACAAACAACTCGCTCAATGCAGGAAGACATAAAAGTGGGAAATGGAAGGACAATAGATGGAAGAAACGAGGGGAAGATCCCTTCCTTTATTTCTTCCCCTCCATCATCTCCTTCATGGCATCCATCCGCTCACCAAGGGTAAGGCCCGAGGCGAAGAAAGGACTGTCCAGGTCCTCAACGGTGGTCGGGCTCGTGTGGCCCCAGATCCGCCATTCTTCCTCCTCGCCCGTCCACCGGAGTTTCTGAAGCACAATGTACTCGGTGCAATCTTGCTGCTTGGCGGGGACAACGGCGGTTTCACCGTCCTTCGATAGCTGCTGCTGCGCCTTGCCTGTTGACTGGCGACTTGTTACGCGCAGGACAACCTGTCGGACGCCGGAGTCGGGGAGCTCGGGGATTTGAGTCGCGCGGTCTGAGACCACGCGGATGCCGGTGAAGAACGTGGATGGGGCGCGGATGTATTTGTCTAGGGACCAAGTGACTTTCTCGCCCTTGGGACGGCTAGCGATGCGGGAGCTGAGGTTGTTGGCGAGACCGGTGCAGCAGATTTTGCGGAGGGTTGCGGTGTCTCCGCTGGGTTTTGGAAGAATAACTTGTTAGCCCATGATTAGGGGGAAGGATGAGAAAGGCGCTGGGAATGGACTTACTCGGCAAAGGCAGAATACATGCGCTGGTGCAATTCACGGGCGACTTGTCGTCGTTCCTTTAATCGGAGTGGTAGGCCTTTGTTTAACCATTTGCTGTAGGCAAGAAGTCTACATACCATTCGGATTAGCTTCCTTGTCTTCACCACCAATTGGCCCAGATGACCGTAATTCTGGGCATCTAAGCAACCAGTAGAAATAATAGGTGTTCTCACCCCAGGAAATTCTGGAACCCCGATTTTACCCAGAGCCATTCCAACTGCACTCGCTCTCGAGGATGCTGGAAGATTGACGGCATGTCCCTCCATAGTGGGCGGATGTATGTCCCCGGTAATAAGCCAATATCCTGAGGCAGTTCCGATCTCGACAGATCCCTGCCTCTGGTGCGCATACTGGGCTGTGCGGGCTGTTTTATAGAAATGTTCTCGGGCATCCCGCGCAGCGCGCTGCGTTGCGCCGATAGCGAAAATTGTCGACATTGGCACGAAGCGACGGTGGGATAGAAGGGGAAGAGGGCGGATTGAGCTCGTGTAGCCGAGAACAGCGGCCCTTTGGATATCGAGGACGCCATGATGACGGATAGGGTTGGAATTGCAAGAACCTTTTTCCCTTGGAAATCTTTTGGCTTCCGGATTTCTTGGACGGCCAGAAATTCCGATACACGATGTCACGTGCCCAACACTCCGCAAAGAACCCCCCCAATCAATCAATAGGGCGATTTCGCAATCCTCCATCGTTTCATTTGCACATTTCTCCTAAGGCGCCAGTTTCTGTCGACATCTAGCTGCATTCGGATCGTTTAAGATTGCCTGGAGCTGGGTGTTTTTGCTAGTTGCTTACCTCCAGAACAGGGCTCCCCAATCCCCAGACCGAAGGGGAAAAAAACAGAAAGGACAAATAGTTATAGGGGAGGTTCTCTGTTTGCGAGGACGACTTGAACCCAACCGGACTAGGTTTCGTCTCTCTACGGATTCTATTGTTCTTCTTCTTTTAACCACCATATACTCGTTCGAAATATCCTTTCTGCGACGGCCGCATATGCCGTTATCATAAGGCTGGCTCCTCGTCGTGATGCTGCTGCTCCTCCGCCCCTCTCCTACACCCGACCATCTCTTGAGTCTGATTTAGTTCGCACCAACTCGGCTTTGACTCTGGGATCTCCTCCTCCTTCCTACCGGCCAACTCCTCTCCTAACCGCGAACCTCCGCGGTAAAGAGCTGGCTTCCTCATCGGCTGCGTCCCCGGATGTCCCGCCCTCCCCGACCTCGACATCACATACCTCCAACAGCAATGACACCGGACATGCGCTCCCCTCCGTCCTGCACCCCAGGGTGGCCGTCATCTTGGGGGTGGACCGGAAATGGTATCTGCCTCTTCTCATCTGTCGCGCATTAAGTACCGTCCCGGCGGCGTGGTGGGGGCTCCGGTGTGCCTTCACCTTCCTGGCTGAACTTCTCCACATCCGGCCAGGAATGGGACGTGAGGGGTGGGCGGCGGCGATCGTCGGGAGTGTCGGACAAGATTGGGATGTTGAGAGAAGGTTCAGGGTGACAGAGGTAGCATTGGCTATTATGTGGGTATGTGCAATTCCAAGGAAATCACCTCTATCGGTTCCCCCTTCCCCCTTCCAAAAAAGCATTCCTTGCTGACCATTTCCCGATCCAGTGCTGTGCATCCGCATATCTTTCTTACTTTTTTGCTGATTGTATGATGTCTCGATGGTGCGTCTTGGCTCCTTCCGTGCTTGTATAGTTCGTGTAACTCACACTTCCAACAGGCTTTTGAATTATACCCCCCCGGCTGTTGTTATTCGTCTTCTCACTACGAACGGGTTAATCGCGTATATCACTTCTTGCGTTCTTTATCTTTCCGGCGCTTCTTCCGATCCTCGTCTTCTCCTCCCAGCTTGGATCTCGATTACGACCGTACGTTCGAAGCATCTCTTAATCTTGGATATCAACTGACGATTCCTTCCTTAACAGACCCTAACCTTCTTATACCATGCTACTCAAAACCATGCCAAAATCAAGCGTGAGACTGCCGCTTCACTCCTTGTCGTGTCGGCCGCGAGCTTCATCAGCATGAATCTGATTCTTCTACAATTACACCTGACCCGCGAGAACGAACCCGCGGTGCCGGTTTTTGTTATAACCAGGAAGCTGTGGGGTTGGGCAGTGGCGATTGTGCAACGGATGCGAGTTGCGAATGATCGTATTGGGGAGTTGTAGATTAATGATCAAGAAGAAACAAAAACCTTTATTTTCTAGAAGAGAAATCCTTATTGCTTTGTAGCTTCCAGCGGCAATTATTCTCTAGTGACTCTTGTCACCGACATGACGGATTGGAAACATCAATCCGGGCTACACGGAAATACGGTCTACTATGATTGAAACAGGTCTGAGAAAAAATTCCCTATTCCGAATGATAATAAGAATGTAACAACCGAGGAGGCGCAGTTAGAAGGATCCCTCCGCTCGAATGTCCGAAACAGCGCGAGAGACCAAACAAGACAATTCCACTGATCATCATGTAATCTTCAATTTGCCAAAGCAGAAACATCCTTGCAAGAGCAAGATTCTTCTAACGCAGTTTTCAACCGAAGTCCAAACAAAAGACACGACAACAAAGGAAGTAGGAGAAGAATCTATGCAGATATTGGGTATCTACCAACGCCTCGTTCCGTCGTAATCCCGTTCTCAAGTACACCAGTCGAGTCAAGAGAAAAAAAAAGAACATATTCTTCCCACTAATCGCCCGTCCACGATAGTCAGTGATTAGTTTGAACAGTGCATCGTTTCGACAGTGGCCCAAGTCCAGTTCGCCGAGCACATGGGTTTTGTTTGGGTTTATAATAGTTTTTGACCTATCAGTTTTATTGCAATGCAATAGAGGGCCAAACGGAGGAAATGTGGCACACCATGGCCACTATCCAACAACTCCGAGGGCAAGGTGGACTGGGAAGAAGGGACCGGAACGGGGGGGGCGCGGCATCTGGCTTAGAAGCCATGGACCTTGATGGTCTTGGCATCCAGCTCAAGACCTTCCTTCTTGTCGGTCAAGAACTCCTGAACATCTTTACGCTGATCTCCTTGAAGCTGAATCACCTCACCCATCTCGGTGTCGTTGACGATGGTGCCATTGCAAGCTGTGGCGCCGGTTAGCCATCATGTATATCCTGAGAAGCACTTGAAAAAAGCCAACATACCGAACTTCTTCTTGATCACCTTCAAAATCTTCTTCTGATCAAACTTCTTAGGAAGACCCTGGACCGTGGTCAAGGTCTTTCGACCATTGCGCTCTGGAGAAAAATAGTTAGTCACTCCAAGAAAAGAGGAAAATGATATTTTGAGGCGAGAAAGACATACGCTGAATCCGTATATGGATATAATTTTGAGATTGCTTAGTCTCGCCGGTGTCTTCGTCAGCTTCGGCGAAGGGGTCTGTGAAGGAGCACGTGTCAGCCTCAGTCAGGGCTGATGACCAAAATCTACCCCGCCAAAAATGAAACACCAATGTCAAGGATGGTGGCTGCCACTACAGCACAACCCACCCAAGATCCAAGTGGCAGCTCCGTCTGGTACACGAGTAGTATAACCAACCCTCAGACAAGAATGCCTTGCCTTCCGGAACGGAGGTGCGCGAAGTAAAGGGATAAGAGTCCAGACAAAGGGGGGGTGGCAAAGCACATACCGAAGGTCTTGAGGTTTTCGATGGACATAAACTCGGCCTTTCGTCGTAAACGGCCCTTAAAAGCGGTGTAGATGAAGTAAGCTGGAGTCGAGAATTAAATCTCTTTAAAAGCGATCGCGAGTTTTTGAAGTAGTGGCAAACGTGGATATGGATGCTGAACGATGATGTTGAAGAAGAAAGAAAGAGGAATGGAAGAGTCTTTTGAGGGGCGCGGCTGCACTTTAGTGGCCCTGTGGGGGAAGGCGGTATGACCCTGACTAAGCCACAGTAACTCGTCTGGTTTGCTCGCTGAATGGCTAGATCAATCAATAATATCGACTGCATCTCAGGGCGCACCCAAAGACAGCCTGGCTTTTATTATTGGCAGAGACTCTTGGGATGATGGGATGTACCTTAAATAATAATAGGGTAATGGATTCACTCCTTTGCAAACACAATGCCCACGGTGGCGAGTCGTGGCAAGGGTCAACTCGCTTGTTCTCGCCAACAAATCACACTCATCTAGTTTTTATGCTTTATACCTCACACCTACTGGCCATTAACCAGATCCTCTAGTGATAAGGTAAGGTATCAATTCTTTAGATCGCTGAAGCGACGCTAAACGTAGATATTTAGACACGAAATACTTTTCCTTCATTTGGTTGCTAACTTGAGATGACACGTTCTGTTTCGGCTTCATAGTGGTAGCCTGTTTTATTTGTACATTTTACAATAACTGGTATTGCAATTCTATCACTACTCACCATTTCTGAATATCTAGAATCCTACAAGGGCATTTGCAGTAGTTTTCTACTCTGCTGTCTCGACGTTGGTTGATGGTTGATATATTGCCCAGCAATAACTGACCGCCTTTTGATCCGCCTAGTGTTTTGAGGCAACAACTCATCCCCTATCCACGCAAACATGCATGATAGGATGAATTCAAGTAAGTCTTTACCAGGACAGTTCCGGTTACTGACTTGTTGATAAACAACCTTGTGTCACCAAATTCTTGCAACCTAGGAAGAGGTATTTATCTTCTTTCACGTGGGCAGCGTCATAAAGACCTAGCCAGAGTCGGATAACTATAACCAATTTTAAGTTTAAGAATTAATGCAAATCATAAAGCTTTATGATATGATGAAATATCCAAGGGGTCTGCTTTACCTAATTGGCAAGGCTCCGGCCAGTTTATCGTTATCGGAGACGGGTTCGGAGCTTCAAGGCTGAACCAGGCTGATAACCATGATAAGACAGAAGGCTACTATGTACGAGCAGGAGTCGGTGAGGCTACATTATTAGCATATAATTGACGTGCTATTCTTGTCCGAAGTTGTGAGATCATCTCCCCGCGCATATCTAAGCGTTTTCCCATTTTTGATGGTTTCTTATCAAGAAGACGGCTCGATTGCTTATCCTTTGAGTTAACCAATGCATGGATGGCAGGAATCCGTGAATTTTGGAAATTCCGAGGGTTAAGTGATGATACAATGTGTCAAGATTTCTTTTCCGCCCCTTTTCCTCCAGCATAATCCTCCATGCCGAAGGAGATACGAGGGATCAGGGCGGGTTACTTTCCAGGCGCCCGACGACAAGGTGGACAATTAAGATAGGCTCAAAATAAAGTAATACGCAGGGAGAAAAAAGGTACTTTAGATGGATGCGCCCAATCCCGTGCTCCACGCTCCATACAGAGCCCAGAATCCATACACCCTTTGTGTTTCCAAGAGTTTAGTGGCTCTCCCTCTCCTGCATGTCCATCCCTATCTGGATACGAAGGAGCAGTATATTGGTTTGTTTCGCTTATCAGGGGTGGTTGGATAAAACATGCTCAGCTGCTTGTCTTTTAGTCTGCATCTGTGTAGCAGGTACTTTACCTATCTGTGTGACTAACCAGGGTGGCACTGCAGCCTGCAGCCAGGACTTGTTTGAATTAGCCTTGGGATTTCCAGGGTTTCTCAAATGCTGTCTGACCCCTATAACTTATCCTACTTGAGGACAGCGCTCAGCCTCTGAATGAAATCCAACCCCGATTTACTTGGGATTACTATTATTATTACTACAGGTATTACTTGGTTGGTGTGTCAGGTTGATTGTTATTTTAAGACTAGGTTATCGGTTAATTCCTCCTTCTTCTTGATCAAGCGCGGAGAACAGAAGTCATGAGTATGATCTCCATGCTATCATACGGTGTGTATCGTGCCACACAACTTTTGGCAGGTAGCAGAATTCATGATGTAGGAGTAGGCGAAACAAGAAGAGAAGAGCCACAGAGCTGGATTCCAAAGCGAGACTGATCAGCATTGAATTTTAGGGTGATTTATTATTGCTTGAGATCAATAGTGGCATGAGAGATGGTCACAGAAAAAAAGAAAGCAAGAGCGGTATTGGTGAAGAATTCAAGATCACACAAGAGAGAAAGGTAAGGCCCCTTGATCAAGCGCCCACAAAGTGGGTTTCTGGCGGAAAATATTAGGTACGCAGTAATAAGAGAATGTGACCAGCCATGTCCTTTGGCAATATTACTTGTAGATCCAGCCATCCATGTATTCGCCGTTCTTGGAACAAACATGCTCCAGAGTCCAGACTGGATGCCAAAAAAATCAATTATGTACCTTGTATCTAAAAGAGATTGGATATAGATACTACTAGTAGTGGAGAGCTAAACACCGTTCTTATGATACGAATATCGTTACCGCATAATGGAGCACTACCACTCCCTGCTATATCCTCCGTGCAGAGCAGAGGAGATACTGGAGAAGATTGATTGTCTGATCTTGTTACTTAATCAGATCACCACCATCGGAATAACCACGTCCTATAGACCCATCATCTGATGCCAAGTCTAAGAATTGATTGATTTGCCGGGTAATCCGAGGATACCCATGCCCCTGTTAAGTTCGCCTGATAGTTTTCCACATTCAACACGCCATTCCGAACCATTCTGAGGAAAGAAGTCCCTTTTTCTTACTCTCACATGGACTTCGGACGAATATCTCCTTGGAATATATTGGGTGATCCCAACATCGGTAAATTCACTACTTGCAATTGAAGAGTCCTAAAATAAGGAACAGAGCGATACATTTCATCGTAAACTCAACCACAGTGTAAACCACGATATCATTGTGACTAATGAAATACCTGTAACTGATTTTGCCGTCGTTCCAAATCTCCCACACTGTCCCACTGGCAGGTGGGCTCACCTGCCGAAGATGGATGACGAGCTGATCAACCTGTTAGTTCCGTCGCTAATAATAATAATAATAATAACAATAAAATCAGAATCGTGCCGGTGTGAGGGCGAGAACGGATCCGGTATTACAGGTTGAGATGGATACCCCCGGAGTGGCACTCCGGCCCGTTAATTTACCGTCAAGACTGGTAATACTGGCAACCCCCCCCTTTACCAAGGCCAAACTCGCTCCTTCTGCTGACGGCCAGCTGGTCCTCCTTACGTTATCTGGGGATCTTCTATCTCGGTCTCCGTATTCGGCTTTTCCCTAAAGCCCTGGTTTCTGATTGCGTTTTTTCCCTCTCTAACCTTCAGTCTCGATCTTCCTTTCTTCAATATTATGTACATATTTACGTCCTCGCGGTAAAACTGATCCACTGCAGTTTCCAATCTTCACCAAACACCGCCGTCTGTCGTCCTCGCCTCCATTCCGCGGCTATTTAGCGGTCATTCCGCCCCATCTCTCCCTTCACCCAATTCGGCCTGACTCCAGCTTCGTCGGAGGGGATGTCAAAGAGGCATTGATATCCATTTGACCCTAATAGCGTCTGATCACCCTTCGATTACCTTCATTCATTATCCGCGACTGCCCTTCCTCACAGACTCGATTCGATGACCTTATTCCCGTTGTTTGGATACACCATGAAGTTGACATGATACCTCACACATCTGCCGGCGTCCAACGTTGGGGCCACCCCCTGCGCGCTCTCGATAACGGCCCCGGGCGCATGGACTCTTCTCAGGCTGTAAGCTTGGCTGATCTCCAGTCCGAGAAGTTGACAACGCCCGTCCCGCAAGCGCAACCCAGGCAGCCGGCAATTATCGACCTCACAGCAAGCGCTAGTGAGGCACAGGAGAGGGAACCTCCCGCAAAGAGACTAAGATTGGATGCGTCTGCCGGTTCATTCGCAAAAGATGTGAGTCCTGCTCCGGCGAGCGGCGGGGATGGGAGAAGTAACCCGGGGACGACGAACTCGAAACCTTCCTCGCTTGCCTGGCGTGGTCGGCCGGTGTGGTCATTCCAAGCTTTGATATCAGAGGCTTCAACAACCGGCCGAGAGACCAACGATGAAGACGCGACGTCCACCCCGCAAATCGGAAAACTCCCCTCACCCCCTCCTTTCCCTATCCAGCCTTGGAAGAGTGAGCCTTCAGAGACACTAGGGAACAATGCGCCAAAATCGCGAGACACCTGTCCGGTGGTAAAGAAGGTCCAGACGACTCCGTATCGGGTTGAAATTCCTCCCATTGCGCCAGTCCTCAAAGGAGACAGTGAGTATTCCCCGGCGTATCGAGAACTGAGTATCATCACAAGTGCATATCTAATCACCTTTTTTGTTTTGCAGAAATTGCGGACTTCTCACCCTGGTCCGGAAATCATCCTGAGGATGTTTTGAACGAGCAAACGGCAAAACAGGGACACTACGATCGCACCCAAGTGTCTCAGAACGAATCCAATACGGCACGCCCTTCCTTGTATGCCCAGCTCAAGCACCGCTCCGGTTTGCAGATGTTGTCCTCGGTCTTCACTGCGACTCTTGAAAGGAGACAGAACTATAATATGGTGGCGGCTCCATCAAGCTTTAAGCCGCCTCCGCGTGTTACTCTCACGGATAATAAACGTGAGGCCTGGCTCCGCGACCTTGCCAACTCTTCCGTTCCTTTGCGCAGGTTGAGTCGAACTATCCCTCATGGTATTCGGGGCAAAGCTCTTTTGGATCAGTGCCTAAGTAAATGGATTCCGGTTAGCCGGGCCGTTTGGCTTGCGAAATGTGTCGGTGCCAACGAGATTCGTGCTTTCAAGAGAAAGGGGACAAGTGGTTCTCTCGCAATGGGCTTGGAGGCCAAATGGGTTCGTGATTGGACAACTGGCGTTCAGCAATTTCTTGAGGGAGTGATTGGCGTCTGTGGATCTCCAGAGTGGAAATCAAAGATGACATACGCGTAGGTCCCTCGAATCCTTTTCTTTGTCAACTCGAGATCTAATGTTTCACAGGGCGAGCTTGACAGCGCGCTTATTCTTCGAGCGTCTACTTGACCATGACCAGTTCCTTGCGTGGTTTTTAACCTCACTAGAAGCAGCCCCTTTGAACATGCTACCTGTTTGGCTCCTAATGCTGGGAATCTACTGGGGCAGCATCTTACGGTATAGAAAGCGAGGGCGGCGATTAGCGGAAGTCCTTCTTGACAAATTACGCCAGGTAGGTCCATATAGCCAACAGCAAATTTTCCTAAAGTTATGTGCTGAACACAACGGCAGATCACTAAATTGAGACAACCTGAACCCCTGCAACCGCTCGCCGATCGATTATCACATTGTGTCAGAAGGCTTGTCATCGAACATACCTCGTCACTCATACTCCCAAATGCGTGGGAAAAATACAAGGATCTTGTTTACTCATGTTTAAATAAGAAGGATAAGGGAGACAAGGCGGTCTTTGAAAGTCTTGTTGAACGCAATTCTCGCGTACAACTTGCCAGAGCTCGGCCCGAGACCACGCAGCAATCAGCCCAACAACAAGTCATTCATCTTTTCGACTCTATTCACTCCTCACATGATATCACCTCTACATCTACTGCATGCTTGAATGCTGTCGAGGATAAGGCGGCCCTCGTCTCCAAACTCCTACAGTGGTCTGCAACCCCCTTTCGCCACGGTCTCCGCCGAGTCTATACCGCAGCCCGCCTCCTACGCAGGTGGAAAACGTCTGGCGTTGACATTGATACATACATCCTTGCTTTCTTGAGTGCCCTTCACGACACCAGCCAATTGAGCATGGAAAATATCTACCATGTCATATCCGAGCTTGTACGGTCCCAGACCTTTTCCATTAGCAGGTACCTCCAATGGCTCATGGCTAAGGGAGTCTCTGGTAACTCCTCTGGCAAAACTCAGGTGAATTTTTCTTACACATCATTCTCTCGGGCATCAATTAACGTGTAAATTAGGCTCTGACTGGTGACTCCTGCCTGCTCACTCAACTCCCCATGGGTCGGCTCCCTGATTATATACGTAACTTACGATCCACACTCTTGAATCAAGCTGGGATTTCGGGATCTGAGGAGGATTTCACCATCGCAGCACTGAAGGTGTCAATCAGTCAGCGTTTGCCCAACATTTTCGATGAAGAGAACAAGGATTCGATAATGACGAACCCACCACGACATCTGACATGGGCTGTGAAGTCTGAAATTGGCATGTGGATTCGACGGGGGGTCGCTAATCACTGTCGGGAATCAACAAGGTGAGTCTACCTTAACCCCCCTACGTTGCTGATCAATCCTAATACCATGAAGGAAAATTATTGGAGATCCTTTTCCTACCAATCCCAAGTCTTCGGCCTTAAGCGCCGACGAATTCTATCGTGTCCGAGACATTCTAGAGGGATTCGGGGACATCTCTATCCTTGCTGATGTAGTCAAGCAGGCGACTGGGTCCAATGACAATGTGGTTCTTGCGTCAGCTTCCGATACAATTAACTACCACTTCGACTCCTTTTGTGTCATCGGTGCCACCGCGGATCTTTTCAAAGGTCTTGTTGAAGCGTACGCCCGTCTGAAGAGAATGGGGACCTTGAATTTGGATTTTGTCTTCTCGCTCATCGAACTTGGCCTTCGCATCCCTCACGAGTCTAACACCGTTGCTCTTCTTCGCCAAGATCTTGCCAGAATCGAAAACAAATCAGCGCTAGCAGCACCATCCCCATTGTCGGACCATATTCCGATCTCGTTTAGCGAAGCGGAATACTCGTTCCAGGAGAAGCTAGATCAACTCCTATCATTTGGGAATGGCATGGATGAATCCACCATGGGCATGGCTTTCAATTCTCTTACAAAGATACTAGCCGATGGCAGCGGACCAGCAAAGATGTCAGCGAACGAAGCTAGCAGATATCTCGCTTATCTTAGACCTTTTCAACCCAAACATTTCGATGTCATGTTGGTTCGATGGGTATATGGGCTTCTAAAAACCTCCTCTCGCCCCAAAATGTCCATCATTCTCCCCCCGCTCATTGGAGTTGGGTGTGTTACGATTCACGCCTTTGTGGTTTTGGTCAAGAAGCTTCTTGTTTCTGACAAGTCGGCTCCAACAATACCTAACCTTGCCCACTTGCGAGTAGACCTCCTTGAGCTTCTAGTTCCATCAGCAGCCGGGGAGGCTAATGTTGCTGATCTGGTACGCTAAATATACTCATTTATGAAATTTTTATTAATATTCTAACTTGGACATCTAGGTTACATATCGCTTCCGCTTAGCACAGCAAGAGTTCCTTGCCAAGCATACCGAGGAGACTCTTGATATCATCGGCGAAGCCGTTGCGTTAATCGAGCCTAAAGGCCAAGGAACACCCGTCAAATGCCTGGACACTGATCTCGCAGACCGTGCCATTTCGTTGTTGCTGACCCTGCTTATTCAACGACCGGAGAATGTGGTACAATATTGCACGGAGAAATTTGTTGGTCAAAGCCCAGCCGCTACCGCTGTACTACAGAGAACCGTCAATGCTCTCCTAGGCTTTGATGAGCAAAAAGGTTTTTATTGTACCCAATTCTTTTCTTTTCTCCGGATGACACTAACTTAGCTTCTAGGCCCTCAAACCATTTCCGAGGCTGAGAGAGTCATTCTTATGAACAATGATTTCTCCCTTCCTTTCTGTCAATTAAAGTTGCAAATATTATTCAATGCAGGCGCCACCGGCGATTCTAAGAACGGTATTGTCGACGTCATGTTTCATGCTGCTGTAGCAGACTCGCGCATGAAGAGGTCTCATTGGGTTGGTCTAGTCAACTTAATGAACCAGGACGCAGCCCGGCAGATTCGAGAACGGGCCGAACGCAGTTTTTTCTCTGTACCGCTGTTTGATGAGCCCATTGATGATCGGCCGCAAATGACAGCTGAGGCGCCAAGCTCGATCGAATCTGCAAAGCACTACCTGGCAATTGTTGAGAAGCTCGCTTATAGCATCCCCGAGTCCGGAGTTCCTTCCATCGCGCCTATCCTCGTGGAGAAGATGGATATCTTACTGCAGCGACTCATTTCTATGCAAGCGAACTTCAATAGCTTTGCGGAGAATAGGCATGGTTTGGACTCCGAGCAAATGATCCAGTCTCGATTGAGCTTTGAGCGATCCCTTGCCTTTTGGTTCTCTGCCTTGCTCAGGATGACCGTTCTTCATCGAGCCGCATTTACGGCATCACAATCACTAGCTCCCAAACTCAATAACCTCCAAGAACAGTGCCGGTTGTTAATATCAATATTCTGCATATCACTCGCGCGGCTACCTGACCATGTCCTTCGTCTCTATCCATCCGCCAACTATTTCCCTCATCCAGTACATTCTGAAAATTTTAGGCCTTGCCCTGGAATACTACTCCAAACTCATGCTTTGGATGTCGCAGCGACCTTGATCGACTCTTTTCCGGACGAAGTCCGATATCAGTGCACGCGTTTTCTGAAAGAAAAATGCCCGCCGTTTCTCCAATTTCAGAATGACTCGCGATTCCTCTACCTGCTGGGCCCTATGGTCGATAGCGCAACATTCATCCCCCAACTACCCGCATCCCTTCCATCGCCTGCTGCAGGCGGTTCTACCCCCACACCTTCGGGAAATGTCCTAGGTGGACCTCCAAACCAATCGCCGGCCGTGGCTCCAATTGGAGCACCTACCGGGCTATCCGAAGGCTTCGGCTGCGCTGCCGATCGCCTTCGCCTCCAGCATCGCGGCCGTATTATCGGGGCGTATCCGGTACGCCCATGGGAGTTACTCGAGGATGCTGCCCCAATAATGGGGGTGAACGACACGGCCGTCAGCCTCAAGCTCTTCGACGCCAGACGAGTTCGAGCTTGAAAATATCCGTCTCAACTCCTTTTTTTCTCCTCTCCGAATCCTCACCATTATTACACCCATACATGCTTTATATCGCATTTATGCTGATTTTTTTTGGGTCATTTGTTTCATTTTTCTGCTACCTTTGCCCTCCCTATGATACCATACAGGTTTGCATATACGTTTTGGTTATTCAACACATGCCTTTTCTTGATACTTCGAATATGCCCTCCTTTATCCGTCCTATTTTTCTTAGATACCGCCAGGCACGGGCGCTTCCTTTGTTGCATTCTCTTGGTTACTCATATCTAGGGCTTTGTTTTATCTTCTACTATCTTATTTATGAAGATCTGTTTGGTTTCTTGTCTGTACATATATAGAACCCCCGGCGTTTATCCTTGGTTGGTGGGGTTATATGACACTTTTTTTATGACTAGCATATCCTATATTATGACATGGCATGCCCTCGAATACATATTTTACTGTACCAATAAGAATACCATACCATTATTTTTGTCGTGTGTTTGGGATCTATCTCTAGAGAAGTGCCAGAGTTCATACGCGTCGTGAAGTCAGTCAGGACTACCAGACCCCAGCTCGAGAATGCTGCCAGTACACGAGCTACTTGATCCGAACATCACAGGCATAAATTGATCGGCCCATGTCCACTCCACTTATCAGTCACCTCAGCCCTCGCGGCCATCAGGCTCAGAAGTAGGAGGATCTCTCCGCGTAGGGCCCCGATCTGGCGTCAGTGACTCAAATTTCTGGTCCTGTCGCGAACGTAACAGCTCTTTCAACCGTCGCGTGAAGGCATCGCTCCATCCTACCCACCGTTAGCTTTTTCTCTCAGAGTTTGATATAGAGGGAAATACCCTGAAGTACCCCACGGTGACGGCGATCATATATCTCAACCGGCAGAAGGAGCAGAAATTCCAAGGTTGCGGCCAAACAGTCAACGGAGCGCACCGGCGACCAACCCAAACGAGACGCGCTGCGGTACGCTATGACTGCGCTGCCAAAAGAGTGAAGAGTGAACAGCAGGAACGTGAAAGGGGGGGGTTAGACGCAGGCCTCCCTGTAGATATCGTCACGACGAAGAAAAAAGCAACGAGCCAGACAGAGCCTAAAACTCGTTGCACGACTAGGAGAGTCTCTGGTGATAGGGGCAGTTTCTGGAGGAGCCAGTTGCTGACACTGTCAACGGCAAAAGCATGATTTACTACAGGCAGACCAACGGAGAAATAGATGGATAGAGATCAATATAGAAGGTAGAAGGGAGGAGGGAGGAGGAAGGGTTAGGCTGGCTGCAGTCTCGTTCATGTCCAACAATTCACAAGCAAAAAGCTTCCCTAAGCTTGAACTCAGTAAGTGAGGTTGGTTGGCCAATTAACCACGTCCTCTTAAGCGCCTGGAATCATCCGAAGGGGAAAAGACCGATGAGGCGAAGCCAAACCAAATCAACAAAAACTGGGGAGGCTACAAGCGCACCCTTCCCTGACAGACGCGTAGCGAACCGATCTCTGCGTGTGATTGTCATGCATAGCTCGCGGGATCTCTATCCTCGTGCTGGTCGAGTTGAGAATTGCATTGGATACAAGCCAACAAGGATTAACTCCTGGGGTGTACGCATGCCGGAACAGCGTGGAATTGTTCTCTACTTCATAAAATGTCTCGCCTCGCCGCCTGATCCATGATGGATCTTCTATGCTTTGTTTTTGTTTTCCGTGACGAAATGGAAGTGTTTTGAATTAATATGCATATTATACAAAGTAAGTGGAGACTAATTCCAACCAGTGGACACAAACCCATTAAAGTACACCAGCACAGGACAGGACATTCAAGTATTGTCCCTTTACTACTCCCGCCGCAAGTCCCGAACAGCAGCATCCAATATCAACCGAGCAAACCCCCGATGCAGCCTCCCAGTCCAGTCGGGAATAATCTTCTGCAGGTCCCCTTCCGCAGAAACAACCTCATAGTCATGCGCAGAGGAAAACCTCACCTCGACAAACGGGCCTTCCTCTCCGTCCTGTCCTCCGAACGGCTCAGATACACTCAATTCATGGCACCCACCTGACATCAATCGCCAGGGATACCCCCAGCGGGCGATCTTCTCGAAGAACAGACGCGGACCATCGGCCAGCTTCCACGAAACTAGCAGGCCGTACGGGGTCTCGTCCGAGGGCGGCCGCTCAACCACGAACACGCCATTCATGAGCTTGCGTGGCGCGCCGGAGTCGGGTTCCGGGGCGAACTTGGCCGCTGTGTTGCCCATGTCGCCCGGGTCGTATTTGCCGCGGGAGGCGAGGCCGATGAGACTGCCTTCGGTGCGGAGGACCCAGGTTCCAAGGACAGATTGTGCCCACGCGGTGCTGAGTGTGGTGGTGGTGGTGGTGCCATTATTGTCTCTGTTGGCGCGGGCTAATAGTGCTTTTACGGGCACGCGGGCAGAGTAGACATCTATGTAGGGACAGTGCTAGCTAGATGGGGACTGAGATGTGCGTAGTACAAGGCTGGTGGTGGTGGAGTTGGCTGGCTGCGCGGGATATCGTGTTTCCAGAGTGCTTAACCCATAATGCGTGGCGCCTACAACGAGGACTGTTGGGACGGTCAAGCGGAGTAAAATACGACGCGATCGAGCAGCGGCCATGATGCCATGATGATATACCGAACTGTAGATTAATGGAATGACGTTCGCTGGATGCCAGGTGAGAATCGACTTGGTCATAGAAGGGGCCAAAGAGTGGCGAATCAGGAGACACAGGCCGTGTTGGATGGGTGTCCGCTTCAAACAAGCACACGCCTCCCTGAAGCAATTGCATAGATATCCATAAATGATGGATCAATTAGAGGGATATACTCTTGTCATCCTTCGTAACTCACCTTCTCCGGATACGGATGTATAGAAGTCGTGGTTGGTGTTTGGTTCACGACCCGCCATAAAATCCATCCGTCCATCCAGCTCCCGTCGATCCATTCGGTTTTTTTTCTTCCACCAGCACATCTCCCATCAAATACCTGAACTCCCCCCCAAATACGATAAGAAAAAGAGAGAGAGCTCTATACACCAGAGAGCCAACTCCTCCTCCTCCTCCTCCTCCTTCTTCTTCTCCCCTCACAAACTCCTCCCTCCCACCCTTATCCAAAATCTACCCCGCATCTCCCCCCCCCTCACCCACCGAAGAAAAAAAAATATGACCTCACCATCTCCAACCCCCCGTTCCAACAACTCCCTCGACGACATCTTCGGCTCCTCCCCACCCCACGAAGAACCCAAACACCGCGGCTCCCCAAACCCAGCATCCGACCTCGCCATTGAACCCTCCGAGCTCCCCTCCCTCCGCCGCCAACACGTCACAGCCGGATACCGCGATGGAATCTCCGCCTCCAAAGCCGAACACGTGCAGAAGGGGTTCGACGCCGGATTCCCCATCGGTGCACAGCTCGGGATGAGAGTCGGCACTGTCCTAGGTATTATGGAGGGGGTGCTACGAGGCTACGAGGCCCGGGCCGGATCAGGCGCCGTGAAAAAACAACCCCCGCAGCAGCAGCAGCAATTGAACCGGGGGATGAAGGAGACGGAAGACGATCTAGAGACGAGACGGGTGAAACGGGACCGGGTACTTAGGCTGTATCGGGAGGCTGTGAAGGAGTTGGACGTGCAGGCTGTGTTTGCGGGGTTGGATGCCGGTGGTGGCGAGCGGGGTCAGGATCAGACGGAGAAGCCCGAAGAGCAGCTATCGCGGATTGGGGACGCTGTGGTTTCAAAGTGGGAGAAGACGGTGCGGGTTGCGCATTGGGAAGAGAATATGGATGTTTTAGAGGCGAAGGATGAGGATCAGACTCAGACTGAGACTGTCTAGGAGGGGAGACGCCGTGCGAAGTATGTGTGAGTGTGTGTGTGCTCACTTCCCTCCACCCTTCTGGTCTGCGATTAGCCTCCGCCTCCTCTAGCCATTTCCTGTCCTTGGTTATACCAGGGGCTAAAAACCGGACCGCGGCCTGTCTGGTCTGTGTATGGGGGGTTTTACTCCCTGTGGGAGCAAGTCGAAACCAGGAACATCAGGATGCGTAGCCTAGGAGGTCGTCATCGTCATCGTCATCCATGGCAAGACTCTGGCTCTGGCTCTGGCTCTGGCTCGCTCCCTTTTCAAATCTCCTCTGGACCGAGTTTCGCCCTTGCTTGGCCTCATTTTGGGATACCCAGTGAGCTGGGAGAACCAGGTGCTGCAAGGATCGAGATAATCCTCCGACGGACGTTCCGACCCGAAATCCTTTAGGCTAGACATGCAGCTACGTTTTCATCCCGAATGGTGTTCTGGTGCTGTTTAGGTGAAATTTGTGAGAGAGCAAGTTGTTTTCCTAGAAACTTTATTTAAGGGAAGCGTACAGCTGCCCGATTAGGTCAAGAAAAAGATGTATATAGACTACGGAGATGTATATTTTCCAAATCATGTCCTTTGTGAGAATAAAATCAGTTCATAGACATTTCGGGCGGTTGTAATCAAGCCATTTCCTTGTATAGGGACGATCCTTGGCCAGGAATAAGAACTAAAACCATGTCTAATAAGCCTAGAACAAATCGCACCCTTTTTACAACATCTAATCATCCTCGTAAGGTGATCGCCCTACCCCAGGGCTGGCGCTATCTCCCTAGCACCGGGGATGGGAAGGGATAGATACAAGGGGCGCAAACGAATCAAGAAAACCAGGAAGAGCAATACCATCTCTAAACCTTAATGTCTCTATCTTTCAATTCCATCTGACGACTACTCTGCCCGCATACCGCTGGCAGATAGGAAAGGAAGTGGAATGGTGGTCACCAGAGAATTTTCCCCCGCATTTTTGCGAAGCTGATCATGTTACCCGGTTGCCATGTATACCATTGAGAAATAGATACTTGTAAACATGTCGAGTATTTCGAGGGGGGGGGGGGGGGGGAAATAAACATGGAATGAGGGTTTTAGCTCTAAAGGCTAATGACAGGGTCAGTCATACACATATCCCCATGGAGAAATTAAGGAGAGTGTGATGAAATGAAAATAAAGGAAAAGTAAATAACACAATGAGAGTCTGAGAGCCTGCTTTGAGTAAAAATGGAATTATCCCATGAGATAGACAAAAGACAGAAAAGAGAGAGGTAAAAAAAAATGAAAGACTGAAGCCAGATAACCACATTATCATGGGTCATATCATGAATGCGTGCGCGCATGCATCGTTGAAGTCTTGCTGGCGGAATCATGGATATCTCCATCCATCGCCATAATTCGTGAGTCATTGCGAACAGAGATGCTCTGTCTGACGTTGTCGTCTTTGCGAGAATTGGTTGCTTGGGGTTTTGATTATTCCCATGGCGTAGTCCGGAAAAGTATTCTTGAGATCATAATGTCTGTATCATAAGACGTTATAGAAACACAAAGGGAAAATAAATAAAAAAAGAAAAACAGAAAGAGAACCTATTGAGAACGTTGCCCAAGTGAATGCACCGTAAAGCTTTTCAGATGAAGTCGTATAAGTAGCCGTACAATATCGAACCCAACGCCATTCCGGACCTTCCTTTGTGTTCGGAGATGCCGCACAGTATAAGAAGAAAGAAAGAAAAATTAATAATAATTTACATCGCCTTGCGGGCTCGAGGAGGTGTAATGTCACCGTGGCACCCTAGGACTCGTAGCGATTCCCAGACTCGTTTGTAGATTGGGGGGCGCGAGAAGGTTAAACTGTGATGTATGGCTTTATCCGATCGTTCGTCACGACAGAATGTGCATATCTTCTCCCGCTCCGTGGACAGTGATATTTCAGGGCAGTCAGACCGTTGTCGGCGCCGTGACTTGGCCTGCATCGCTGCTGCTGTTGATCGATCGATATCGTAGCTCCTCGATTTACTGCTGCCTCGGCGAGATTGAGGGCGCACGAGCGAGGTCGTCGAAGGAGCAACAAGCCTCAGCGTTTGTTGGGCACTGGGGCGGAAAATATCCCTTCCTGACCGGGTCTGGATTGCGGTCTTTATCGGTGGAGTGGAGCAAATCTCATGCGGCGGGGGTTCTGGCATTGTTGGGAACTTTTCAAGTACTGTGTTGTTCTGGCCCTGCGTCCCGTTACTCTGCAGCTTGGGCGTTGACTTCGCAACGCGCAACTGTACACGACTGCGCACCTTTTTGAGGGTATCGATAGGCTTTCGAGAGAGCGATCGAGGGTCGAGGGACTCCGTATCTGAATCGGACTCCCAAACGGATTGCTCGCAGTGCATCTCAGATGCGGATGTTGACGGCCGGTCCCTTGTTGTAGATGTTGAGGTGGGATGTCGCTCGATTAAAGGTGATGCCGGTCCAGGGCTAGGTACAGGGCTGGGACACTCATTGGCTGGAATGAACAATGCCTGGTCAAAAATCGATCTATGTGGCTCCCGTGTTACTGGGTCCACGCGGCTAGGAGGTGAAATCATGGACGGTTCAATGACCAGCCTGCTTGGAGGGCCCTTCTTGTTTGAGCGTGTGTTCCCATCGCGAGAAATAGCTGGGAGAGAAGGGAGTGGCTTTGCTCGGTAAGATGGCAGGTCGCGATTATGTGTCAGAGGCATTGTGAGGGTCTCTGATGATTCGTTTGCCGCCACGCACTGTGGTTTGAGGTCTCGGGTCGGGGTAGACGGTAGCGTTGCTAAGGTTGTTTGGGATCGATTGAGCGGAGTGGAGCAGGACGGATATACTTGATGGACACGGCTGGAATTGGCTTGTTTGGAAAGATACGAAAGTTGCTCTGTCGCCTTGATGACGGTGTCTGGATAGATAGGCGCAGAGTGATTGGAAGAGAAGGAGCTGCTGGGGGTCAGGTCTGGCGTGGCCTCTGTATGTGCTGAACTGAAGGAGTCTTGACTGTAGTGGATTGACTCTCCCCCCCACGGCTGTTGATTGTTAAGCTGTTGTAGGCTGATTTGATGCTCAATCTCGACGACCGACAAAGTTGATCGATTGATATTGCTCTGTTTTCTTGGGCTACCTCCACGGGCTCCTGAGTTCGGGAGCTCTGTACCGGAATTCACGAGGGATAGCATGAAGTACTGTTGGATTTCTTCGCCAGTTCTCGCATCGCGGAAGTCCTGTTGACAGGGACCCCAGCTGGCGGCGCTCGTCAGGGAGTGTTCGAGGTAGAATGGGTCCGGGTTGGACTCGTCAAGGGTGTCCTGCCCGCGAGTCGGATAGAAGGAAGAGGCCCGTTTCTTCTGAGGGGAAGGAGCTGGGGGGCAAACGGTTGTCTGAGATCGATTGCGGCTCGTTTGAAACGCGTTCAATTCGCCGGGCAGACGGGCGTATCCGTAAGCCATGGGCTACGATTCCGACAGCTAGGTATGTTGGGAGACGGCGGATGTATGAGGTGTGGGACGGTTCATCAGATAGATAATCGGAAACGAGAGGACGCGGACCATGTAGCAATAGAACGCAACAGGAATGAGGGGATGAGGAATGGTGGAGGAGGACGGGCCACAGAAAGAGAGATAGAGAGAGAGGGATGGGAGAGGAAAGATGGAGCGTGGCCTGGTCAACGAAGGGGTTTATACATGCTGCTTTGGCTGGCCCAACGGTGCGACCTCAGCAAGCAGCTGGTGGCTAGGCCAGAGAGGACAGCCGACGCATGCCAATGCACCATGGTGTAAACAAAGATCAATCAATCGCCCGAGGGCACAGACGCCAATGACCTATCAGACCTTACATGATCTCCTTCCCCAGGGATGAGAGTTGCAGCAAGGCGATCGATGCTGCAGCAAGGAGCTTTCCGGGAGCCCGGTCCGCAGGGAACTTTTTATTTAATTATTCTAATTATGCTTCTTTTTCTTATTGTGCATCTCCTGTGCTGCGCGGGGTATTGGAATCATAGCTTTGCGTTGTTATTATACCTGGTCAAGAGCCCAGTTGCGCATCCTATTCAAAGGATGTTTTTACTCGGTCCCAGATCGATGATATATGTTGCGGGTTCTAGTTGCCATATCAAAATAGAAGGCTTGACCAAGATTTACCTCGAAACCGTTAGTACATAGTTCAAAGATTGTCGACCTAAGGCTGAGTAGAGGTGGTGTAGGTATGAGAGCTCGTCCTGCAGAATGTGTGCCAGATCAAGCATCAGCCCCCAAGTAATTCCATGACCGGTGCGCGTCTTCGTGCACAAGAACAAAAGCAAAACAAAGCAAATTGAAAAACCATTTCCCTGCACGGAGGCTGGAGGACTGCATCCAGGAGGTTTTTTGATGACGGGGGAAGTCCAGAGCGCCGAATACTTTGGACCTTTTTATTGTGAGATATCAGCCATCGTTCAGCCCCGTGTGCCCTTAAGGGAGTGCTAGGACATCGCCACCTCCCCGAGACGTCTTCCAGGATCGACCACTAACAGCTAACGGATGGCAGCCGATCAGTGTCGATCAACTAAATCTCGCTGCGAGGATGTTGGTGGGGAGGAGAAGCTTCTCAAATAACGCCCCTCTTTCATCAGAGCCACCGCGTCATTAATAAGACTCCGTAGTCCGTCCTCACGTATTTGAGGAGCAACGCGTTCGATTTTCTTGGTTCTCGAGGAGCAACAGAATTTAAAAAATATATGTATATATAAAAAAAGTACACTAAGAATATCCAAGGAAAGAGTAAAAAAAAGCTGCTGGACCCGCATTCCAGAATCCCATTCCGGTTGCTGTGATACCTTTGAACCCGCCAACCAGTTGGACAAGCTCGTCCAGAGAGAGCTCTTTTAATGCATCTTCCACTGGAATGTTCCTTCAGTTTCTAGGCCATCATCACGTCGACGCGGTGATGTTTTTGGTTCGAGTTGTTGTTTTTAGTGGCAGCCTGCCGTCGAGAGAGCCAAAAGGTCCTAGTCGACGTATCCCAAAGCTTGCGTCCCCCTTTGTTCTTGACATTTCTGAAACTGAACTGAGCCTGGGTGGAACGTATCAATCATTTTGTCTGTTTTTTTTTTAACTTATTCCCCTTCTCGACAACAAACCAGTCTAAGATCTCTGTGTTATTTTGTAATCGGTGCCTCCTGGATGTACTACCGCCACCAGCGAACCAGGTACACAACATGGGTTAGAAACTCTAGTCATCTTATTTTAAGGCTGGCGAGCATGATTTTTACCTTTTTCCTCACTAGTCCTTTTATTTCCATCTCGGCCAGACCAGTTCACCTGTCAGGACTCTTGCTTTCTTGCCTTTTTTTTTTTTTTTTTTTTTTTTTTTGATTCCCCCCCTTCTAGATAATTGACATCATCACAGGATCCTGTCGAGTCATGGCAAGCATCCATGGGGGCAACTAACTAAACTCAACCACAAGTCCCTGGTTTTGGATGAGTCGTACTGGAATGGCCAAACTCAAGGCACACGCACCCCCGCACAAAAGTCCAGACTCTCTCGGGGAAGAGGGAAAAAAGCAAAAGGGCCAAAGTCGCGCATTCTTCTTCATGCGGGCGTGTCTGTGTAATCTATGAACGGTTATCGACATGCAGCTCCATCACTTGACGTACTATGCCTTGAGCATGATCTTCCCTGTTTGGGGCGTAAAGTACGTCTGCATGTGAATACCTTTCCAGTCCATACGTACTTTCTTCTAGCTGCTAGAATTGGTAGGCTTTTATTGCTAGTTGGTTGGTTGGCCTGGTTTTCGTTTCTGGTACCAGGTAGTTGGTATTGGAATTATAATTCTAAATTGTAATTGAGAGCTGGGAAGATGCCACCGAAATATCAGGGTCTACCCAAATAGTGCATTTTAATCGGTACATCGGTCTGTGGCTCCTGTCAATAGTCGAGGCCACGCCAGGCAACGACATCAGGTAAGGTATCTATTAGCCACAAAAACTGTATTATGCATTAGTCTACCTGTTAAGCACAGGTAGGATCCATTGGCTATCCTATAAAGACTTTCATATGACTCCGCTTATCTCCAAATTATGCCTTTACATAGGCTGCCTACACATGATGTTTACTTGCCCGCCTACATAATCTCACACAGTACGGTTTATTCCCAATATGTATCAATGCTCGCGTATAGATGGAATCAGAGTTCCAATAGTACCTCTCAATGTTTGATTAAATACGTAGGTTTGATAGCCTGTCTTTAAAGTTAGGTACGGTTGAGGTTCTTTGCAGTTCACTAGCTTCTCCCTTCTTAGGATGAGAACCTTGTCTTTACCCTCGAGTCAGCCACATTTATCACATGTTTCAGACTTATGTTTTTTTTACTGTCCTAAAGGGCAATCATGGCTCGCAGAATTGATTACCCTCTTGGTCATTGGAGGTCATTTCTCATCGCTCTCGTGGGCCGGATACTCACTCTTTGACCAAATATATGATCTGGTAAATCCGGGTATGCGATAAGACACATTTTAGGGTCACCAGTGCGTAGAAACGTAGAGAAGCTGAAGTTACTATAAGGGGCAATTCTTTAATCTTCTTCAGATTTACTCAATGTTTCATGTGGGCATAGAGGCAGAGGGGGTTGGGAGGTTATCATCCTATACAAATCGTAGACCTTGTCGGGTTATTAGGTAGTTTTTTGTCTCCAAAATGATGGTTCGCACTACCGTACGCACATTAAGAGATGTGTTTGTTAGATAGAGAGACATGAGACCTCCTTGACTCAAACGAGCGGAGTTACATAGGATACTATGGGATCTAACTGTCAATATCTGGGTAGATAGGGACAGTTCTCAGAATAGTTGATATGAAGATACAGAAAATGGCCTGAAAAAAAAACAGCCCAAGAAAAAAGAGAAATATCATGGACTACAACCATGGAGCTAGGAGTACTACAAGACATATAAGATGGACTGTCTCCAGGAAATATATTCACTGACATATGCTTTCCCCTCTGCGTAAGTTATATATATTATTCGTAGCTTATGTATATATAAATTATGGTAATACTTTCGTTCTACAAGTCAACGTACTTCTACATCTATTCGAAACAACTCATGTAGTCTTATTATATCATGGTTCTGATGGACGCGAGAAACATGTATACCATGAGCTAACAGGGGCAATATATACCTACCTAGGTACCTAAGGTAGGTATTGAAAGTGCTCTGGATTTCTTACTCATCTTCACGAAACCGTAGTCTCGCGACGGGTTCTTGAAAAGTTTAGCTATATCCGAGCTTCACACATGCTCTCCAAGACTTCATCCATAACCCTTCACCGCTACAACCTACTGGATCAGATCTATCTCAGCTGGGTAATCACTTGTGGCTCGTGAGCGATAACACGTCCTAACTGCAACAATATTTAAAGTTCAGGCAGAACATTCCTCGGATCGCTGATACATATGTATATGCATGTATGTCGAGTATGTTGGTGGATACATACCCACTCTTTTATTCATCGGACTCGACATCTTCCGGGTATAAAGAGTACCTTGAGCCTCCCAAGAGCTGTACCCTCGACTTTAAACTCGATCAACGTCGGTAGCGAGCACCTGTAAGGGCGTTTTCTTCACGGGGAGAAAGATTTTCGCAGCACCGGACCTACCGGATCCCAATCCGTAGCATTCTTCATCTGTGGGCTGTCTCCGATCGGTCGGGATATGAGAACGATTTGGAGCTATAACCGATGGGCTTCTTAAAGGAAAGAAACCTGGAAGTCTTCCTCTGGGTGCTCTCAGGACTCTACCAGTGGAGCATGATTTGAGAGGTTGGCTCCTGCGAAGACGGCGAGGAGCTTGATGGAGTATATCCGGCTACTGAGATCGATCGATCTTACTGACCAAGTGAATGAGATTGGCCAAAGGTCGCGAAACCGACAAAAGGAAGAAAAAAAAAAATTTACAGAGCGAATCCAGATCGCGGGACTGAGACCTACTGCAAGGTACTCTCATAGGTTTGAAACCGGGACGGACGGAGAGTGTCCTAAACTCAATTAAAGCCCGACAGTCCAGGTTGCCCTTGCATCTTATTTTGAATAATATGAGAAATTTCTCCTGGCGACCGTCCTCACTCCAGTCCTGGCCCAGTTCGCAATCTGGATGCTGGATTGTTGGGACCCCCAAAATCACGGAGGGTTTCCAATGGGATGGCCGATCCTCGACTCCTTATGGTTCCAAGATTGGGATTTGAAACAAGGATCCGGGAGAAAATAGCGAACTTAATACTAAAGTGGTACCGAGAAAGAAGCCCTACCATCTATGTATTGGGATCCTCGTTCATCGGGGATTATTTACGGACCCTTTGTACGACCGCGAGTGAAGAGTTTGTGGGTGAACTCAACCACGACTAGATATTGCTCAGTAGGTAGCCAATAGTTTGGAGTTGAGCCCTGAATGGACGAACCGCTAAAGAACAGTCGCTAACCACAAACTACCTCGGAACGGAACCAACCGTGTCTGACATTGCCTGTACTTCCCTTGGGTGAACCGGATCGAAGGGGATCCAGTGCGGAGAAGGTCCGCCTGGTTTGTACCAAGGATTGTGGTGAATGTTAATGAACCAGTTGAGGTTGGTAAACCGGTTCAGGGTGACCCGTCACTACATCCGGCGCTTCGAGCAGATTCACCTGAGCCAGCGGCCGTCTTCGCCCTGAATATTGATGAAACGAAACAAACAGCAGCAGCGAAGGGGTATCATCAAACTGGACCTGCTTAATCGCCAGCGCATCGGGCTGGGAGGCGCCGTCTCTACAACTGGCAACAAACACGAAACAGAGCCACATAATGATTACAGGACAGGCCCCAATTGATGGGACAGTAGTGGGATTGTTCGTGATTGCTATTATTATTTGTTCCCAGGGGCCTGCACTCGTCTATACAGGCGCTGGCCCTGCACTCCTTTGTATACTAAGTTTAGAAGAGAATAATCGGCATTTGGTGGTGGGAGCAATCGATGGCTCTAAGTATCTAGGACTAGCATCATTCGCAGTATTTAGCCAATGCCTGGAGGACCACCAGAAGCACTTGCTCTTTTCAATTGGCACCTCACTCTTGAGTCTGTGGTTACAGTGCAGTCCGGGCGAGAGAGGCGAAGGTAAGGCAGGAGAAATTGACCCCAGCGGCTTGTCCTTGCTGGGACCCAAAATTAATACCCAAACAACCCCATCGAGTTCGCTACTTATAATTGTTCCTATCTTTATTATCGCCCTAACCCATACTTAAATGATGCCTTTCCGTCTCAGAGACTGAAATTTGTTCTGCGAGGAAGTTGAGGTCATTTCAGTTTGACTATTGATTTCCAATGGATTAATTACCATACGCCAACTATACCGTCCTTCGTTTCAACTTTTCCTTAGTATTAGCCTGATTTTCCCCCTATTTCCCCCGATCGCTCAGCCCGATCGTACGGCCAGATTACGACATTCGTTACATCACTTTCCTCCAACTGACTTCACTCACTTTCTCTCCTTCTCCGTTCCTCGAACGTCTCCCGACACTTGATCGGCCTCACAGCCTTCAACGCAGCTCCCAGCCTGCTGCTTCTCCCTTTCCAGCAGCCATTGACCCTCTGCTGCTCAGCTTGATGACCACTGCGAGCCTTCTGAAGTGCTCGTTGTGGTCTAGTAGCAGGCCCGCGTGTCAGGTCAGTTCCCGTTCGTGCAGCTTCTTGTTCCCCCAGCCATCGGAATTCCACAACGCCAGTTCCTCATTCGACCAGCCACTGCGTTGCAATCCTTCCCACTTTTCCTCGCGTGGGTCGCACTGAATCGTTCCCTCTTTTCAGCACGCTGGTTATTTTCCTATTCATGTCTTTTGACACAATTACCCACATTCCGTGCTGTCAATTACTTACCTTCTTCTGTATCCAGAGGCCGCTTTAGACCCGTCTGCTGGATAAGAGACCGAGAGCCTTTCGACTCGGGAATTTTGCTCAAACTGCGTCAGTCCTTTTGACGTTGGTTGCCTGCCCGCAGACACCTCACATCTCGAAGTCCAATTGTCACGTTGTCGTCGCATTTCCCTTCTTCTCTTCCACCACCAACTTCAGCAGTGCATCACCACACCCACCGCACCTTTGACGAGACCAACGAAGCTTACGACCCTTCCACGTTAACGACCCCATCGCAGCAACGCCAGCAGCAGGCTGCTCTCGATCCTGCTCCTAATCGACCTAGTAACCCGTCCGCTCGCCCGTCGAGTGCTCTCGATAGTCCCCGTTCTTTACGTCGAACCTCGCGCTATTCCCACCGGCGACCTGGCTCGGTAGATGCATCGGGACGCCCTTTTCGTATAGAGCAAACAATTCCTGTCCTGGTGCGACCTGCGTCAGAACATAGAAGTGGGATAACTGCCCTACGTCCTGCGCTCTCGCAAGCAAGGACCGAACACGAGGACCAGGATACCGACTCCGACGAGAACCTTACCCCGGCACCAGGCGAGTCCTATTGGCCTCGTCGCTCGACCCGTGTCTCTACTCGCACAGCATCTGCTATTCTCTGGGCGCTGGAAGAAGCCATTCGAAAACCCTTTCCCTTCACCTCCGACCTGGACGAAGTGAATGCTCCCATGTCTGACCTAGGAGGTGCACCCGGACTCGGAGGCAATGGCCGAAGTCAGAACGGTGCCTCTCGCGCCGCGCAGGGTCCAGTTCCTGTGAACCCGCACCCGGCGAGCGGTGTGCGGACGCCAACCGATATCATGAGACAACGTAGGGACAGAGAGGCTCGGAGGAAAGCCGAACAGGAAGCCAAAGATCGGGAGCAGGAGGAGGTTGAGCGCAGGGGACAGCAGGAAACAGCCAGGGCCCAGGCTTCTGTGCCGACCTATGCTGCTGTTGGCGTTGCTGGTGACAGAGCGCAGCAGCGAAGAGCTGCGGTGAGAGCCCCGGCTGCACCAGAGTTTAAATCGGAGACTCGTACTCCTAATGCCCCAGAACCCTTTCCGACGAGCCCTCGCCGCCCAGATCCCCAGATCCAAGCACAGACTTCCGGCGTCGGAGCTGGACAAAGCCAGACAAGACCGGTAAACGCTTCCGGTCCTCAGCAACAAGTGCGTGCGTCTGCCGCGCTCCCGTCTCAACAGCCTGGAGCTGCCCCAGCTGGGCAGCCTGCTGCCTCTCAATCTCAGCAAACCCGGCGTGCTGGGTTCCCGCATGCCTTTGAACGATGGGAGACTCTCTCGTCTCACTGGGAGGGCTTAACGGGCTACTGGATCCGAAAGCTTGAACAAAATAATGAAGCTTTGGAACGTGATCCGCTTAGCCAGCAAATGGCCCGTCAAGTCACCGACCTCTCTGCCGCTGGGGCCAATCTTTTCCACGCCGTGGTCGAGCTTCAGCGTTTGCGTGCATCTTCTGAAAGGAAATTCCAACGGTGGTTCTTTGACACCCGTGCGGAACAGGAGCGGTCGAAGGAGCTGCAGGCTGACCTTGAGAGGCAAATTCGAACCGAACGGCAGGCCCGGGCCGATGCCGCCACATCGTTGCAGAAAGCCGAGGGCGACCGAACCAGGGCCGAAGAGCTGCTCAAAGAGATGCGCCGCGAACTTCAGATATCCAAGGACGAGGCTCGCCGCGCTTGGGAGGAGCTTGGCCGCCGCGAGCAGGAGGAACGAGACCGCACCAATTCACTCCGCAACGGAGAGCCTACACTCGTCGGAGGAGTGCAAGTCGTTCCTATGGTCGCGGGTCTTCCTAGCCGCCAGAACACATCAACTCGTCCTTCCACTCAGGAAGGCCCTTATACTAGCGATGGTGCAGGCAAGAGCATGGGAGGGACTCCGGATCAGTATTATGGGGAAACTCCGGCATCACCAACTGGGACCGACCCGTTCATCGAAGGACAACGACTGGGTCCCGAATCGGAAGCCCAAGGATTTTCACAGCCTCATCAACCCGCTTCCACGACGGTGCAATCTCAGGGACCGCCCGCCGGTCACTACTATGAGCAAGACGACAGGTATCCAGCTCGAACGACAGCGGGTGATCCTACGTACCGTGTCAGTGCTGCTAGTAGTGAACCAATCGAGGAGGAGTACGGTAGCTACCGCCCTAATCCTCAGGGCCGCCCTATTGTTTACCCTCCTGCGATGTCTGAAGAGAGTGACGATTACGAACAAGGCTCCCTTGAAGACAGTGATCTTGGGTATGCCACGACCACAATGCCAGCGTCGACCGGCCCCTTGTATGCTAGCTACGAGCAGGGATCTGTCGACTATAGCGGTTCCGGTTGGGGTGTAGGAACGGGATGGGAGTCGCTGACACCCCGCCATCGCCATCCGACACGTCTTAGTGATGTTCTCGAGGAGGAAGAGCCCCGAACGACCCCAAGCCGCGCCAGTCGTGCCAGCCAAGCCAGCAGGAGTGTACAGTGATTGAGATGAATTTCCTTCCAGGCGTACATACAGCAAGCGTTGTTGATCATTACCCCAGACCCAAAAATTTTCGCGGCCTTGTCCATTCTTTTATTTTTATTTATTTTTTTTTTGACCTTTGTCGACTTGCAATTCCACGCCACGCACTTCTGCCATGTATGAGATATTGAGTCCTGCGATGATCTCCATTCCTCTCTTATTTATTGTCGCATTATTTTAGCCCGCTTTTATTTTTCTTTTATTTAATTTGGAAACTCGCACCATTCAACCTCAGTCGATCAGGGACTTTACGCAGCATAGATTTGGAAGGCCAGGGAAGCGGGAGTAGTTATTGTAATATGATATAGGGCTTGATCCAACCAATTGACTGGTTTTCAAAATGGTTTAAAATTTCAGTTACCTGAGGTGTCTAACTCTGTAACTCTTCTATAAACTGCCTGATGTAAAGCCCTTTTTATCTGTTCTTACCAGTACTTGGTCCTCTCTTTACCCTTGTGTCTTTTATTCCATTAATCTCTTTGCTGTTCCTGGTTTTCTTTGTCTCCAAAAACAATCCATTCACGACAAAGCCAGATCAAAAACAAACAAACAAACAAACTCGTTGCCTTAGGTGTGTAGTTGTGTCTCTAGACATTCAGGCTCAGATTCAGGCATCAACACTATCCCGGATCGGGGAGCATCTGGGGATCCTCGTCCAAACTGCTTTCCTTCCATCATTTTTCTACTTCACTCCCAACCAACCCTCGCCCAACCTCCCACCATCATAAACCGTTTCAAATAAAACGGAAAAAGGGAAAAAAAGGGAAAAAAAAAAGAAGGCCGAAATGTCCTCATCCCTCCGACCCCTTACAAGGGTCGTCACCCGCGCCTCCTCCCGCCCTATCATCCTTGCCCAACCGGCAAAGACACTCACCAACAGCAGCAGCACCACCCTCGCATCCCAATCGCAATTGCAATTGCGCAACACTCTCACTTCCCGAGTCCGAGCACAAGCACACGCACAAGCACAAGCACACTTCTCCACGACAGCGCCATGTCTTCGCGCCCGCACAATGGGCCAGCTCCGCGCGCGGAACGCCATGGGCCCGTTCTCATGGAAGGCGGCGCTGCTCTTCGTCCTCACGGGGGCCGGCATGATCGTGTACTTTCGGGTGGAAAAGGAGAGATTGGAGCGGAAGCGCATTGCGGAGATGAGCAAGGGGGTGGGTAAGCCGAAGGTTGGGGGACCGTTTGTGTTGAAGGATTTGAACGGACAGGTGTTTACGGCGGAGGAGTTGAAGGGGAGATATAGTTTTGTTTGTTCCCCCCTCCTACCTCCCCTCCCCATCAACCCCAGTTACCTATCTGTTTCACGGGTAGAGAGAAGATGGGGAGGAAAGTTATGCTAATGCTAATGCTAACGCTAATGATGATGTTGTTGTCTGGAAAAGGTTTACTTCGGATTCACTCACTGCCCTGATATCTGCCCGGATGAACTAGACAAAATGGCCGAGATCATCGATAAGGTCAAGGCCGCGACGAAGGGGGAGAATGTCTTCCTGCCGGTGTTTATTACGTGTGACCCTGTGCGGGATACGCCGGAGGTGCTGGGAAATTATCTGCAGGAGTTCCATAAGGATATTATCGGGTTGACGGGTACCTATGAGCAGGTGAAGAATGTGTGCAAGCAGTACCGGGTCTACTTCAGTACGCCACAGAATGTGAAGCCAGGAGAGGACTATCTGGTGGATCATAGTATTTATTTCTATCTCATGGGTGAGTTTCCCCCCATCCCTTTGCCCTGACCTGGTGGTGGTGGGTGAACAGAGTGCTAATAATTGCCAGACCCCGATGGCGACTTTGTCGAATGTATCGGACGCCAGGATACGCCCGATTCCGCAACGGCGACAATCATGGAGCATATCAACGACTGGAAGCGAGAGGGCAAGCCGCTGAAGATGGAGTAATGGTGCCACTCCTGTCACGATTGTGTATTTTATTTATCCCTTCCACCTCCGAAAACCTAGCTTCTGTAGAATAGATCTCTCCACCCCCTTGCAAATCAAACCCACAAAAGCCTCGTAACCCAACCAACTATAAATCCAAAGTAGAACCAGCAATCGCATTCCCCTCCGCATCCCGATCCCTATTCGCTCTCCACTCCGCGCCCCCATCCACAAACTCCTCTTTCTTCCAAACCTCCACCTTCTCCTTACAAGCCTCCAACACCTCCTCTCCCGCCCTCCACGCCGCCGCCCGATGCCCCGCCGAAACTGCAATCACAATCGACGCCTCCCGGATCGGCACGATGCCGAGCCGATGCGCAATGAAGATCCCCGTGAGGTTATGTTTCTGCACCGCGGCCTCCGCGATCGACCGCAGCGTTTTCAGCGCGAGGACCGGGTACGCGGTGTAGCTGAGTTGGGAGACGGGGCGGTCCTCGAAGGTGTTGCGGGTTGTACCGAGGAAGAGCACGTTTGCGCCGGCGGTCGGGGACGACGTGCGCGACAGGGCGGCTGTGGGGTCGAGCGTGCTGTAGGTGAGTTCGAGGTGGATGTTGAGGGTTGGGTCGGTCTGGGTGCGTGGGTAGGTGGTTAGGTCTAGGTGGGCGGGGAGTGGGGAGGAGGGGTCGGAGGAGGTTGTCGTCGTCGTTCTTGAGGTCATGGTGAGGGAGTAGATGATGGGGGAAAGGAGATTGGATGGATTATAATGGGAGAAGAAGAGGCATTGGCGAGTTTCGGAGGATGTTAGAAGGAGGCGAGGAGGAGTCGAAGTTGGAGGATATGCTTTTGGGATGGTTCTTGCCTGAGGCTTGATAACGGTGGGCGTGGGGGTGACTTAATGTGGAAGGTTACTATTGCCTTCCCGAAAAGGCAAGTAGCTCTCCCCTTTCGAATGGAAGTACCCTCAGTTTACTCAAGCTATCCGATGAAGGCAGGCACGGCCAAAATCATTAGATCTATAGGGTACAGAACAGGTCCAATGGAGGATCACAGTCAGTCTCTCAGTGGCTAGATTGAGATAGTAAGCCACGTTCGACGACCATCTGCTCGCTTATTGTGTTTCAACCTTTGTTTATTGTCATAGTCCTAGGTATCGCTGGGGTAATAATCTACCCACGGCTTCTATATATATGTCCGCCTCTATTCCAGCAAAATTACGACAGCCTCGTACGGACGGAGCACCCAGTGGTCCGCAGAGAACCTTTCCTGTGTTGCGCCCACGGGTTCATATGTGTTGAGTAAAACCTCCTTCACGCGGTTTACCTTGTGGGCAGCAGCATTCCAGGTAAGCTCTTTAGGAGTCCAGTTACCCAGTACCAGGGCCTTGGAATCATCGAATGCGCGGGTGAAAGCGAAAATCTCCTGACTTTCACGGTCGACCAGTGCGTAGTTTCCGTAGACGAAGATATCAATATGAGCCTTTCGCAGTCTCAGGACGGACGCCCAGTAGTGGTATAATGAATCGGGGTCCTTGACTTGAGCTGCGGCATTGATCCATGAATACGCCGGGTTGGCAGACATCCAAGGCTTCACATCAGGGCCAGTGAAACCGCCGTTCGGGTCGGATGACCACTGTACAGGAGTGCGAGCGTTATCACGGGATTTTTTCTGATACTCCTGGCGGGCAATCTTTTGGGCTTCGGTGTCGGATTGCGAGGACTTCAATAACCTAGGTAATGGAAATGTTAACTTGCATTCAATTTAGGTCACGCCTGGTGCAACCTGGGAGGGAGAAATAAAGGCAGAAAGACGTACCTCTGCCAGTGGTTAAGACAGTCGATGTCCTTGTACTCCTCCATGCCCCATTCCAAAGGCACATTGCCCATTCCAATTTCTTGACCCTGGTAGATGAACGGCGAACCAGCCTGTAACGCCAACACAGTAGCTAGCAGCTTTCCGGCTGCGAACCGGAGCTCCTTGGGTGGATTGACGTAGCGATCGATCGACCGGGGTTGATCGTGGTTCTCCCAGTACAACGCGTTCCAGCCGCCGTTGTCGTACATAAAGGTCTCCCAGCGCTCGAAGAAGTCCTTGAGGTCTGTAAGTTTCCAGCTCCCCGGCTTGAACTTGTCGTGAGCCCCGTGGTCAATATCCACATGCTCAAAGTTAAAGATCATGTTGATCTCGTTGCGGTCGTAGCGAACGGCCTTGAGCACTTCATTTGTGTCCTTCACGAACGGCATCTCGCCAACACTGAAAGTGTTATATTCTTTAAGAATCTTTCCAATCTCCTGGAGGTACTCGTGCAAGCGCGGTCCGTTGGCGTAGTATTTATCACCCCATTGCCAAATGCTGTCCGGGTCCTTGGCCGGCCCATCAGGGAAGTCCTGATGTTTGCTGATAAAGTTGATCACATCCATGCGGAATCCGTTAGCACCTTTGTCGAGCCAGAAACGCACGATCTCGTGAACTGCCTTGCGAACGGCCGGATTTTCCCAGTTCAGGTCTGGCTGCTCAGTCGCATATAAGTGTAGGTAGTATTCCCCGGTCTGTTCGTCGTATTCCCAGGCGCTTCCTACAGTGACATGGCGTTAGGATTTTCCCTACGAAAGTACATCTTGGAGAGCAAATGCAAACCTTGAAAGTGAGAGACCCAGTTATTCGGGGGATGCCTGACTCCGTTCTCGTCGATTCGAGGAGGCTTCCAGATATACCAATCGCGAAACTCGTTATCCTTCGAGCTGCGGGATTGCTTAAACCACTCATGTTGGTCGCTTGTGTGGTTCACCACCAAATCCATGAGGAGCTTCATGCCCCGCTCATGGCAGCCCTGGATCAGCTTCTCAACATCTGCGACCGTACCGTATTCATCGGCGATACTGTAGTAGTCGGCAATGTCGTATCCCATATCAACCTGGGGGGATTTGTAGGAGGGACAGAGCCACACGATGTCAACGCCGAGATCGCGAATGTAGTCGAGCTTAGAGATGATGCCGGGGATATCTCCGACTCCATCATTATTGGAATCTTTGAATGATGCAGGCCAAATCTGGTAAACAGAGCTTTCCTTCCACCACGCACGATGGATCTCGGAAGGAGGTTTCACGGGCGCAATTGGGCCGCTCATAGTGACAGTTTTGCAGGGATTTGGTGAACGGAAAAAGTGTTCTTGTCCGTAAAAAAAATCGGGAGATTGTCTGGGGATTGGGGAGTTTATGGAGGATGGTCGAACGGAATGTTGATTCGAATAGAAGTAGGTGGAGGAGGGGCAAGGTGGGGGTCAACCATGCCTGGTCGACCACAGCCGCCAGCTGTCTTTGTTTCTTCCATAGGTCTAGCTGTTGCTCTTGCAGCTCAGGAGTATGGATGGATGGGTCGAGTTGGGGAGAGAGGCCAGTCAGTGAGCGTTTGGTCCTTTGTTGGGGCTCCACAGACGACGATCCACCGATGGAAGTGTTTGAGAAGCCGTGGATGAGCCGGAGAAAATATCGGCGAAACATCGTCAGGAATAACGGATGCTGAATAGGGCGCAATCTGGGCGGTTTCTGGTCCAGCCAGAATACTTGCTTTTTATCAGTAGTTTGTTTTGTTTACAAAGGCTTTGCTTCTTTTAGATCGCATGTTGTCAGGAGTGTATTCACAATCAGTATCCTGGCTGACGTCATAGCCCAGTGCATACTGCGAGTAATTGATAGGAGCACCCAAAATATGAGTGATTTCAATTGGGGAGCTCGCTAAGTTGACAGCAGGAAAATAGAGATGTGATAAAAAATGCTACAAGTAAGACGACCACAGACATCAATGTAGATAAATCTCATTTGTGTCATTGCTGAAATATGGAGGTTTTAAACTCGGCTAGAGAAGATTCATCCAACTCTGTTGTTGATAAGAGCTCTCGAATCATATAAATTCCCTTTATTATTTGCCATTCGTTCAATAGATAATCCATTAAATCTGAAGTAATTTATGTTGCCTCTATATTGCAAAGAAAATGCGAGCCACTTTCTGAAGGGGACGGAGCTGACTGAATTAGTAGTTCCCCAAAACGGAAGTATAGCTTCAGTCCCACCAGCCGAGGCCAGTACGGGCTTGCCAAATGCGGTAAGGGTGGCCTTGTGCCTGTGGTAACCGTGGTATTAATGGCGTATGTTTTTGGCCCTCAATATTTTATGGTGACTCGTGAGCTCGTACTATGTCCAACAATAGGACCCCGTATAACCTTTTCCTGATACTAGTAAAACTGGGCCATGGTAGAAAGTTTGGTAAAGTTGGTACCTGTCAAACACGTGACCACCGCTCTCTTGTCACTATTGTTTTTCCCAAAGAGGCAATCCGACCGCTTTCATACAATGGGCAACTTATCTGGAATGTTAAAAGAGCAACCCTCCAGGTGGCCTGCACTATCCAGATAGATTCAAAAAGATCATAATGAGTCCAGACCCAAATATTATCCGGGTCAATGGCATCTCTCAGCCTCTCATGCCCAAAATACCATACCTATTTTCCCTAGCTCATTCAGATATCGCCTGGTCAACTGTGCGCCATGATCGCTCGGTTGAATACAAGGTTAATCAAAATAGTCTTGGGAATTTTCTGCACTTGTGTGGCTCTGTCCCTCCTATTCAATGATCAACGAGGTTATGATTCGACTCGAAAATTGATCCAAGCTAGTCGAGCCCGCTTGGAAAATACAGTCTTCTACCGTATCAACAATGAGACTCTTGGTGTACGCTGAACTGATTTTTTGAATGCAAGGCATGTGCTGACTTGCTTTCCCTCTAGTTTCAACACATTTACGCTATCGGGCTGAAAGAGCGCACGGATAAGCGTGATTATCTCACACTATCCGCCTCGGTTACTGGAATGCAAGTAGAATGGCTCGATGGGGTACAGGGGGATCAGATTTCTGAAAAAGCGTTACCGGAGGCTTGTCATTCTATCTGCCTTTGAAGAAATATCGCTAAAGACGGGATATATAGGGGTTAGACAATCCAAGCATCCCAAAGGCAGCCCTCGGGTGTTGGCGGGCCCATATGAATGCGCTGCTTCAGTATGTTACACCTTGTCTTCCTTCCGGTGAATTTTTGCTGATACGTTTTGAACAGCGTCGTCCAGAACCGCTATACTACGGCTCTGATTCTGGAGGATGATTCGGACTGGGACGTCTCGGTCAGACTGCAGCTTCGTGAGTTTGCTCGTGGAGTACGCGTGCTCACGCAGAACGAAAAAGCGTCCCGGAAAACTCCCTATGGCACCAACTGGGACCTTCTCTGGATTGGAGGCTGCGCAACACTCCAGGGAAAGAACGAGAGCTCGGCATATGTGGTTGCTAACGACCCCACTGTCACGCCCACCGACCGCCGTGGTCCCTGGGAAGGGCCCGTCGGGCCACAGGACTCGTGGAGGCAAACATACCCCGAATTCCCCATTGAATCTTCCCGGTATATCTACCGTGCTGACGAGGGATGCTGCACGTTTGGATATGCTGTCACCTACGAGGGAGCCCGGAAGATACTAGCCGCACTCGCAATTGAGAGGAGTGTTGAGGTTGATACCTCTCTCAGCGAGTTATGTGGAGGCAGAGGTGGACGGGAGCAAATCAGGTGTTATGGAGTTTATCCGAACATCATTGGCACGTTCAAATCCAGTGGGCATAGGTCTAAGGATTCCGATATTCAGATATTCTCGGATGACAATTACCATGGTGCGGAGGCCTGGAACGTTGTTTACAGCACGAGGATGAACCTCAAACTCTTGCTCGCAGGCGCGGAAACAGTCTACTCGCAGTGGAAGGACTCGATTATCCCGTGGTCACCGAGTGAGGTGAACCTGCAGAATTTGGAATATCCTAGAGGCTATCTGGTTGGTTGATAGTTTATTGATAAGCAAATAAAATGTAAAGTTAATAGTTGTAATTCATCAAGAATGAGGTCAAAATATGTCATGTTGCATGGCCAAGTATTCCTGGAGTTGATTGGCACCGTCCTGCCAGGTGTCTCCCCTGCCTTTAGTGGCCGTAGATTTGCATTGCGTTATGAGGAAGAATCTTCTTCTGATGTTTTCTATTCTTTGAAAGGTATGGAAGTCGGAGAGTCCCCGTCTGCCCCCAGATGTCGTGTGCATCGCCTGAGGGCGTGTTATATACTCCATAATAGGCCAAATACCTAATTGGAAATCGAGCTCCAGATCCCATTGATTTCTCCTTGATGACTTCAGCTGGTTATGGCTCTTATCTCGCCAGTGATGGCTGGGATATCCATGTACTATAGCAATACTATTAGCAGAGAAACTTGATTTCAGTGGATAGAACATACGGTTGTTCCCACGTTGGTGGGATCTGGTCCTGCCATTGCGATTGCAGTGCTGTCTGGTGTTCGAGCAGGACTGTTTGGAATATATGTGCTAAAGGGGTGACAAGGAGGGGAAGATACGGCAATTTGAATCATGATCTGTCATGAGCGAGGGCCGCTGCCGATGGTGATACTGATGATTCGGCATGGGGGCGTTTCGGTGCGGCGATTCGATGTGTGTTCGCTTTCGCCAATGATTTTGTGGAGAAGTGAGAGGTGATGAGTGCTGGGGTGGGTTTGGTCATGGAGGGTGATGGGGTTCCGGCCTCATTAATATTCACCGTCTCTTGCAAGGTGAATATTCTTAGTTTTCGTTTCAAGAGGTATTTCTTGCATATTCACAGTAAGAAAGCCATGCGTTGGAGAGTCGAAGGAAGCCGTGCATTCCGAGGAAGCATTTAAAGGACATCAAGTAACGGGAATTTAGGTTATAGGGTCGAATCATCTGAATACTTTCAATTCTAGGATAACCGTAGGAGGATTTATAGATATCTATACCAAGCATATAGCTTGTCTCTCGACAGCGTCACAACCGCCATTGACGTAAAAATGCAGTGACGAGACTCAGAATCGGCCATCCATTCGGGCAACGAAACGGTCTCTTCCCGCATCTCACAGTCTATAGCATCATCGTGAGAGCCCTCTGCCCCCGGATGGCATGCAACACTGATCGCAGCACTACAGCTCCCCGTCAGTGGCGCCAGGGATGTAAATCGCCGACAGATTATCAAAGACTGCATACAGTAATTCCTTGCCGCTAGGATCGCCATGCTCAGGATGTTAATTATCAAATGAAGCGCAATATCCCAACGATTGGTAAGTGTGCAGCTCCCTTCATAAACAACATGTGTGGCGGAGAATCCTGTGTTCTTGGGGCTTTTGCTCGCCACCCCTGTGGCCACGGCACAGATGTAGACACGAGATGACGGGGCGAGAATCATCATGGCACCCATGAAAGACTCCGATGGTGCGCATTGTAGACAAGGCCGCGTTTGGTTTTTATTGAAGATAGCCGATTGGTTCGAGACGGTTCTCTTCTGCAACTCGTGCCTGAGCCAGGTATATATTCCTGGTTCCTTTGTTGGAGGCAGGCACTCCTGTTCTCTTTCTCGTTTAGGTTTAGGGGAGGGTGATAACTTCCACGTGACCTAATGACATATTTTGCATGGAGTGTATGCTTCAACTGACTCAAGGAGAACAATAGGAGGTACAGTATTTTCAAGTTGTTTCGTAAATTTGATCCGCAGAAACGTTCAACCTTGGGAGGAGACTCCCTCTCATTGGATGCGAGCTTTATCCATTTATGATCCTCTGACTCGATTAAGGTTATGGCGGATCAAAATTATGACCCTGAATAGCACAGTCTGTTTCGAAAAACCCTTGAGATTTAAAAAGGATGAATCCCAACCCATGAAGAATCGAATAATCCCCTCAAATATTGCTATTTACCCAGATGTAATTTCGCACAATAATCCTGTTGTTTCAGATCCTCGGAAGGAACAGGAACAAAACGGACTGCTCGACGGCGCCCGGCAGTCTTGACGCCCATGACTAGCCGGAGTCAGACCCAAACCGTAAATCGCGGGGCCCCGCACTAAGCAAGGGAATCGAACCTGGTCCTGGCGGAGACCTTCTCCATCTCTAATTTTCACTTTACCTCGAACCTGCATCCTGCATTCTGCACCCCGATGAAAAAGCGGACCCCCACCATTCGACCCGATATGATATGATAAGATAAAGACAGCCATGGAGGGCACACAGCGAAAACGCCAGTTCACTGAGGCCCAGCTTGCCCGCAAACGCGAGGTCGATCGCATGAACAACATGGCCAAGCGGGCCCAGCAACGACAGATCCAGCAGCTCGAGAACCAGGTGACCGTCCTGCAACAGACTGTAGAGGGCTTGACAGAGCAGATAGGGATATTCAACCAGCTTCTTTCCGCTCAGGATCGTGCTGCGATGATTACTGGCACTGTTTTGACGCCGCCGACGCCTGCTTCCCCCACGAATTCTTCTTTCACTTCTACCGTTGCTATTGCGACCCCGAAGTCAGCCTTTAGTGATGACGGCGATGATGATGTCCCCGTGGACTGTCGGTGTGGGATGGACCATCATTCCCGTCATGAGTGTCTGGAGTACCTTACCTTTTATGTTGTCCTCAAAGCCCACCAGACGCTGCGGAGGGATGTGACGGACGGTGGGCCCTTACCGCGGACGCCATCGCTGCTGCATGTTTTCCACCCCATGTTAACGGCAAATCCGGTGGTACAGATCCTGGGCTTGGTGTTTGGGAGAATCCGCCCGCCCAACGTCCCGACGTTTTTCGCTTGCTATATGCTCATGTATCGTTTCCTGAGGGTGGGTCTACATCTTTCCTTTTCTAATTCTTTTTAAAGCTGGTCATAGCTGAGGCTAAACGATAATCACTCGAAGTGGCGCCTCTACCCCCACGAAGAAATATTACAGGATCTCCCACAATGGACCTACCCGACCGAAATGCAAAAGACCGTCCCCCACCCTATATCTATCGATTTCATTCCCTGGCCACGCCTGCGAGACCACATGATCGGCTTAGCACAATCCCCAGAGAGAGACCCACGACACTCCGTTCTGTTATATGTTCCGTCGATCCGGTTCAACTGGCCCGAATCGAAGAATTTCATGTATATATCTCCGGACGGAGACCTGCGTATCACAGATGATTTCGAGGCTGCGTTATATACGTACGAAAACTGGCGGCTTTCACGGGAGTGGGCGGCAATGTTCCCCCATTTGACCGACCTGGTGAATGTGGAACATGAAACCCGAGGCTGAAGAGTTAGTTGTTACTGTTTTGTGATATTTTTCCCGCGACCTTATGTCCTTTACTCTTCTTTTTTTTTTTTTGATTCCTAGGTGCTTTAGGAGTTGCTGGCGACTGCTACGCTTAGCGAGGGGGTGTCAAGTACTCTTCAAAGGTTCGTGTGTGATAGTATACCTTATGCTGATATGCTGAGATTGATAACTGCTGAATTATAACTTTGAATGTATTTTATGAATTATGATGGAATATGTCCTACACGCATAGAGATACATTGGACAGATCTAAGGTGCTCATGCTACCTGCTACCCTACTGTTAGGTAGTCCCAGGGAGTTGCTGGCTTGGGTGGAATATATACATTGGCGTCAAGTTCAGATCCCAATATAAATTAATCGAGAGAGCTCAACTGATAACGATAAACGAAGAATTCTTCGTCTGATGTCGTGGCAGTTCTTAGAGACGTCAACGCGAAGCCTCTACAACTCTGTGTCAAGCAAGCTCCATATTCTTATCAAACTACGCAACAACTTCTCCTACGAGTGAGCGAAAGATGTGAGAAATCACTGCCTCCAAGAAACATTATAGTTTCAGAAACAGTCCCTATTGGCTGACTAATTTCTGCCCCCTGGAACTGAGTAGGTATCGACGCTTTCACAAGGACACCCACATGCTTTACAGGATAGGGAAGTTTAATTCGAACCCGGCTATTTCTGTTGTTACACCTCAATAAAATGGTGTGTCCGTGCAAAAAGAAAACATTTCGGGGGTTGGAAAAATTCAACCTGGACTCAGATTTTGATCCAGCGAAGGCAACGGCCATACCTAAGTGAACGACTTTTAAGCATACAACGCTGCTCGACCCAGGTGTTGAGATCTGAAGAGCTCCACAAGCCAATCTATTAAAATAGCTTTCTTCCTTAAGTTCAGGATCTAAAGATTATTCTGATCGATTAAGGACTAGTTGAGAACTATGTTTTTCTCTAGGCTTCATACCTCGGAATATTCCTCGGAAGCCTCAAAGTCTTCAAAGATTCTCTCGCTTTCTAGGTTCAACATATGGCACAACTTGGCAGTTTCAGCTTGAAATAGACATCCTAACTAGTGTTTAACCAGGGTCTCAGCCCCGGGTATGTGCATTCTGAAACAGCTGGGGCTTAGCTGGCATTCCCGGTTGAGATAGGCATTACGGGTAGGGATTTGGTGGCCGTTCCCCTTTCATTTAAGAGAGTATATTGCTGTATGTGTTGATTTATACATTTTCCAACAGTACCTGATGATCTTTGGAGTTAATGGTAAGAAATCTTGGTGGAAGGTGGGGAACCCGAATGTTAGTGTAATTCATTATGATACAGTGGGATGACAAAAGTATTCGGAATCCTTCGCCCCACCACACACGCTAATTGCATTCCGCCTTCCTAATTTGGCTGTAATGAAGCTAATTACACCTTAGTAACTTGTATACCATCCATCCGCTTGAATGATTGCTTGCACGCGGTGAGGTATAGTTCGACACAGATTGTATAGAACTCTGTCATCTATTGCGTGCCAGGCCTCCTGAGCAGCCTGAATAAGTGCTTGTAGAGTAGCCTCATTATCAGGAGCCCTTTCTAGCTCTGGGTAAAGCTCATATATCTTTCCTTTCATTATTGCCCACAGATTCTCAATGGGATTTAAATCAGGAGAGTATGGTGGCCATACCATTATATTCACGCCCATCTCTTCAAGAAGATCCTGTATAATATAGGCTCGATGTACTGAAGCGCCATCATGCATGAAGATATCCCCAGGTGTTAAGATATCTGGTAAAAAGGCTTCATATACTCCATGAATTACCCATGAAGTAACCCCTCCACGTGTAGATTCAGAGTCTCCCTCTAAAGGTAAGAGACCAGTCCGTCGGTTGAAGCCAAAAGCAGCCCAAAACATCTGCTTTACACCTTTCTCACAGCGTACAGCATGCACATCTCGCTCAATAATTTGCTGTCGAGGGGACCGGAAGGTATAGAGTTGTCATGCACCTGCTCCACGCTCAACAGAGCACTCATCTGACCAAATAACACGCTTAAAGTCCTCCTCTGTGTATCCTGCGTATGTTTCTGCCCATCTTAGCCTTTTCTCTGCATTCTCAGGTGTAATTTCCGGCCGCTCACATTGCTTCCACTTCTGCATATGAAGCGTGCGGAAGAGACGTTGAACTGTACGTACAGAAGGGCTGCTTTGTACAGCCTC